>CAWUFW010006439.1:600000-1153284 GCA_963921515.1 Calotriton arnoldi
TCTAAAGGGATAAAAAAAACCTAGAGCAAATATGCTATCCATGAATCCATTTACCATTTCTGTAATAATCCTTACATGGTCTTCCTCTCACCTTTTTCCAACTATCATCTCGAAGGGTGCTATCTAAACATTATGTACCTCATGTGGTTTGCTTGTCACTAGTCTTTGATCTGCAACAAAAAAAAGCACACAGGCCCAACGTTTTTTTTAGCAGCCCACCACTGGTGCCTCGGAAGGCCAGGGCTGCCAAACACCAGGGCTACTTAGTACTGATTCCACCTCATGCCTCTTTCTTCCACTACCATACACTTTGTCTTTTCACCTCCCTCTTGTAGGTTCTTTTTCATCCTTGCTTTCTCCCTTTTTCACTGTTTTTCTATATTTCTCGTCTTCCTTCTGTCTCTCTTTTTTACCTTTCTCTGTCTTGCTCTGTGCCAAAGTCTGATGATGAAAATAAGTCTTGACTGCAACCACCGCACAAATTTAGAACTACTTCTGATATTGTAACCCTGCTGAAGGATACCAAAATAAACTGAAGCATTAACGTAATGTAGAGGAATCAGTGTGGCTACCGCAGACAGAAACATTTAGGTTCAAGGAGAGATCTAAAAATTAAAATATAATCACTGGCCAACTTCTTACAATGTCCATACTACTAGCCAACAAACACAGCCGACCATTTGTCAAAAGGGCTACAATAGCCGGAGAAACAGCGAGGTGCATGTTTCACTTGGCAGACAGGTCCGTGTACATCTTCTACATCTGGATGAAAAGAAAACTATGTGCATGCTTTGTACTTTGATATAAAAAAACACAAGCCAATTATGCACCAAACATTGGCAGAAAATGTAGTTTTCAAGAAAACTGTGTGACCAAATTTTCTGTGCAGTACAGATCTATAGAAGAAAAAAATAAGACTAAACCGAGGGGAAGGGAAAAGAGATCAAGTGAAAAATGTTGGAAGTAGTGCTATTTTTGACTTAAGGCCTTAATTAGAGTTTGGAGGATTGGACTCTCAGTCACAAAGATTGCAGCTGCCTTGTCCACCGTGTTACAAGTGCATTATATATAGCCTATGGAACTTTTAATATGGTAAAGAGGAGGTAATTTCAACCACTGGTTAAGTCAAGTGCCAGTACTGAATTCAATGAATAATGTAAATTTGAATCTATCCATATAAAACATGCCACACAAAACCATATGAACAGAAAAACACGGTGATTCAAATCCTAGATCACATCGCACCAAGGCAGGTCCTGATTTAGAATTTGGCGGATGGATTATTCTCTCACAAACATGACAGATATCCCTTCTGCCTTATTACAAGTGAATGCATGCTATGGCACTTGTAATAAGGCTGACGGGATATCCGTCACCTTTGTGATGGAATACGCATCCACCAAACACTAAATCGGACCCATTCTTTTCCTGCCAATCCTACACTGGAGATAAGAAACACAGGTGACGCAAAGTCAATAAACAATGTTTCAGGCATACTGTCCAAAAGCCAACAGGTTGGGTTAGGAAGTGAATCAGGACAACAAACTGTAAGAGGGTTCAATACATTGTCACATGATATTAACCATCCTCAACCTCTGGCTTAAGTTGACATTGTGGCTGGTTTCCAGACGATGGTAGCATTTGATTAAGCTAGGAATGTGACTTCCTTGAGTTATGAAATCACACTACGCTGTATATCTACAATCCCTAGCCAACAGCTCTCTACACCCTCTTCTTGGCTATGATATGAATCTGGCCATTGATTGAAGAGGGACGAAATATTATTAAAATTTTTGTAGTCCACTCACTATGCCAAAGGACGACTGAGATGGTGCAGAAATAGGATCTACACTGTTGTGTGACAGAACTTTAGATGGTTTTAAGGTAGGTCACCTGTGTGCCTCAACTGCTTCCTTACTAGCAGGCACAGCATATTAATCCAGCACAACAGTGTAAAAGTGGCACTTCACATAAGTTTGGGAAAGAAAGACAGCTCAAGGTGAACCAGGAACGGGGAACCAATGAGATGTTTCAACTAAAAACAAATTAAAAAAACAATGATAAAGTTGACAATAATTAAAGAGATAACAATTCTCTATACACCTATAATTGAAGATAATTATGAAAGGAAAAATATAAGAGTAAACGGTACAATTACACAACATACACTCAATTATACATTTCAGTGGCTTAAACTACCTCAAAGAAAAACTGTGAAAGGATAGTAATTCAAATACGTGTTGACATTGTAATTGCAGAATTAAACAGTAAAACCTTAGTGGCGACTTTTTATGACCTGTGCAACGAAAGAACAGTGCAAAAGGTAAAATTCTTTGTCGAATAACAAGGCCTCCATGTATAAAGAGATTGTGTATTTCACCCTGCGTTGGACAATTTGTCCCCTCTAGCTAACAGTTCGGAAGTAACAAGAATGAAAGAGTTTGCCAAGAGTAGGAGTGTCATACCCTTTTAGTATCCCTTGCTTACTATTAAATTCCAGGAAAAGTCAGGGGTGCTCCTGATTTACTTCATGCTTGCTCCTGGTATTTAGGACTAAGCCGTGGTGACAACAAGAGTAAGCCATAGCAAGATTATTGTGAATCACACCCATTTTTTCTATACAGCCTCACATGCCACCTTACCACCAGGCATTATGGAACCCAAAACTCTTCCGGGGCTGACCAATGATGGGCTGTGAGTGGATGTAAGGAAAGTAGCAAGGATAAAATCGGGTGGAAATAATGACGTTCGAAAAAAACACTCTAAGCATGCTAGGAAACAAAATGCCACTCGACATGTCAAGATCAAAAGTCAATGGAAGGGAAGAGTTACTGCAAAGAGACTGTCCACATGTTAGTGGTTTTTATGGGATCATTAACAATTTTTCATGTTTTCATCATCATATACATCAGTGTGGAAAATGTTTACTTCCTGTGTCCTAAGAAAGGTACAATGTTAAAATATGTTCTGCCATTTGTTCTATGCGGTTTACACAGGTCTTAAACGTATTTGCAAGTCCTGATTAATAAGCTCATATGCATCAGCAAAACTCTAGTCTAGGGAAGCACTGGTCAGGAGAGTGGCCATGTTGGTGCAGTGCATTATTCAGGAAGTGTTTCAGGTAAATGAGATGGAACCGTCGACCTGAAATACCTCCTCATAAATGTACTGTTCCAACATGGCCACTGATGACAATTTTAAGCGTAGGGGACAGGCAGTGCTAAACTAGACTAGAAGTTATCACTGAAGTTTCTCCTCTACATATTGGATAACAAACTGTCCTTAAGTAATTGGTGTGGATGTAAAGTGCCACAGTACATAAGAAAAATGCGGTGACTGACTTGATTTGGTATAAATTGCAAATAGGCTTTTTAAGTCTTGGTAGTAAGTCTGTGGTCAGCCCAGAGGGCAGGGGTATTGGTTGACTGTCAAGCATTGGGTGTGCCTGACTGCTGGTGACTTTTCCCTGTTTTTTGTAGTGGCATGATTAATAAAGTGACAATAAGAAAATGCATATTGAAAGCATTGGCACACAGGCAGTATTAGAAGTTTCAACAGTTTATGTGTGCATCTCTCACTGTCCAGTTAAAATAAATGTAAGCAAAAATATCTGTATAAACCGAAAAATTGCAGTCGACGAGTGAGAGAAAAATGAATAAAGACATTGTTTCTTAAACGTATACTTGAGTTTGTCTTTTTTCTTCTTCTGTATGTTTATAAAGTGTAAAAATTATAATTTATTTCACTTTCACCATTCACTGTGAAGAATACCAATAAAACAAGCATTTGCAATGCAATAGGTCTTGCATTTACGTGATTTTAAGCTTTTGGCATTGTAAATGACAATGCCTTTTATTTGTTTTAAAAACGAAAACAAAAATAAAAGGCATTGTTATTTGCAATGTCAATAGCTGAAACTTGCGTAAATGAGAGACCTATTGCATTGCAAATGCTTGTTAGATTAGTGAGTAGAAACGCTCCCTTTCGGCCCGCGCGGCAAATTAATTAAATAAACAAGCGCGCCCGCTAAAGTGAAAGCGGACCGCGCTGCAAATCAAAAAAAAAAAAAAATAGTGCTTACCGACTTATGAAGGAGACTGTGTAACGCCACAAGTAAAAGATCCAGTCCTCATGGGAGGTAACAAATGGCGACAGGGCGGTAACAAGGAGAGACTAACAAGCCTCATTATCAATCGGAAGCCAGCATTTAGAGAGAGAAGGCTAGGCTTCCACAGCATACTCGACTACTGCAAGCAGCGCATGCGCGCTGTGGCTAGGCTCAACCTAATAAATGAACATCAATGATTCTTCCAATAAAACAGCATCCCCAAGGTATAAACTGGCAGGGTCTACAAACAACAATGTGCCGGACATCATTAAAAAGAGGCAACAGACAGAAAATTCAAAATACAAAAGTGAGGGTTAACACCAGTTTATAGGCACAATTACTAACGTTAGCAGCCAGATAATTAACAAAGTCCTATTAAGAAGGTTGTGATGGAAAGGGCCAAGCCTTATATATAATTATAACATTGCACTTAATAAAGCAGAAGCACTATTTCAATTCCCTGAAGAGGTCAAATGTCATTTGCATGCCAGTCCCTACCATTCTGGCTCAAAAGATCATGGCGTTGCTACACGGCAGTCAGCACATATGATTGTGTGCGCCACTTATGAAGCTAAACTAGATCTATTGTGTTATGTAATGAATGTGCATAATGAAAACTAAGGGTGTCCAGCGTAGGTCCAGGACAGCTGGATAATCCATTGGTATAATAACGATGTAAACGGCCTCCATTCAGGGCACAAATGATGAGTTCCATTCAGAATATATATATATATATATATATATATATATATAATCTACTGGCGGTCGCCAGTAGATAGTTATAGTTAAAACCTATTATCCATAGGAAATCCGCAACATTCTATTTGAAATAACGTTGGCGCCGGTTGACGAATCTTCGCGAAAGTTTCCAACTTGTTGGGGCGCTCCGGTCCGCTCCTATCCTGAAAGTCTCGGGGTGATACGTCAAGCGGGGGCCGAGAAAAAGGGGGGTCCCAAAACGCGTTTTCCCCATTCATTTTTCCATAGGAACCTTTAGTCGCAGCTACAGCCCGAACTGCTGAACGGAATTACACCAAATTTGGCAAAGAGGTAGCCCTTGGTTCAGTGTCATGCCTTTGCTTAAATGGTGTAAATCCGTTTGGTAGTTCCTGAGAAAATCAAAAGTAAAGTCACATATATATCTGGGCGGAGCCTAACCACACATGTCATCGTGAGATCTGATTGGCTGTCAGCACTTCATCCTGGAATTGCTGGCAGCCATCTTGGGACCAATATAAATGATAGTACCTCATTGAAATGCATTGTAGTGAATAGAAGATTTTGAGGGTCACCAAAAGGAGAACTATTAAGGGTGATAACAGGCTTTAGTTACATTAGAATTTATTTGTTGATGGTACCATACTAATTTTAGGAATTGTGGTGTATTCTAAGGTGATTTTACCATGTGAAAAACCTTCTGCTGGGATATCATGAATCATGTTTGAGAGAACACTATTTTCTCATGCTTGTCCCATGGAGGTTTGGAAGGTGCTCCAGAAGCTAAAATGAGAGCATATTTTCTGTAAATTCACATTATCTTTCTCACTCATGTGAGAATGAAGTCTGACATTCTCAGTAAAACATGTACATCCAACAAGGGCAGAGACTGTCAGTTGATTCCTTTGTGTTCTACTGCAGCTTCCCAGAGTGTTCTAAAGAAAAACTAGAGTGCTAACAGCCTTACTTATGACAAAAGTATGGCACACCTGAAGCCATCTTGATTGGAATAAACTGGTAACACTTAAACAATTTAATTTAAAAAGGAACAAAATGATGGGGTTCATTTTGTCATAGAAATTATGGTTAGTGCTGTAGAAAGAAAAATTAGGACATGTTTCAAGTGTGATCTCAAATATCTTCCTGTTATATTTCAACAGGAGCAGCCTGCCAGTTGATGCCTTTGTGTTCTACTGCAGCTTCCCAGAGTGTTCTAAAGAACAACTAGAGCGCTAACAGCCTTACTTATGACAAAAGTATGGCACACCTGAAGCCATCTTGATTGGAATAAACTGGTAACACTTAAAACATTTAATTTAAAAAGGAACAAAATGATGGGGTTCATTTTGTCATAGAAATTATGGTTAGTGCTGTAGAAAGAAAAATTAGGACATATTTCAAGTGTGATCTCAAATATCTTCCTGTTATATTTCAACAGGAGCAGCCTGCCAGTTGATGCCTTTGTGTTCTACTGCAGCTTCCCAGAGTGTTCTAAAGAACAACTAGAGCGCTAACAGCCTTACTTATGACAAAAGTATGGCACACCTGAAGCCATCTTGATTGGAATAAACCAGTAACACTTAAAACATTTAATTTAAAAAGGAACAAAATGAGGGGTTCTTTTTGAAATAGAAATTATGGTTAGTGCTGCAGAAAGAAAAATTAGGGCATGTTTTAAGTGAGATCTCAAATCCTCTTCTATTTCATTAGAAAATTCTGACATGCAGACTGAAACAATCACTTTCAATACCAGCAGCAGACTACCAGTTAACTCCCTGGTGAGCAGTAGCTTTACTCCAGTGATCTAATGAGCAACTAGAGTGTTAACATTCTGAATTTATGGCAGATGTGAGACATCTGAATGCCTTCTTGATGGAATCAAAGTAAAAACTGAAAGCATTTCCTACTGAGGAGACTGCAGTAAATGAAGAAATTAGGAAACTTCATAACAAAGAAGTCTTCCAAGATGGCCACCAGTGAAAAAAGAGCCCAAATGTAGCACAAATATTACCCAGATGTAGCCCACATATAGCCCAATGACAAAAGTGTGCAAAACACTTTTTATTTTTAGTTTTTTTTGCAGTTTTATGTAGTGCAGACTGGTCAGGTATTGGAGCATTGAATCTTAAAACATGACCCCCCTACACTACAAAAACACCACTGCACTACCTTAAACCCTAAAACACTACCCCCAGCACGACCCCCTACACTACACAAGCACCACTGCACTATCCTAAACCCTAAAACACTACCCCCAGCACGACCCCCTAGACTACCCAAACACCACTGCACTAACCTAAATCCTAAAACACTACCACCAGCACGACCCCCTACACTACCCAAACACCACTGCACTACCCTAAAACATGACCCCCTACACTACACAAACACCACTGCACTACCCTAAACCCTAAAACACTACCCCCAGCACGACCTCCTACACTACACAAGCACCACTGCACTACCCTAAACCCTAAAACACTACCCCCAGCACGACCCCCTACACTACACAAACACCACTGCACTACCCTAAACCCTAAAACACTACCCCCAGCACGACCCCCTACACTACCCAAACACCACTGCACTAACCTAAATCCTAAAATACTACCCCCAGCACGACCCCCTACACTACCCAAACACCACTGCACTACCCTAAAACATGACCCCCTACACTACACAAACACCACTGCACTACCCTAAACCCTAAAACACTACCCCCAGCATGACCCCCTACACTACACAAGCACCACTGCACTACCCTAAAACACTACCCCAGCACGACCCCCTACACTGCCCGAACACCACTGCACTGCCCTAAACCCTGAAACACCAGCCCCTGCATGACCCCCTACACTGCCTGAACACCACTGCACTGCCCTAAACCCTGAAACACCACCCCTAGCACGACCCCCTACACTGCCCGAACACCACTGCACTGCCCTAAACCCTGAAACACCACCCCCTTCACGACCCCCTACACTGCCCGAACACCACTGCACTGCCCTAAACCCTGAAACACTACCCCCAGCAAGACCCCCTACACTGCCCGAACAACACTGCACTGCCCTAAACCCTGAAACATCACCCCCAGCAAGACCCCCTACACTGCCCGAACACCACTGACCTAAACCCTGAAACACCACCCCCAGCACGACCCCCTACACTGCCCGAACACCACTGCACTGCCCTAAACCCTGAAACACTACCCCCAGCATGACCCCCTACACTGCCCGAACACCACCGCTCTGCCCAAAACCCTGAAACACCAGCCCCAGCACGACCCCCTACACTGCCCGAACACCACTGCACTGCCCTAAACCTTGAAACACCAGCCCCTGCACGACCCCCTACACTGCCCGAACACCACTGTACTACCATAAACCCTGAAACATCACCCCCAGCATGACCCCCTACACTGCCCGAGCACCACTGCACTGCCCTAAACCCTGAAACACCAGCCCCAGCATGACCCCCTACACTGCCCGAACACCACTGCACTGCCCTAAACCCTGAAACACCAGCCCCAGCACGACCGCCTACACTGCCCGAACACCACTGCACTGCCCTAAACCCTGAAACACCAGCCCAAGCACGACCCCCTACACTGCCCGAACACCACTGCACTGCACTAAACCGTGAAACACCAGCCTCAGCACGACCCCCTACACTGCCTGAACACCACTGCACTGCCCTGAACCCTGAAACACCAGCCCCAGCACAACACCCTACACTGCCCGAACACCACTGCACTGCCCTAAACCCTGAAACACCACCCCGTGCATGACCCCTACACTGCTCGAACACTACTGCACTGCCCTAAACCCAGAAACACCATCCCCAGCACGACCCCCTATACTGCACGAACACCACTGCACTGCCCTAAACCCTGAAACACTACCCCCAGCAAGAACCCCTACACTGCCCGAACACCACTGCACTGCCCTAAACCCTGAAACATCACCCCCAGCAAGGCCCCCTACACTGCCCGAACACCACTGCCCTAAACCCTGAAACACCACCCCCAGCAAGACCCCCTACACTGCCCGAACACCACTGCACTGCCCTAAACCCTGAAACACCAGCCCCAGCATGACCCCCTACACTGCCCGAACACCACTGCACTGCCCTAAACCCTGAAACACCACCCCCTGCACGACCCCCTACACTGCCCGAACACCTCTGTACTGCCCTAAACCCTGAAACCCCACCCCCAGCATGACCCCCTACACTGCCAGAACACCACTGCACTGCCCTAAACCCTGAAACTCCACCCCCTGCATGACCCCCTACACTGCCCGAACACTACTGCACTGCCCTAAACCCTGAAACACCACCCCCAGCACGGCCCCCTACACTGCACGAACACCACTGCACCGCCCTAAACCCTGATATACTACCCCCAGCAAGACCCCCTACACTGCCCGAACACCACTGCACTGCCCTAAACCCTGAAACACCACCCTCAGCAAGACCCCCTACACTGCCCGAACACCACTGCCCTAAACCCTGAAACCCCACCCCCAGCAAGACCCCCTACACTGCCCGAACACCACTGCACTGCCCTAAACCCTGAAACACCACCCCCAGCAAGACCCCCTACACTGCCCGAACACCACTGCACTGCCCTAAACCCTGAAACACCACCCCTAGCACGACCCCCTACACTGCCTGAACACCACTGCACTGCCCTAAACCCTGAAACACCACCCCCTTCACGACCCCCTACACTGCCCGAACACCACTGCACTGCCCTAAACCCTGAAACACTACCCCCAGCAAGACCCCTACACTGCCCGAACAACACTGCACTGCCCTAAACCCTGAAACATCACCCCCAGCAAGACCCCCTACACTGCCCGAACACCACTGACCTAAACCCTGAAACACCACCCCCAGCACGACCCCCTACACTGCCCGAACACCACTGCACTGCCCTAAACCCTGAAACACTACCCCCAGCATGACCCCCTACACTGCCCGAACACCACTGTACTACCCTAAACCCTGAAACATCACCCCCAGCACGACCCCCTACACTGCCCGAGCACCACTGCACTGCCCTAAACCCTGAAACACCAGCCCCAGCATGACCCCCTACACTGCCCGAACACCACTGCACTGCCCTAAACCCTGAAACACCAGCCCCAGCACGACCGCCTACACTGCCCGAACACCACTGCACTGCCCTAAATCCTGAAACACCAGCCCAAGCACGACCCCCTACACTGCCCGAACACCACTGCACTGCCCTAAACCCTGAAACACCAGCCCCAGCACGACCGCCTACACTGCCCGAACACCACTGCACTGCCCTAAACCCTGAAACACCAGCCCAAGCACGACCCCCTACACTGCCCGAACACCACTGCACTGCCCTAAACCATGAAACACCAGCCTCAGCACGACCCCCTACACTGCCTGAACACCACTGCACTGCCCTGAACCCTGAAACACTACCCCCAGCAAGAACCCCTACACTGCCCGAACACCACTGCACTGCCCTAAACCCTGAAACATCACCCCCAGCAAGGCCCCCTACACTGCCCGAACACCACTGCCCTAAACCCTGAAACACCAGCCTCAGCACGACCCCCTACACTGCCTGAACACCACTGCACTGCCCTGAACCCTGAAACACTACCCCCAGCAAGAACCCCTACACTGCCCGAACACCACTGCACTGCCCTAAACCCTGAAACATCACCCCCAGCACAACACCCTACACTGCCCGAACACCACTGCACTGCCCTAAACCCTGAAACATCACCCCCAGCAAGGCCCCCTACACTGCCCGAACACCACTGCCCTAAACCCTGAAACACCACCCCCAGCAAGACCCCCTACACTGCCCGAACACCACTGCACTGCCCTAAACCCTGAAACACCAGCCCCAGCATGACCCCCTACACTGCCCAAACACCACTGCACTGCCCTAAACCCTGAAACACCACCCCCTGCACGACCCCCTACACTGCCCGAACACCACTGTACTGCCCTAAACCCTGAAACCCCACCCCCAGCATGACCCACTACACTGCCAGAACACCACTGCACTGCCCTAAACCCTGAAACACCACCCCCTGCATGACCCCCTACACTGCCCGAACACTACTCCACTGCCCTAAACCCTGAAACACCACCCCCAGCACGGCCCCCTATACTGCACGAACACCACTGCACCGCCCTAAACCCTGACACACTACCCCCAGCAAGACCCCCTACACTGCCCGAACACCACTGCACTAAACCCTGAAACACCACCCTCAGCAAGACCCCCTACACTGCCCGAACACCACTGCCCTAAACCCTGAAACACCACCCCCAGCAAGACCCCCTACACTGCCCGAACACCACTGCCCTAAACCCTGAAACACCACCCCCAGCAAGACCCCCTACACTGCCCGAACACCACTGCACTGCCCTAAACCCTGAAACACCACCCCTAGCACGACCCCTACACTGCCCGAACACCACTGCACTGCCCTAAACCCTGAAACACCACCCCTTCACGACCCCCTACACTGCCCGAACACCACTGCACTGCCCTAAACCCTGAAACACTACCCCCAGCAAGACCCCCTACACTGCCCGAACAACACTGCACTGCCCTAAACCCTGAAACATCACCCCCAGCAAGACCCCCTACACTGCCCGAACACCACTGACCTAAACCCTGAAACACCAGCCCCAGCACGACCCCCTACACTGCCCGAACACCACTGCACTGCCCTAAACCCTGAAACACCAGCCCCAGCACGACCCCCTACACTGCCCGAACACCACTGCACTGCCCTAAACCCTGAAACACCACCCTCAGCATGACCCCCTACACTGCCCGAACACCACTGCACTGCCCTAAACCCTGAAACACCAGCCCCAGCACGACCCCGTACACTGCCCGCACACCACTGCACTGCCCTAAACCCTGAAACACCAGACCCAGCACAACCCCGTACACTGCCCGAACACCACTGCACTGCCCTAAACCCTGAAACACCACCCCCAGCAAGACTACCTACACTGGCCGAACACCACTGCACTGCCCTAAACCCTGAAACACCACCCCCTGCACGACCCCCTACACTGCCCAAACACTACTGCACCGCCCTAAACCCTGAAACACCACCCCTCAGCACGACACCCTACACTGCCCGAACACCACTGCACTGCCCTAAACCCTGAAACACCACCCCAGCACGACCCCCTACACTGCCCGAACACCACTGCACTAAACCCTGAAACACCACCCCCTGCACGACCCCCTACACTGCCGGAACACCACTGCACTGCCCTAAACCCTGAAACACCACCCACAGCACGACCCCTACACTGCCCTAACACCACTGCACTGCCCTAAACCCTGAAACATCACCCCCAGCACAACCCCCTACACTGCCTGAGCACCATTGCTCTGCCCTAAACCCTGAAACACTAGCCCCAGCACGACCCCCTACACTGCCCGAACACCACTGCACTGCCCTAAACCCTGAAACACCACCCCCAGCACGCCCCCTACACTGCCCGAACACCACTGCACTGCCCTAAACCCTGAAACACCAGCCCCAGCAAGACCACCTACACTGCCCGAACACCACTGCATTGCCCTAGACTCTGAAACACCAGCCCCAGCAAGACCCCCTACACTGCCTGAACACCACTGCACTGCCCTAAACCCTGAAACACCAGCCCCAGCATGACCCCTACACTGCCCGAACACCACTGCACTGCCCTAAACCCTGAAACACCGCCCCAGCACGACCCCCTACACTGCCCGAACACCACTGCACTGCCCTAAACCCTGAAACACCAGCCCCAGCACGACCCCCTACACTGCCCAAACACCACTCCACTGCCCTAAACCCTGAAACACCAGCCCCAGCACCACCCCCTACAATGCCCGAACACCACTGTACTGCCCTAAACCCTGAAACACCACCCCCTGCACCGCCCCCTACACTGCCCGAACACCACTGCACTGCCCTAAACCCTGAAACACCACCCCCTGCACGACCCCCTACACTGCCCGAACACCACTGCACTGCCCTAAACCCTGAAACACCACCCCCTGCACCACCCCCTACACTGCCCTAAACCCTGAAACACCACCCCCAGCATGACCCCCTTTACTGCTCGAACACCACTGCACTGCCCCAAACCCTGAACCACCACCCCCAGCATGACCCCCTACACTGCCCGAACACCACTGCCCTAAACCCTGAAACACCACCCCTGAACAACCCCCTACACTGCCCGAACACCACTGCACTGCCCTAAACCCTGAAACACCAGCCCCAGCACGACCGCCTACACTGCCCGAAAACTACTGCACTGCCCTAAACCCTGAAACACCACCCCCAGCAAGACTACCTACACTGGCCGAACACCACTGCACTGCCCTAAACCCTGAAACACCACCCCCTGCACGACCCCCTACACTGCCCAAACACTACTGCACTGCCCTAAACCCTGAAACACCACCCCACAGCACGACACCCTACACTGCCCGAACACCACTGCACTGCCCTAAACCCTGAAACACCACCCCAGCACGACCCCCTACACTGCCCGAACACCACTGCACTAAACCCTGAAACACCACCCCCTGCACGACCCCCTACACTGCCGGAACACCACTGCACTGCCCTAAACCCTGAAACACCACCCACAGCACGACCCCCTACACTGCCCTAACACCACTGCACTGCCCTAAACCCTGAAACATCACCCCCAGCACAACCCCCTACACTGCCTGAGCACCATTGCTCTGCCCTAAACACTGAAACACTAGCCCCAGCACGACCCCCTACACTGCCCGAACACCACTGCACTGCCCTAAACCCTGAAACACCACCCCCAGCACGCCCCCTACACTGCCCGAACACCACTGCACTGCCCTAAACCCTGAAACACCAGCCCCAGCAAGACCACCTACACTGCCCGAACACCACTGCATTGCCCTAGACTCTGAAACACCAGCCCCAGCAAGACCCCCTACACTGCCCGAACACCACTGCACTGCCCTAAACCCTGAAACACCAGCCCCAGCATGACCCCCTACACTGCCCGAACACCACTGCACTGCCCTAAACCCTGAAACACCGCCCCAGCACGACCCCCTACACTGCCCGAACACCACTGCACTGCCCTAAACCCTGAAACACCAGCCCCAGCACGACCCCCTACACTGCCCAAACACCACTGCACTGCCCTAAACCCTGAAACACCAGCCCCAGCACCACCCCTACAATGCCCGAACACCACTGTACTGCCCTAAACCCTGAAACACCACCCCCTGCACCGCCCCCTACACTGCCCGAACACCACTGCACTGCCCTAAACCCTGAAACACCACCCCCTGCACGACCCCCTACACTGCCCGAACACCACTGCACTGCCCTAAACCCTGAAACACCACCCCCTGCACCACCCCCTACACTGCCCGAACACCACTGCACTGCCCTAAACCCTGAAACACCACCCCCAGCATGACCCCTTTACTGCTCGAACACCACTGCACTGCCCCAAACCCTGAACCACCACCCCCAGCATGACCCCCTACACTGCCCGAACACCACTGCCCTAAACCCTGAAACACCACCCCTGAACAACCCCCTACACTGCCCGAACACCACTGCACTGCCCTAAACCCTGAAACACCACCCCTGCACGACCCCCTACACTGCCCGAACACCACTGCACTGCCCTAAACCCTGAAACACCACCCCCAGCAAGACCCCCTACACTGCCCGAACACCACTGCACTGCCCTAAACCCTAGAACACTACTCCCAGCATGACCCCCTACACTACCCGAACACCACTGCACTACCCTAAACCCTAAAATACTCCCCCCAGCATGACCCCCTACACTACCCGAACACGACTGCACTGCCCTAAACCCTAAAACACTCCCCCCAGCACGACCCCCTACACTAGCCGAACACCACTGCACTGCCCTAAACCCTAAAACACTCCCCCAGAACGACCCCCTACACTACCTAAACACCACTGCACTGCCCTAAACCCTAAAACACTACCCCCGCATGACCCCTACACTACCCAAATACCAATGCACTACCCTAATCCCTAAAACACTACCCCCCGCACAACCCCTACACTACCCAAAGACCACTTCACTACCCTAAACTCTAAAACAATACCCCCGCACGACTCCCTACACTACCCAAAGACCACTGCACTACCCTAAACCCTAAAACACGACCTCCTACACTACACAAACACCACTGCACTACCCTAAACCCTAAAAACTACCCCCAGCACGAACCCCTACACTACCCAAACACCACTGCACTACCCTAAACCATAAAACACTACCCCCAGCAGTACCCCTACGCTACCCAAACACCACTGCACTACCCTAAACCCTAAAACACTACCCCCAGCAGTACCCCCTACACTACCCAAACACCATTGCACTACCCTAAAACACTACCCCCAGCAGTATCCCCTACACTACCCAAACACCACTGCACTACCCTAAACCCTAAAACCCTAAAACACTAACCCCAGCACGACCCCCTACACTACCCAAACACCACTGTACTACCCTAAACCCTAAAACACTCCCCCCAGCACGACTCCCTACACTACCCAAACACCACTGCACTACCCTAAACCCTAAATCTACCCCCAGCATGACCCCCTACACTACACAAACACCACTGCACTACCCTAAAACACTACCCCCAGCACGACCCTCTTCACTACCTAAACACAACTGCACAATTTGTTACAGGCGTTGCAACGCAGGCCTGTGGTGCTTACTGGAAGTACCTGGTGGGCTGGTTGGGCCCCAGGGACTCTCAGGATTCAAGGTGACCTAATCCCCCAACTTAAAACGCGCCACGGGGCGCGTTTGCACAGTGGTGAAGGGAGGGGCGGGGCCTCAGGTGACATGTGCGCAAACACGCCCTGTGGTGCGTTTTAAGTTGGGGAGTTAATTCCTTTGAATCCTGGGGGCCAACTAGCCCACCAGGTACCTTCAGTAAGCACAACAGAGGTGCGTTGCAGAGAGGTGAAAAAGGTGCGTGGCCTCGGAACGCCTCTCTGCAACTCAGCTCTGTGGTCCTAACTGTAGGTACCTGGGGGCTAGTTGGACCCCAGGGACCCTCAGGATTCAAGGGGACTTAATCCTGCAACTTAAAACGCACCACGGGCGCGTTTGCACACGTCACCTCAGGCCCCCTCTCTTCACCACTGTGCAAACGTGCACTGGCTCTGGTTAGTCAGAGTCAGTTACCACCAGTACCCGTCTGAAAAGTTGTGGGCACAGGATGATTTTGCAACAAGGCCTCTTTCTGCTCCTCTGTTGGTTCTTTCTGCACATCTTTTGCTTCTTTCTGTGCGTTTTTTCTTCTTTCTTCACATGTCCTACCTCTGTTGGCATAGTTAGAAACTAGCATTTAAAAAACCTTTGAAATTCACTTAAAAAACCATAGGTTTCAGGCACGTTATAGTTAGAAATTAGCATTTAAAAAACCTTTGAAATTCACTGAAAAAACCATAGGTTTCAGGCACGTTATAGTTAGAAATTAGCATTTAAAAAACCTTTGAAATTCACTGAAAAAACCATAGGTTTCAGGCACGTTATAGTTAGAAATTAGCATTTAAAAAACCTTTGAAATTCACTGAAAAAACCATAGGTTTCAGACACGTTATAGTTAGAAATTAGCATTTAAAAAACCTTTGAAATTCACTGAAAAAACCATAGGTTTTAGGGACAGTTATAGTTAGTTGGACATTGCACTCGTACAAAACCCGTGAAATTCCCCTGTTATAGTTAGTTCAGCTAACTATAACTCGCGCCCCCGCAATGCACTGCTGATGATGTCACATATTACATCACTCATGACATGGTCAGTGACATCACTGATGACATCACTGATGACATCTCAAATGACATCACTGATGACATCATCCATGTGATAATTTCATGCATCTTCTCACACCCTAATATAACTTTTGATACACCCACTCTAAATTACAGACTGCCATTCTCAAAACCATAGACACTCCAACACCAAAAACTACATACCCACTCACTGATTCTTAGGTCTACACACACATCCACTCACTCACCTGTACAGTCACTCATACTTACAGTCACTCAGTACAGGACTATCATATGCACTCATACACCTATATAAACACTCACACACCGCCACTCATCCATAGAGGTACTCACACACCTAGTCAGTCATGCAAAAAATTAATCACACACCCATTTACTCACCTATACAGTTATACACACACCAGCTCACTTACTCATACAAATACTAGCACATTCTTACGCTCTTATACAATAACTGATACAAGCACACACGCTTCCATACAGCCACTCTCACAATAACACACTCTCACTTATAGCCATTTAAATACTCTAACACACATATATACTGCCTTTTACATATGTAGTTACTCGCACATGTACCACTGAGATATACATTCACTCACTAACACACCCATACACACACTCACCCACCCAAGCAGTCCATCACAGATGCACTCTTGAAATCATGCACCCAGTGAATCACCCACTCACACATCTATGTATAGAGTCACACACACCCCACCCACACAAACACTCAGGCAGCCATACAGATACTCAGAGAACCAATCAATAACCCATATAGACACTCATGTAGCTATTCGCAAATCCATGCATCCACTTACACACCAACAAACAGACGGATACAGACATTCACACAGTTTAGTCACTAACCCATGCATTCAGTAAGATACGTTTAATCACTCACTTGTAGAGTCAGTCACTCACGTACTAAATCATCCATTCAGACACTTATACACCCACTCATTCTTCAATACGCCTTTCCCTATATATATTAAACATATTTAAACTTTACAGAAACACACAGTCACTGGATGATGTCATCAGTGATGTCATCAGTGATGTCATTTGAGATGTCATCAGTGATGTCATCAGTGATGTCACTGACCATGTCATGAGTGATGTAATATGTGACGTCATCAGCAGTGCATTGCGGGCGCGAGTTATAGTTAGCTGAACTAACTATAACAGGGGAATTTCACGGGTTTTGTACGAGTGCAATGTCCAACTAACTATAACTGTCCCTAAAACCTATGGTTTTTTCAGTGAATATATATATATATATATATCCATATCCTACTGGCAGTTGGTTATAGCTAGGTATTCTTTTCCATAGACTGAGCTTTTTTTGCTTAACTAATAACTTTGGCCCCGTTTGACGAATCTACACTACACTTTCCAAAAAAGAGGTTAATCCACCTCAGCTCTTTCCTGGAAAGTTTCTGGGTAATCTGTCAAGTGGAGGCCGAGAAAAAAGGAGGGTCCCAAAACGTAAAATCTCCATGCATTTTCCATAGACTACTTTAGATACGGCTACAGCAAAAACTGCAGAATGGAATTACACCAAATTTGGCAGGAAGCTAGATCTTGATCCACAGACTGTGTTTTTTGCGATCTGGTTTAAATCCATTTAGTATTTTTTGCTAAATTAAGAGTCACAATTAATTGTATATTTCAGCAGTTTGGCTCGCGAGTGTCCCGCGAGAGCGCAAAATAAAAAATGGAGGCCAGTTATTCCCGTGAGCCTTCACACTTTCGTGGGAGCGAGAGGCTCCTGTGAGTCCCACGAGAGTGAGTGCTCTGATTGGCTAGCTGTTATGAATGGAATGGCCGCCATTACTGTTTACTGTGAAAAATTGGCGGTATTGTAGAAATGAAGTAAAAAAAAAAAACGACATTTAAGGGGGCAGCAGAAAGGCATGCTGTCCTAGTTTTAGAGGGGAGGTGTCTAAGGGATAACTACTGTAAAGAAAATAAATGAATATTGTTTTTAACTAATTTTTACAATCTCGTGGGACGTTCGTGGGATTGTAAATAGTAAAAAGGAGTAAATGAGTTCTCAATGCACTCTATTAGTAGGAATGCATATTGTGGTCCTTGTTTCTGTGAGGAAGTGTGTAAGAGATAGGTACTGTGATGATTAGAAGGTTAAATCTTTTTTTTTTTTTTAAATGTTACAATCTTGCGAGACTCAACGAGATCAGGAAAGGTAGGAAGGAGTAGATGATGTTTGAATACCCTCAGCTATGCACGCTTGTTACTATATGAAGGAGTTTTACTGGAGATACTGTTTATCTGACTACTATTTATATGCTAATTGGTTTGAGAAGAGTTATGAGTAGAATGAAGGCGTATCCAAACACCCTACTACACCCACCTGTCATCTGAGAGAGAGGTCTGAAAGGAGAGGGCAGTCCCTCCCCACACCCTATTATGCACACCCGTCATCTGAGAGAGTGGTCTGAAAGGAGAGGCCAGTCCCTCCCCCACACCCTACTACTGACACCCATTCTTACAGAGAGAGGTCTCAGCAGAGGCCAGTACCTCCACTCATCCTACTACGCACATCCATCATCTGAGAGAGAGGTATGAAAGGAAAGGCCAGCCCCTCCCCACACCCTACTACGCACACCCATTGCTACAGAGAGAGGTCCCAGTAGAGAGCCCGGTCCCTCCCCACAACCTACTACACACACCCATCATCCAAGAGAGGGGTCTCAGTGGAGGGGCCAGTCCTTTTACACACCCTACTATGGTCACCCAACATCTGCGAGAGAATTGTCAGGAAATAGGCCAGTCCCTGCTACACACTGCTATGTATACTGGTCACCTTGAGGAGAGGTGTCAGCGGAGAGGCCAGTCTCTCCTTACACCCTACTATACACTACTGTTATAGTCTGAAAAGCTCTGAGTGGAGAGGCCACTTTCTCCCCATATGCTAATAGTGGGAGTTATAAAATATTAGTACTGTAATGAAAGAAAGTGTGAAATCTATTCCCCCTCAAAATTTTCGATCCCGCGAGACTTGCGGGATCGTAAAAAAGTAGCGAGGGGTAGAGAAAATCTGTCTGAAGAGAGGTCTCAGCAGAGAGGCTTATGTGTTGCACACTCTGCAACCCACACCCAAGAGTACAGGGCTGTTATCCATGTGACATATGCTAAGTGTTTGAGCTTGCGATACTCTTGCGAGACTCTGAGAAATATAAGGGCGTACGCAGGCATTTGTGTGTTCTCGCTCTCGCGAGAGTCCCGCAGGAGTCATTTACAAGCTTATGAAGGTGAAGCTTGCTATGGGTGCCTCAAACCTCACACAAGAGTAATGACACCTCAAAAAAAGATTGCTGGTGGCATGTCTCGATATCAGAGTTACAAAAACTGGGCAAATAAACAATTTCTATTGAATATTTATCTGTTTAATACGTACACGTTTTACAAAGACTTTGCAAACTGTAAACCATATCCTGTTTTGTTACAATAAAAAAAAAAGGTTTTGATTAAAATAGTGTCTGAATACAACAATTATCATAAACTCATTCTACTGAACATAAACTCACAAAAATAATTAATTACCTTAAAAAAATCTAGAAATTCACTGACAAAACCAAAGGTTAAAGTAATGTTACAGTTAGGTGTAATAAAAATATCTGTTTTCGTTTAAGAAAAAACGTAGAAATTCACTGAAAAAAACAAAGGTTACAGTAATGTTATAGTTAGGTGAATTTCTCAGTGACAACGTCAACGTTTTAAACTAAAAAAAACACAGAAATTCAGCAGTTATAGTTAGCAACACTAACTAAAACTTGCACCCCTGCCATGCAATGCTTATGACCTCACATATGACATCACTGATGACATCTCAAATGACATCATTTATGACATCACTGATGACATCACTGATTACATCATCCAAGCTTCTTTTGTACACATTGCTCTATAAAAGAGTAAACCTTTAGAGCTCTAAATGTAAGTACAAAATACATCAGAAGAATATAAGTCATGATAAATGCCATCACAGAAACAACTTCCTTAGCGCTAGAAAGTATGAGTTTTGTACCACATTGACTCTATACCATACACTTCACGAGTAGCGTAGTTCACAATAACAATCAACCACAGATATACAAGAAACCCTCATTGGATACGGTGTTCAATCTGTAAACACTTGTTCAGAGCAAGCCAACTTCCTAAAAATATGCATGCCCCCCCTCCCTGATCCTAATATGGCCTGGGGATCCCATCCCCCGGGGCCATATATATTTTAAAGGGGCGGGGGGTTGTGTGGCCTCCCCGAACCTCCTTATTCTCTGGGGACTCCATTCCACCAGGCCTTATTTTTTTAAAGGGAAAAGGGGCCACATGGCACCCCTCCACGAGCCGCCAGGCCACTTTTTTTATTAAGGGGAGAGGGGCTATGTGGTCCCCTCCCCGAGCCTTGTTAGGCCCTGGGGCCCCTATTAAAATTAAAGAGGAGGGGGCCCCGTGTTCCCCTGCTCTGAGCCCTGTTAGTCCCTAGAAACCTCATACCCCAGGGCCACTATTAAAATTAAAGGTTAGGGGGCCCCTGGGGACTCCATCCTCTGGGCCTGGTGTATTTTTTAGGGGGACGGGGCACAAGGCCCTCCCTCCACGGGCCGCTTTTGGCACCTTGGACCCCATCCCCGGGGCCCGCTGCTTTAAAAGGTGGGTGTCCTGGTGCTCAACCAGGGCACCCACCACAGACTTGCTGGAGGCTGCGGGGTAGGGGTGGGGTCTCGCAGCCCCTGCGGCCTCAGCTGGCTTCCTGCACCCAGCGGGAGCCGGCAATGCTCCCACCTGCAATATTTAGATCTGTTTTCCTGTCCGCATCACTGTGGGTAGGGAAACAGATCTTAAGTCCGCTCCCAGCAGGCGGGAGCAGTTTTGAAGCTCCGGCCTGCTGGGAGTGGACTTGGTGTATGCTCCCGCTTTGCAAGAGATTTTAAAATGCTCCTGCCAAGTGAGAGCAAGCACAGGTTTCCTTGCCTGCGCTGGTGCGGGAAGGGAACAGCTATGTTCCCTAGGGGTGGGCTGCCTGGGACACAGCTGTGGAAAATTAATTTGTATTGATAAACATTGTCTGCGCCATCTTGCCCTTTTTCCCAATGCCACACTTTCGTCGTCCGCGGCGGCCATTTTAGCTACCTTGATCAGACCCACTCTCTGCACACCGCTAATCCCCAGCGCGGCTCCACGACCTCGCAAGCCCCCCCGCACTGGTCACTCTCTCTCTCTCTCTCCATGCACGGGCCATTAACCCCTCCAACTGCGCTGCACTTCCCTGGGAATCTCACCCCGGGCCTGCCCGACACCTCCCTTTCCTCCTATACACTATCACACCCTCTGACACCCCTCTTCCTCCGTATCCGATTGTCCAGGCCGGTCCCAGGCTATCACCTAGCCCTGCGGATACAGTTTATGGCCCGACTGTAAGGACTCGCCCCTCTTCAAAGGAGTTACAGTAGATCAAGGCCCCCACCCCATGAGATCCGTCACACCACATGCATTCCGGGAACCGGCGGAATGTCCTGCTGATCCTGCCGTCTGATGACGATTCTGCATGGTGAATGGGGAGGGGATTCTCACTGTAAGGGTGCGTGGGAACGGGTCTGAAGCAGAAGATCCCAGGGATGTCTTTCATACTTCAAAGTATCTTTACTGTAATAAAGAATGTCTTCCTGCCATAAATGCGTGTATAAGAGGCCAGGCCTCAGAGATGCAGTAGAGCACCTCGTGAAGATTCCCTGTTGGTCTGATCTGACGTGTTTCTCCTCCGGAGAGAATAAACCTTTGTTTCCTGCCTTCCAGTCTCCAGCGCCTGCCTCTTCATTGATTCATATTTTGGGGAATAGAGGCGACATCGCCGGGCAATACTTAAGGTTATTCCATTCGTCGATTGCCCTCCTGTTTTACAATTGGCGTCCCAAGCGTGGGGCCCATCAGCGACACGTGGATCCAGTGGGAGAGGTCCTGACGACAGAGTGAACGACTGCAACGATCGGGAGAGCTCCTGTCCGATAGACCCTCGTCTGACAGCCGATCATCCGAACTTCACTGGTTCCGAACAGACCTCTCTCGAGTGATCTACGGTCCTGACTGGGAACCATCAGGAGTGCCGCGATAGAAGATAGAGGACGATCGGGCGCTGGATTCGGAGGACAGGAAACAGCCCATGCGGTCCGGGTAAGGTCGTACAAAACGACAAATTGTGAAACGATAACGGTTCTTTGAGACATTTGCTGCTTACAAACGAGGAAGAGTACAAATACTCTATCTTCCTTTGTGAACAGTGAAGGGTGGGTAACGCGGACTTTTGTCCCCCTTTGTAATCTGTCGTACCTATCTTTTCTCCCCACTGATTGTTTGTTTGATTGATTGTCAAGGGTAGCTCCCTTTTTCTTTGAGTATCAGAGTAGCTCCTTTTGAGGCATTCCCTGTCTACAAACGGCGAGGGATAGGAATATTCTCTCTCCCTTTACAGATAGTGAAGGATGGGTAACGCGGACCTTTGTCCCCCTTTGTAATCTGTCGTGCCTATCTTCTCCCCACTGATTATTTATTTGGATCTAGTTCTCTTGAAACATTTATTGTCTGCAAACAACCTGGAATAGCAATATTCTGCCTAGTCTTTTGCAGGTAGTGAAGGGTAGGTAACGCGGACTTTTGTCCCCCTTTGTAATCTGTCATGCCTATCTTCTCCCCACTGAGTGGTAGCTGGTTCAGCCCGGACCGCTTGTTAGAGGTGGATCATCCAGTCCCACTGGAAGGCACCCCTAACAAAGACATGTTCACAAAGCATGGACTAGTCGCTATAGCATATTGCAAATTATGGCACAGGTATACGAAGAAGGAACCCCAGAGTCAGTGGCCACTGATAGGATCCTTTGAAGAAAGCAAACTAGATGCACTAGATGAAGCCCTAAAAACTCGTAGAACGACACCGACCATGCTAGACAGCGTTGGCCTGTGGCGCAAAGAAACTGTACAGCGAAAGAAGAAAGAGGAAGCTAGGTTAGACAAAGAGCTACGTAAAGCAGCCCACCTAGCTGCAAAGAAACTAGAGGAAGAAATAAAGAAGAGAGAGGAGGCTAAGCGAAAACAAGAGATCGAAACACCGAGCCAGTGTCCTGTTAGAACACCCTCTGCGCTCTACCCTGAATTACCTTCGAAACAGCGAACCAACGATGATCTCTTATTAGGTCCTCCGATCATCTACATGCCCCCTCCATATGCCCCTTCCCAACCTTCAGCGCAACACTCGCGACCCCCAAGCACAGACGAGAGTAGCGCCAGGGCCTCGGCCCCCAAGGCCTCCGCACCGGCGGAATCCCTCGCACCAGATACAAAACAAGCAGCAATATTAGATGACCATGAGGCCCGAAACACAGAACCCACAAGGACGAACAGGTTGGGCAAAAACGAGCAAGAGAGGATTGACAAGGTAGTCAGGACACTAGTAGAACGAAAGGAGAAGGAGGAACACGTTATGGATATATTCAACTCATATGCGGGAAGCCACAGACGACACTTTGTCGTACGATTATGTTATCATGTCCTAAACGCTTATGAGGACCGATATCGAGATAGAGGTCCCGAGAGCCTAACGACTCTGTATAGAAAAATTGATATCGGGGATGAGGGCGAGTGTGACGTGACGGACCTCCTTGCGCGTACACTTAGGGTTTTCTGCCACCTCACTGAATCAGAGGTGGAAGCTAAACCTACGACATCCGTAGCGGCCGAACCACGAATAGAGCAACCTAGCACCATGATGCCGATAAGAGAGGCCGCCCCTATTGGGTCCCCCACGAGGTCAGGGAACACACGATGATGTTAACCATACGGATGCAAAAGGGAGGATAGTGTACAACTGGGTCTACCAACCATGGGATCGACAGGATATTCTGACGTTCCGAAAATCTCTGCCCGATTTACGAAAAAACCCCACCGCCTTCTACACTGAACTAGGTACAGCCTTAGGTTCCACTATCATGACCCTAACGGACCTCGATTTGTTCTTCGGGTTATGTCTGCCAGCTGATGTGTGGAAGCAGATCCGCAAGGTCGACCACCTTGAGCTGTTCGGACATACCTGGAAACAACTCGATGAGTTCGACAAGCAGCGAGGAGCCGGGCAGAAACCCGTAACGGCCATCCTTGAACTCCCGGACAAGATCGTCCAGAAACTCAAGACCCTGATTCCCGAGAAGAAAATAGACTGGTCAATAGTGACGGCCTGTAGACAGAAACCACAAGAAGACGCTTCGGAATACTTCTCTAGGTTCGAAACGGTGTTCTTCGACTACAGCGGCCAAGATATGGCCACTGCAACCGGACACCACTTGTTCTGTTCAGAATTTCGTGAAAGGCCTGGTGCAAGAAGTTTCTCAAAAATTGCAGGCGAGCGAAAGCAGTTGGGCAGCCTCTAAACCCACGGCTATCCTCCAGATGGCCCAATACTATGAACATCAGAAGAATGAGAATGATAGGGCATCCGAACGTAAAAGAAGGAGTTGAAAGAGCGGGTCATGATAGCTCAACTGCAGGGGGTGACGATAGGTAGGGAACCCTCCAAGGGGAACTACCAGCCGACAGCCCCTAAAAATACACCCTCCAGAGAACGAATGCCCGTACCCTATACAAACCGAAGGGACTTAGATGAAAACCAATGCGCGTTTTGTAAAGGATACGGTCACTGGAAGTCGCAGTGCCCGGTCCTTCATGAAGCAAACAAGAACCGAGAGGCTAGGGATGGGACAAACGGACAAAAGAACAGGGACCAGGGACGGGGACACACCAATGATGCTAACTATGACAGACCAAGCCGACCTAACACATTTGACCGCCCACGACAGAATCAGTATCAGCAGCCCGATTGCGAGAACGTCCGCGATTTCGCATAGGACAGCCAGGGACAAGGGAGGGATCCAGTCGAGCTTTGTGTTGACCAGCAAGGTCCTTATGTCACTGCTAAGGTCCTGGGTACGAAGTCCCCATTTTTGGTGGACACTGGGGCAACACGTAGTGCATTATCCAAACGACTGATTCCAAGGGCACCCTTGTCTGGCTCACACGTGACATCAATAGGCTTTGATGGAACGCCCTCTACTAATCCCTTATCTACACCGATTCCCTTTGACTTAGAGAACAACATCACGGACACGACCTTCCTGCTATCTTCCAACACCCCCGACGCCATTATGGGTCTTGACCTCCTGAAGCACTTTCGAGCCACCATTCGATGTTCCCCAGACGGAGTACGAGTCATACTGTACGATAACCAGAATCTGTTCAGACCTTGTCCCACCCGACGCATGTTTTCCATCACTGACGCTGACTTGTCCTTACTAGACACTTTACCCCCGTACCTTTGGGCCAAGACCGACTCAGACGTAGGACGCATGATGATAGACCCTGTGCACATCACTGTACGGTCAGACGCTATGCTCCCAAAGCTCCCACAGTATCGGATATCGCCCGAGGGCGAGAAGGCATTGGTAGGAATCATTCAGTCCTTAGTCGATGCAGGAGTGGTAGAGGAAGTAGTCAGTAATATCTGTAACAGCCCTATCCTACCCATTGTCAAGAAGCAAGGCGAGGGAGATGAGAAGGCTTATCGCTTCATCATTGACCTCCGCTGAAGTAAACAAAGTAGTCGTACCTCAGTACCCAGTAGTCTCTGACATCACCACCATCTTGACCCTGATCCCCTCCACTGCCACTGTTTTCACCGTCATAGATCTCAAAAATGCTTTCTTTTCTATCCCCATCCATCCAGACAGCCGATACCTCTTCGGCTTCACCCTAAAAGCCCGTTCATATAGATTCTGTAGAGCACCCCAGGGCTACACTGAGAGCCCCAGCATCTACAGCCAGGCTCTCAAGAGACAGCTGGACGCAGTCCAGCTCCCGGACGGAGTGGTGTTAATCCAGTATGTCGACGACATTCTCCTGGCTGCCGACACTACGCCACTTGCCACCACAGCCACCATCCAACTCCTGCACTTCCTCGCGGAGAATGGTCACAAGGTCTCCAAGAAGAAGCTGCAGTTCTGCCAACCACAGGTGACATACTTAGGCCACCTCCTGTCCAAGGACGGGAGAAAGCTCACACCCGATCGGATCCGGACCATCCTAGAGACCCCCGTTCCCAAGACTCAAAAGCAGGTTCGCTCCTTAGTAGGCCTCACGTCCTTCTGTCGGCAGTGGTTGCCAAACCTTAGTCTCATAGTCAGACCTCTACTCTCTCTGTTAGCGAAAGACGTTCCCTTCCCACTCCCTTGGACCCCTGAATGCCAATCCTCCTTTCAAGAACTACGAGATGCCCTCTGCTCAGCCCCTGTTCTAGGGACCCCTGACTACACCAAGCCCTTCTCCCTCTTCACCCACGAGAGGGAGGGGTGCGCTTTGTCTGTCCTAACGCAACCCATAGGTCCCAAACAACGCCCTTGTGCCTACTTCTCTGCCACTCTTGACCCTGTAGCCAGAGCTCTGCCCGCCTGCCTTCGAGCGGTAGCTGCCGCTGCCGTCTCTATCCGACAAAGTGAAGGGATCGTACTTTCGAATTCCCTCACTGTGCTGGTCCCCCATGCTGTCGACACACTCCTGAACCAGACCAAGACTCAGCACCTGACTAGCGCACGACTGACTGGTTACGAGTTAACTCTGCTTACACCCCACATCACGTTGAAACGATGTACCACTCTGAACCCTGCCACTCTGTTGCCCCTCCCCGATGACGACCCCAATGTGTCCCCTATGCATGACTGTGTGACCCTCATGGACGAGCAAACTAGAAGTAGAGCTGACCTCCGTGACACTGCCATCCCAGACCCTGATGGAGAGCTATGGGTAGACGGCTCGTGCATTAAACTCCCCGACGGCACGACCTCGGCTGCCTATGCAGTCACCACAGCCCGGACGGTAGTTGAGACGGCCCGCATCACCCAACGGTCCGCACAAGCGGCAGAACTAATTGCCCTCACACGTACATGCGTCCTAGCAACAGGCAAAGTCGCAAACATCTACACCGACAGCCAGTATGCCTTCGGGGTGGTTCATCATTTTGGGCTCTTATGGAAGGAAAGGGATTCCTGACTTCGCATGGTACACCCATCCTTCACGGAGATCTAGTCTCTACCTTGACCGAAGCAGTCCTCCTCCCCGAACGACTTGCAGTCATCAAATGCCAGGCACACAAGAAAGTGACACACATCATTGGACAAGGAAATGCACTAGCCGACATCACTGCTCGAACCACAGCTGAGAATAGGACGACGACACACATGTACGTGACTAGGTCACAGACGGAAAAATGGAAGGAAGCTAGAGAGCACATTAGAGACATACAAATGGCCTGCTCCCCCCAAGAACTGACTGAATGGGCACGGGTGGGACTGAAAGATGATGAAGGCTGCTGGTTGACAAAAGACACGAACAAATGGCTGCTACCCAATTCCTACTTGATCCCCATACTGACTATGGCACACTCCCCAGCACACATAGGATCTGCCCCCATGATTGAACTCATCACCCGAGTCTGGCACAACGACAAGATTCCCGACTCTGCTAGACGCCTAGTTCAACAATGCTTAATCTGCTTGCAACACAACCCAGGGAAAGGAACTGTTGTCCCTCGGGGTGGGTTCGGGGTCCCCGACCATCCCTTTGAAGTCCTACAGATGGATTACATTCAGCTAGACCGTTGCCTGGGTTTGAAGTACGTCCTTGTTGTCGTGTGCGCCTTCAGCAAATGGGTGGAGGCCTATCCCACACGCGACAACACTGCCATGACCACTGCCAAAGTCCTGTTAAAAGAGTTTTTCCCCCGATATGGCCTTTGTCGGATTTTATGGAGTGACAACGGCCCCCACTTCATAGCTGAAGTCATCCAACTTATCTTAAAGGGATTGGGTGTAAAACAGAAATTTCACGCAGTCTTCCACCCCCAATCTGCAGGCCTGGTCGAGCGACACAACGCCACACTCAAGCTAAAAATCTCTAAGATTGTTGCCTCCACCGGACTGAAGTGGCCTGATGCCCTCCCATTGGCATTGCTATCAATGCGCTCCACCCCCACTAAGCACCACTTGACCCCTTACGAAGTAGTATTCGGGCGGCCAATGAATATTTGGGCCGCGCCTAGGCCAACTTCGATCCATGACGCCCCAGACGTCCTAATGTCTGACTATCTGTGCACCCTCACTAAAACCTTAACTGTCATCCATCAACAGGTGCTGCAAGCCATCCCAGACGCTTCCAGGGGCCCAGGACACGACATTCACCCAGGGGATCACGTCTTGATCCGCAACTTCCAGCGTGCCAAAAGCTTGGAACCTCGGTGGACGGGCCCCCTGGCAAGTCCTGATCACTACACGGACGGCCCTTCGAGTGGAAGGCAAGCGCCACTGGGTGCATGCGCACCATTGTACAACGCGCCCCAACTCTGACGACGGAAGAAGACATCGCGACTCAGGAAGAGCTCCTGACAAAAGACAAACCATCGTTGAGCTGTCACACCGACACAGAAACGCTGGAACTGGCAGAGTTTCCCGATCCCACCGTACCGTCCAGGGAAGGGTACAACCTACGTAAAAGGGAGGAGCTTCGGCAAAGCAGACCACTGACTGGGTAAAATCTCAGAACGGTAGCCTAACACACTCAAGGTTGCCCGAAGAGAAGTCCGAGAAAGTCGGTGGTTCTGCCCGCTACCGAGCACTCTGAAGATGATGGAAGCGCCCGACTCCCCAATGATGGAAGCAACTGGATATCCGAAGAGGACCTACCGAAACCCAAAGACTAACAAACTGCACAGCTCAAAGACTATAGCCGTTTTCATTACCCTTCTCTTTGCCTCCTCCTCATGACAACCTTCTGGATCATCGAAGAAAGCACACCCGCTCACAAAACATTGCTCCCCACTGAACTGCCGATAACTACCAAGGAACACTTCCTGATTGCCCTTTCTCCACCGCTCCGAGAGAGACGCAGGGAGTTCTGGAATAACTCTTTTGTGCAACTGCTGCACCAACACAACCTTGCCGCTAATGCCACTAATTGCTGGATCTGCGGGCTGCTGCCCCATGCAGCCGGACACTCCATCCCGTTCATTCCTTCGCCCTTTTCCATCCACGGCTCCTGTCTTGCCTGGCTGATTCTTCTGCAAGAAAGCTTTAAAGACAATGCCACATCAGAAAGAACTGTTTCGCATTTCTACCACGAGGCATGGCTGAATAAGACTGGGCGAACCGCTACTCCTTTTTACCCTCTGACCTCTGGCACCTCTATTCACATGGACATCCCTGCCAAAGAACGAGTGGAAATGCAAGTTTTCCATAACCCAGCCAGACCCACTTTCTCCTACCTCCGGAAACGAACAGCCACCACTCTGACAGTGGCCTTGTCTGTTGTCAACGTCTCGGGCCTTGTGTGCATCGAAGGCCTGGGGACGCAACTGGTGGGCCGCAGCGCCTGCGTCATCACCAGAACACTGGATTCATCCGACCCTCCCTCCTTTGTTGCTTCTCCAAATATGTACTTTGTTTGTGGCACCAAAGCATACACCTGGCTCCCCAAAGGTTGGGGGCACATGCTACATTGCCTTCATCCTCCCACCTACGTATGTGGCCCCAGCAAGCCATCACCGGCAAAAGCGTGCAAGGGACATCGACCAGGCCGACTCGACAGGAGCACAGTTCTTGGATGCCGCGAAAGGACTTGTGCCATTCTGGGGTCCGATGACGAACAGCCGCGCCATCCGACACTTGACCCAGGCAGTTGAAACCACCATGAACATCACAGCTGGCATCTTGACCAATAACACCGCAGAGCTTCAGGCAGTCCGCCTGGTGGCTCTGCAGAACCGCCTTGTTCTAGACGTGGTTCTGGCAGACCGAGGAGGAGCATGCCGCATCATTGGGTCCAGCTGTTGCACCTACGTGCCAGACAATTCACCTTCTGTTTACAAAGCCATCGAACACCTCCATAGACTGTCCACTGAAGTACACCGGGAGCAAGAAGGATGGTCGCTTGGGAGCTGGTTCTGGGACTTACTGAAAGCCTGGGGGTGGAGGTTGTTCACATTCATTCTGATTCCGATTGTGGTGCTATGCGGGTGTTGCTTAAGTATCCAATGTCTGCCTCCTCTGTGTTCATTATTTTCAAATTGCATTTGCCCAAAGACTTTGGACTTACAGGCTGAACACATGAAAACTTTGTATGAGACAGAAATACGTGGCATTATGGGGATCGACCCGAATTAACAAGTTGGCGAGAAATGTTAAAAGGGGGACTGTGGAAAATTAATTTGTATCGATAAACATTGTCTGCGCCATCTTGCCCTTTTTCCCAATGCCACACTTTCGTCGTCCGCGGCGGCCATTTTAGCTACCTTGATCAGACCCACTCTCTGCACACCGCTAATCCCCAGTGCGGCTCCACGACCTCGCAAGCCCCCCCCGCACTGGTCACTCTCTCTCTCTCTCTCTCATGCACGGGCCATTAACCCCCTCCAACTGCGCTGCACTTCCCTGGGAATCTCACCCCGGGCCTGCCCGACACCTCCCTTTCCTCCTATACACTATCACACCCTCTGACACCCCTCTTCCTGCGTATCCGATTGTCCAGGCCGGTCCCAGGCTATCACCTAGCCCTGCGGATACAGTTTATGGCCCCGACTGTAAGGACTCGCCCCTCTTCAAAGGAGTTACAGTAGATCAAGGCCCCCACCCCATGAGATCCGTCACACCACATGCATTCCGGGAACCGGCGGAATGTCCTGCTGATCCTGCCGTCTGATGACGATTCTGCATGGTGAATGGGGAGGGGATTCTCACTGTAAGGGTGCGTGGGAACGGGTCTGAAGCAGAAGATCCCAGGGATGTCTTTCATACTTCAAAGTATCTTTACTGTAATAAAGAATGTCTTCCTGCCATAAATGCGTGTATAAGAGGCCAGGCCTCAGAGATGCAGTAGAGCACCTTGTGAAGATTCCCTGTTGGTCTGATCTGACGTGTTCCTCCTCCGGAGAGAATAAACCTTTGTTTCCTGCCTTCCAGTCTCCAGCGCCTGCCTCTTCATTGATTCATATTTTGGGGAATAGAGGCGACATCGCCGGGCAATACTTAAGGTTATTCCATTCGTCGATTGCCCTCCTGTTTTACACAGCATTTGAGCCGGCCCGGGGGATCGGGTCCCCGGGGCCATTAATCACTCAGGGATGGGGGCCAGGTGGCCCCCTCCCTTTTTCTTTAGGTTTCGTGGCCCTGGGAAATGGGGTTCCAGGGCCGTTAGTGGCTTAGGGAGGGGGGGACGCATGGCCCCCTCCCCTTAAAAAATGCAGTGGGCCCCAGGGGATGGGGTCCCCGGGGCCAAAATAAACCGAGGGAGGAGGGCCGTGTGCCCCTCCCCCTTTTAAAAATGTGCTGGTCCTGTGTATGAGGTCCCCGGGGCTGAGGGGGGCCACGTGGCCCCCTTTAAAAATGAACATCGCAGCATGATATGCTGCAAAACAAACAACACCAAGATGCGCTCGCACATTTTTGAGTCTAACCACACCCGACAGTTGGAGGTGGACCATCTTTGAAGCTAATAACAAATGGAATTCCAGCACTCTCTTTGCATGAGAACAACGGTGGGTGTTCCGACTCAAAACATACACCCAGGGTTTAAATGATGGCATACACTGGTCTGAATGCGTTCGCACCAGCCCTCTACTCCTGGATAGGCCAGTATTTTGAGTGTCATGCATCCTGTATCCTCTTACCGCAGCATTGATCATAATACACCTCCTCCTTTATTTCTACACCTAGAATAAGGGGGGTTGGTCACTGCTCCGACACGTGCAAGGCCATTCAGCACTCCTTTCCACACGCATCAACCTGGTTATGATTTAGGCTAACAGCTACACCTGACTCTTTTGTACTTTCACTACATCAGCCTAGTCTCTATAGAGACCTATAGTCCCTTACGCATCTTTTCTTATGATTCTTTTATGCCAGCTATGAAAACGCAAATGTGGAGTCAGTCCCATACTATGACAATAAAAGGTCCTGACATCCATATTATGACCTTTTTCATCATTCTGACCACATAGCAGGACGTCCATAGAGCCCCATTATTGTGGACTCAATACCCCTGATACCGGCTTGTACACAGACACATCCAATTAGTGTCACTGCAAGTTTATTCTGACCTAACATGTGCGCTGCCTATATCTTACATTTACTTCTTTCCAATTTACACACCATCCTTTCCGGTTCTGGGTGACCTCTGCACCACTCCAAGATGGCCGCCATATACGGAGTGCTATACTTAACCTTTTCCATGACACACCCCTTGAAACCACATCACATCCGCCTTCCGGTCTGCCTCCTGGCCAGGTCCGGCATGTGGTTCTACTCACCTGATCTCTATATAACCACGCCACCACTGCCATCACCTCTCCTCCGGCGGCAGCAGACGTGGGTAGGTGCGATTGCCACACACTACCGAGGGTAACTGTAAGTACCGAGCATTCACGCTGTACCTCTGTTACGGACGACACGTATCTCCATGTGTCCTCACTGGTCTATCTTATTACCGTTTTTCCACTTCACCTTTAGGTAACCCTCGGGTAAGCCTGCGATCCCCCGTAGAGGCTCTCCCCTCCATCCTCTGGGGTAAGCAAGATTTTCCTAAATACTTGTGTCACACATTTACCTTTGTACATGCACTGAAGTTTGTAATACGCTGTGGGGCAACGATAAACCCCTTTCTTCAGTGGCGATTGGCCCTGAGGTAGGTTACTTTTCATTACACCTTGCTGGAAATAACGATTAGTTACTACAGACTATTTAGCATATCTTGCATGCTATTAGCTACTCGACTTTTTGTGGCTCGCCCGCATTTTAATTTCACTTTTAACTTTATTTTTACCTATACATGCAGTCTTTCTCTCTATTGTCTCTTCTAGGTTGGATAACTAATCTGAGGTGTTTGTGTAATACTATTTCCCGACAAAACCACCACAAGCCTAACTAAGGCTTGTCCCACAGGGTATATATCTACCCTTTATCTCTGTATGTTTTTGACGCACACTCACTTTATTTATAACTCTTTTTGGTTCTGAAGAAATGCCAAGGATCCTGTCTGGACCTCCAGGGTGTGAAACATGTCGACCCTATGACCTTTATCACTATTCACTTTCTTAGAACCAGACTACACTTCCTCATTAGTGAAAGGTCAAAAGTTCGTTTTTCTGCTTTTAACCATACCAGACGGACCCAGGAATAAATTACCTTTTGGGACATCATCACTGTATTTTTAACCCATCCTTGCACTTACCCCACACACCCGCACTCACCCCAACAGCGTTCTCCTTTTAAAAGATCTCTGCTAAAGAGCCCTCTTGCGGGCCCATGTGGGACTGCAGCGCCAACCCCATGAGGAGCACAAACGCCCTATGATGAAGCATGACACTTTAACGGGTGTGTGAGGGCAACTCTTCAAATTTGAGGAATTTCCCCATTATCTATTATATCCAACCTGAGACCTATCCATCTTAGATTAGCCATCTCCACTCTTCTATCTCTTCTCCAAGACGATCCGTAGCCGAATGGGCCAGTTTACCTCCATAGGAACAGTTACCCTTCAGTGTGTTGGTAAACACTTACACCCATTAGCTTGACCGAGGCTGTACAAAATTAGGTAGACAAGTAATGGGGTACTTGCCCGCCACTTTGTAACCTATCAAAAACAAACTGTCACACTCATTGGATGATGTCATCAGTGATGTCATCAATGATGTAGTTTGATATGTCATCAGTGATGTCATAAATAATATCGTAGAACATGTCATGAGTGATATCATATGTCATATGTGAGATCATAAGCAGTGCATGGCGGGGGCACAAGTTATAGTTAGTGCTCCTAACTATAACTGCTGAATTTCTGTGGTGATATTCTATGAATATATACATGTTGGACATCGCTGACATCGGCTTTATCCCAAGATGAGTAGTCCTAGCTGTCAGTGTACAGGGAAAAGCTCAATATTGTGACACAATGCTGAAAGATCAAAAGTCCGGTTGTAGGTCTTTTTACCATGAGAATTTCACCAACATGCGCAGCATGCTGGCTTTTTCGGTGTGGGCTAGGTATATCGAAGACAGAATATCAACGGGTAACAAAATTGTGACTAGAATATCTAGGGATAAAATATTGAAATGTAAGTTTTCAAAGATTCTCTATCCATAACTTTACATCTACATACCATGGTGATATATATCCATACCTGTCTCTGTTCACTTAACTCTCCCATATTTTGTCTTTTGATATTCTGGCCACTGTGACCCAGTGATATTTTGCGTTAGATATTTCCTACTACAATTGTATCCTTCCTGTGGTGAAATTCCAATCGAAAGTTTTTTAACAAAGGTGTTCTTCCTCTTGCCCTCGTGCCTTTTATTTCATTTTGCTGCCTTTCACAGAAACTGGGCAGGGCGGAGCGGACCAGACCAGGGCCATAGCTATAGGGGGGCCTAATAGGGCCCAGACACTCAATGCCCACGGCTGGTTTGGAAGGTAAAGTTATTGTGCATTTAGAACAGGCGCAGACGGCACAGATAAGAGCGGTGGGGCGGGGCGGAAGTCGACAGACGACAGGATAGGTAAAATTAAATAAAAAAATTAATAAAACCATTTACATTGCGGCGAGCGCAAGGTAAGTGGTTTTATTTTTTTTAAATTTAATTTAACCTATCCTGTCGTCTGTCGACTCCCCCACCGCCCCGCCTCACCGCTCTCACCTGTGCCGGCTGCACCTGATTTAGAAGAACTACCCAGGGCATGGTCAATTGTAATCCACCTTGAAAAGAGTACAGCATGCAGCTCGAATGCAAGACTTGGGGCCAGACGTTGCATGTGCAAATGGGTTTGCGAACCCGTTTGCGCATGCAAAAACATATTGGGCCATGTACATAGCCTATTTAGTGAGTCGCAATTTTTTTGCGACTCGCTAAATAGGTTTTGCGACTCGCTATTTGGAAGTGGCGTTCCCTTCCAAATAGCAAGTCTCAAAACAATGTACTAATGTTTTTCCGACAGCAATTGTGGTCGCAAAACACTCGCAATTACCACATACTTCAAGTAGGTGGAAATGCATTTGCAAAGGGGAAGGGGTCCCCAGGGGACCCCTTCCCCTTTGCAAATGCATGCGAAATAATTTTATAAGGGCAGCCAGTGGTCCACTGCCTGCCCTTAAAAAATGAAACAAAAACGTTTCATGTTTTCTTTTTTTAAATGCCTCCCGTTTTCCTTTAAGGAAAACGGGCTGCATTAAAAAAAAAAAGCTGCTTTATTACAAAGCAGTCCCAGACATGGTGGTCTGCTGAGCCCAGCAGGCCACCATCCCTGGGAGGGCTGTCATTCACAATGGGCTCGCAAATTGCGAGAGGCTCATTAATATTAATGAGCCTCACAATTTGCGACCCCATTGGGAATCGCAAAACAGTGTAAGCACACTGTTGTACATTTCATTTAGCGCCTCGCAATTTGCGACTCGCAATGTGTCGCAAATTGCGAGGCGCTAAATTAAAGGGTCGTACATCTGGCCCTTGATCTCTAATGCAGAACATTTCTGAAACTGAAACTTTCCTTTTCATTTGAGTATTACTAAAGGGTCAGTAAAAATGATTCTGTTCGGTCACCTACTGAAATGATGGTGGGTGGGAGCATCACATCATAATACATGTGGCGTAAATCAGTGCAATGTATGCCTCAGTGAATTGTACGCATGCAACTCTCCTTTTGGAAATAAGGCTCCCTCTTCTTTAACAAAAATAATTATTTTACAACTCTTTTAACTTTATTTATCCTACTGAACACCTCACCCCTGATCCAGTGGCCATGGAGCCATTTCTATTTTAGGGGTACACAGATTATTTACGCAGTCTACAAACTGGTCACGGTCATTGCTGAGTTATACATAAATTGTAGCCCGGTAGTGTTGCTGAAGGCCTGTCCCCCTAATTCCAGTACCTGTACACTGATCGGGACCACCACATATTTCCGCCATCATTAACCCTTATGGATTTTTCATCCATTTCTGGACAGAACATTCACGTTTTTTGCTCGTTAATACAAACACTAAACAAGCAAACAGGCAAAAAAGAATTAGGAACTAATACTGTCTGATTGATTCGAGTGCCTATCTACAGTACCTAATGTAGCATTATCTCACATGCAAATAATGTTTCTTTATAGAGTTTTGCATCCTCACAGAAGCTCCCATCTCAAAAGCCTACTCTGTGTTCCAAAAATCCTGCAAGAAAATGGTGGCCTTGACTTAAAGCTTTCGATTGTGGCCTCTTCTTTCTTTGAATGACACTCTCATTACTTTCCATCCTCTGCATGCCTCTTCTCCCTGAATACAGCCTATTCTCAGTCATGTGCATTCATATCTTAATCTCTATTATTGTATTTCTGCATATTGTCCACTCTTCATCTCAAAGTTCTTTGAAAATCATACCCTGCTTCCTAGCAATATCTAATATCCTCCAGCTCATCTACTCACACACCCTTTCCCCCCACTATTGATCACAACTAACTGCTATTAATTTTAATGCACCTTAAAGACACAGGAGTACATTCATGGAATTGTCTCCTTGAGAGCACAAGAGTAAACGCAATATCAACAATTACAATTAACCACTGGATTAAACACCAACATTAGGTTCCGGAGCAGTTTGATGCCCAGAGTTAAGTTCTTCAGAGCTTTGTCAGGGGGAGTACCGCTATAAAAATAAAATTACAATACAATACCGGGCACTAACTGAAGACAATAGCACTGGAAATCTAACACGAGGAAAGTGACAGTGAAACATTAACACCTGGACACAAAGACACTGAAAATGAGATGGGTCACAGACACTGCCACTCTGACGAAGCCAAGATTCACTTAATAGGGATACTGACACAGGAGCAGTGCTGAGACAATGAAGCAGAAATTCACACAGGGGCACTGACAGTGGAGTAAGGCGACATGGTGACTGATAAAGAAGCAAGGATTCTGCTACACTTCCATTTGGGCACTGTCACAGGTGTACAGGCAGCAAAACAGGGACATTAGCAGTGACACAGCGATCCTAACATGGCAATACTGTGACAATAACATTTACACAGTGACACTGGTATAGTGGGCAACTGAATCGAGGACACTGAAACTGATATGAGGACATTGACATCCACAGTGGGACACTGATATAATGATACAGACTCTGGAACACTAAAGTAGGGACACCAAGAAGCTCACAAGGGGAGCGACTTAGAGAAACTGACAATGAGACACTGACTTTGTGTTAGACCTGTCACCCATAGGGTGGTCTTCCCCCAAACTTTTTGCATTCCGCCTCCATTTTGCTGATATCATTTTTGCTGGCCGGAAGAAAATTTTTAAAAAGTCCCCAGCACAACCATAAATTCAACACATCTTTCAGGAAAAGTCACTACATAGACTTGATTCTAGTCGTGTCTTGCTCCATACCCATTAAAATACAAGCCACTGGAACTTATATGTATCTTATTGCTCTGGAGGCATCAATATATTTTTCGAAATATATATCAATATATTTAATTTGTTTTTTATCACAATTAAAGAAACCACATAGATTTTTTAGGTACACCAGGATCTGCGAGACAGGAATCCCAATATTCCCACCTACAATACAGATATTTTCTATTAATCTGTAAATCTCACTGAGGGTAGCTTGGCTGCCCAGAAAAGACGTGACAGTCTGTATTTTGTGTGGCAGATTTTGCTTAATCCGCAAAGCAGAAAACATAAGATCCACCAGTTAGGAATTTAAAATCAGGCTACTGTGGAAGCCGCAAAGAAATACGATATGGGACAACACAATCAAAACAAAGACTTAGAGCAGGTACAGTAAGGAATTGACAGTGCAAATCAAATGAAACGCACCCTCAGTACAAACTTCCACCTATGAATCTAAAACCTGCGTAAACAGTAAGGCCCACACAATGATAACACACGTGAAGACGACCTCTGTTACATCTGTTATGTGTTCAATAACATATTGTGTACAATACAACATTTTATTTTTGTATTGGTGATTCCCCCTCTTTTTCCCTATGTAAACCCTGCCCTAGCTGTCCCGCGAAATGGTCTGCCCCATGGAATGTTGGTGGTTGAAGTTATATAGTGAGTAACGGTACTGGCACCATTTTATGTATGGATGTACTCTCAGAATGTACTCAATAAAAGCTTTATTCCCCAATTGCTTTGCGATGTATCATGCACAAATTGGCAACGAGGATGGGATGCGAATCCACACCGTCAAATTCTTCAGGATCCTTTGGCGGTTGTGAGCTGTGCCGCCATCTCTGCTGAGAGCCGATGCGCATCGCTCGATCAATGTACTGAGCCTCCCTCAGATCTTGCCTATCTGGTGAGTGAGATCAGTGAAAGCGGTTGCTGCCGTCTCCTTGAGATTCTCCGTCACATCAGCCGATGTGACCGGTGGGCACCATCACTCCCATATGGTACCTGTGTCACGCTGAAGTAAATCTCCGCCCCCTCCTCTGTGACTAACCTACTGCTTGCAGTCTGCTGGGTGGTGCATGAGCATAGAGGTGCTACGGCATTCACTCAAGCCTGCCAAAGTAGCTTTTGAGGAAAACCCCTCTGGAAGTCTAGGCCTGCAGTTTCTTCAAAGTCTTGTCTGGCACTTCCAATATGTGTTGGGACATGGTGTCATCAGATCTGCTGAACTTTTCAAGCAAAATTCACACATCTTTCACAGATAACCCTTGGGAGATTTACTTTTCTTTATCTCTGCTTTAGGACTGTAAACCGTAATGCCCACAAGATGACCGTTGAGTGGAAGAAGAGAATTCTGTTATATTGTTTGGGGTCTGAAGGCCAAGACATCTTCCGCACTTTACCCAAAGTTGAAACACCAGATGATGAAGACCAGTATGATGATCGAGAAGAGGCATTGATGAGACTAGAGAAAAGGTTTAAGCCCACCATATGCATCACACTGGAACCAGTGCTTAATTTGTAAGAACATAAGTGCTGGGCCCTCTTCAGGAGGCACTGAAACTTAAACCACCCATTGCCCCAGCCAACGTTGGCAATAACATCACCAGCACAACTACTTGCCATCAAGCTCCTACCAGTCTGACAATTCAGACCATCCCAGGCCCCTAAAACGTTAAGAAGGGCTCAGTTGGCAGATATTTATTGTTTTTAATGTATATGGGATTAAAATATACAACTGTTGTTGTGCTCATCTCTACATTTGACAAACAACGCCACCATGTGCAGACTGTTATAAATGTCGGTGTTGCCAATTGAGTGCCGGAGCCAAGCACCAGAAACCAGTGGCTCAAATTAAGCACTGACTGGAACGCTATCATTTTTATACTAGGAAACAAAAGGAGGGAGAGTCATTTGACTAATTCATCACAGCATTGAGAGGGTGGTCCACAACATGTGACTGTGGTGAATCTGCAGATGAGATGATTCGTGATCAGCTAATGGTCAACACCAATAGCAAATGTATTCAGGAGAAATTGTGGTTGATAGGCGACCCAACTCTAGATGAAGTTATTGAATCAGCTAAAGCTATCAATGTGTATGTTGGGTGCAAGAAGTGTATGATAAAAAAGCACTAACAAGAATAATGAGATCTGCAGTGTGATGAGCAAACCTGGAAAAAAGAAGGGAACAAGCCCAAAAGAGGTAATGGAAAACTGTCATGTTTCAGGTGCGGCAGCTCATCACATCTAGCCTTGTTCAGGAATTGTCCCGCCCTGAGAATGGAGAACCATATTTGCGGGCATACAGGACATTTTGGCAAAGTATGCAGGGAGGGCAAACAATCAACATCAACGCCAAGGGTGGCCCAAATTTCAAATGATATACATTGTGTGGACAATTAAACAATGGAGTCTGAAATTAAACTCACACACAGGATGAGTCTAATAGTCAGAAGTGTCAACACTATCTCTGAAGAAGACAAAGATAGGTCGCCAATGTGCACAATAGGTGTTCTAAACAATGCGTTGGACATTATGTCCTATTCAGGATCTCCCTTTACTATAATGAACAAAATGATGTTTACAAAGAAGTTTGACCCATTAGTAGGCCCTTTGTCCACACCTAATGTTAAAGCAGTTATCTTTGATGGAAGATCAATTGAATTCATTGGTTATTTTTACATTCTTACTGAGTTTAAAGAAAGAAGCATGTGTATCAAAATTTATGTGACAAAGAGAGGTGTATGCGTTCTGGGTTGGAAAGATCAGAGACTTTTGCAGATTGTGTTAATTTAAATCCTAACGCTCCTGACCCAGTTTTGGTGATACAGGAAAATGAGCTAAGTAAGAAACTGATGGAGGAATTTGATAGAACCTTCAGGGAAGGTCTAGAAAAGCTGGTAGGCTTTGCTCATTGCATCAAGCTGAAAAAGGGATTTGTGCCAGTCAAGCAGAAGTTAAGATGTGTACCTTTAAGCGCAAGGAAGAATCTATTGCAAGATCTACTTTCACACGATATTATTGAGAACGCTGAATCATTGGAGTGGGTCTCCCCCATTGTTTTAGCTTAGCAAAACAATGGTAACCTTTGGTTTATGTGTCGATCTCAGGGCACTGAATGCGGACATCGTAATTGATGGTCATCCATTACCAAAAGTGAATTAACCTATATCTAATCTGGGTGGAGCTTCTGTGTTCTCGACGTTGGATGTTCGCTAGGCATACCATCAAATAGACCTGACAGACGACTCTAGCCCACTGACTACTTTCATTATTCCGTTTGGTCTCTTCCAGTACAAACGAATGCCATTTGATCTAGTGTTAGCGTCTTCTGTTTTGGATAATGCAATTAACATGGCTCTTCAACCCTCCAATAGAGATAAACTGCTATCCTTTTGTGTCTTATGCGAGTGCTATTCATGTTTCACAAAAAACTTTGAATCAGTAATGGGACCTCTATGACTTCTTCTTCGCAAGGACCAACAATTTGAGTGGGGTGACAAACAAGCTAAAGCATTTAAGTTGATAAAGCAGATAAAGCAGAGCATCACAAATGCCCCTACATTGAGACCATTTATGATCGGCAAGGAATGCACCACCACTGTCAATGCCAGTGTATATGGGTTGGGAGCTGTGCTTTCACAAAAACAAGGCCACAACAAATTGGTAGTGGACTATGCTTCCAAAACTCTCAGTCCAGCTGAAAGACAATATGCAGTTATAGATAGAGACTTGTTAGCATGTGTCTGGGCTGTAAATCATTTCCGTCATTTCATATGGGGGTCAAAGTTCAAATTGCAAACTGACCATAAGCCTCTAGTACATATCTTGCCACCTGGTGGTGGGTTGAATGCCACAGCTCGCAAAGCCAGGAGTACTGTTTTAATATATTACATGTTCCAGGGAAAAGTAACAAATGTGTGGAATTTTTGTCCAGCTCCCCTTACCCAGACCAGAATGATGATACGGAAGATGAGAGCGAACTAGATGTGGTTGCTAATGTGAATGAGATTTGTGTGTTGCAGAGTGTGCCCCTGACAGAAGAAGCATGGTTCAGAGAGCATGCGGTTGATAAGGTACTGTGCAAGGTGTAAGAAGTAGCTGATGAACTGAGTGTAGCTAATAATATTCTGTTTAGAAAGGAAAAGTGTGTACCACCTGAGGCTATAAGAGAGGTTATTTTGAAAGCTAGTCACCAAGGGCACATGGGCATGTCAGATTAGAAAAATACATTGAGAATTCAATTTTGGTGTCCAGGTATGGATCAGGAAGCCGTACATTTTGTAAGAAACTGTGAAGGGTGTGCCAACTGTGACAAAATCCTTTAATGTGTTGTTACCCCCATGAACCCTGTTGCTTGGCCCCAATCACCATGACAAAAATTAGCTCTTGATATATCCGGATCTTTTAAAGGATTACCAGCCCACATGCAGTATGCCATCGTAAAGGTCGAGTACTTCTCTAAGTGGCCTGAAGTTAAGTTTGTTGAGAGTGTGTCTACCAAGGAGGTGTTGAATTTCATGAGGGAGGTGTTCAGTAGGGAAGGTTTCCCTAAATTTGTTGTCACCGACAATGACATCCAGACCCACAAACCAATAGCCTGGTGGAACTGTTCAACCGTTACCTCAAGGACAGTGTCCACATAGTTCTGCAAAATAAGATTACTGTTTACAATCTGGTAAGGGAGAGGATGTCCTCGCCGCCACTTGAAATATCGGGACGGGACGCTGTTTGTCCGTAATTGCAGGACTTATTTTCTCCCTGCGTGGGCCCAGACATCTAAGAATAGCTTCAGTGCTGCAGGACTTTTGATGCCTTTATACTGTAATTCATTAATCATCTTCGTTGGTCCTGAACTCTGTGAACTTTTTTCATTTGGAAGTCTATCCAGGACTTGATTTACGCTGGAATATTTTGGCTCCCCAATTTTGACTGCCTTCTTGAATTGGGGAATTATTTCATCATACATGCTCTCCACTCGTATTTAAAACCCTATCTAACTTGGACTCGGCTCCCTGAATATATTTGTCTTTGTGTTGGATGGCCTCTGCCACCACCATCGTATCACATCCAGCGCCCTGATGAAGGTGTCCTTATCAGTCTGAGCTTTTTGTTCACCGAAACACGCGTCAGTGCATTTCTGATTTTGTTATATGATTGTTTATAATCTAATGTTGATGACATTGATATGTGTATAGGGTATATACTGAATTACATTAATGTAAATCATCTATGTCAGTGTTTCCCAAACTGTGGTCCGCGGACCCCCAGGGGTCCGTGACACATTCCCAGGGGGTCCCCAGGAGGCAGTTTTAAAAGCACTGCAAAGTTCCTTGTCTAATTAGCAGTTTTCGAGCAACAATAAAAGTGTCAAAATAACGCCAGTGATTAATGCACCTGCTGGAGAGATGAGTTTTGTCCAGTTGCAGCTTTGAGTAATCTAACGTAGCACAGAGCGTTAATATGCCTACTGCAAAGAACGTGTACCATGCATTTTAAAAAACAGTGTTTTATGTGCATTGGTTAGTGGGTTGCTGCTTTTGTCACAGAGATTTTTTTGTTACTCTGCAGTTTATAAGTGACAATCGTAATCTAGCACAGTGAACTATAAACTGTCATCAAAGAGCTGCTTGCAAACTGCATGGTACAAGTTAGTAACTTATGTTTTTTCCCAGTCTTTCATTATCCTGATGCTGCTAAAAAGGTTTATTTGGGCGGAAATACATTTTTATTTTTTAAAGTCAATGCTAACCACTGGCTGATGTTCTGAATCCCAAGTTTGCACTTCTCCGGATCAAGCACTCTTTAAAAATGCCTACCAGTATGAATGACATGTGAATCCTACACATTGTAGTACCCTTTGCCTTATGTAACATTTTCTATACACTGATTTACACGTATGATTCATTGTCGCTATATGTGTGTGATGTAAAGTGCTCTGACATCCTACAATGGTATGAGAGATACTATAAAACAAATGAAATACATGTGACAGAGGGGCTATGGAGAAATGAGAGGCACTGTTGAAGGGTGATAATAAGGGAATCATTGAAGAACCGCAACAACGATTGTCGTATCCTGGTGCATAGTAAGGTCTTCATTTACTATTCGTTAAAAGCCAATACAATTTAATATATAATGATAAATGTGTTTTAGACTGCACCAATGTTTCCTAAATTTATTGGGTGGAGAGCCTCCCAAAGCCCCCTTTGTAGTGGTCAGACTCACACACTGCACTTGGTGTGCACCGTTTGGCGACTGGTCTGAAAACATTTGCCAGGGCTGCTTTGGGTTTCCAGTCTGGCCCTAGCAGGAGCCTCGTAATGCGAAATAAAACCAACCATTTAAAAGTTAGTCACGGAGATGCAGCACCAACTTTCCCATTAAAATGTTTTGTTTTTTGCAAATTCTTTGAATATAAAATACTAAGGGGGATATTTACAACAGAAGTGGCGGAGCGTGTCGTTAGCCTCCTTGGCTTAACGACACGCTCCGCCACTTCGGAAACACAGGGCTGCACCATATTTACAAGAATATGGTGCAGCCCTGCGTTTTCCCCTGTGCTGGCGCCACACTTAGCAGTGTAGCGCCAACGGGGCACCCTTGCACCGTAGTGCAAGGGTGTGTGCATGCAGTGGAAGATTGTTTATGTGCAGGAAGATCCCCCCTCAATCTTGAAATTCCGTTTTGTCACTTCTATGTGTGCTGCTTAATGCAGCACACATGGAAGTTACAAAATGGCATTTTTTTAAAAGATTGTTTATGTGCAGGAAGGGTCACCTTCCTGAACATAAACAATCCAAGGCGTTTTGCTTTTTCCATGTGTGCTGCACAAAGCAGCACACATTGAAAAAGCAAAAACGAGGAGAAATAAAGGATTTCTCCTCGTTTTGCCAAGTTAAGACCTGGTTTTCCCTGGCTTAATTTTGGCGCTACCTCCTATTTACGCTGCCCTTGTAAATAGGGGGCAGCGTCAAAATCAATGGGTGTTGCGGTGGAACACCCACCGCAACACCCACTGCCCACCCCTTTCACGCTAGGCATTGTGTGACAGGGGGCCTTATTTACAAGGCAGTGTTAAGCCATGTTAAGTGGCTTAACGCTACCTTGTAAATAAGGCGAAGCCTCTATCGCCACAGGAACGTTGCAAAAAGTGACGTTCCCATGGCGATAGGGGCTTCTAAATATGCCCCTAAAATCCTTAGTAATTCGAGTATTTGTTTTGTGTGCACGTGTGTTTATTTTTTCTGAATTACTGTTTTAATGTTTGAAATTTAAATCATACAAATTGCTTGGGGGTCCTCGGCTTCCAGTGGTGACTCAATGGGGGTCCTCAGGAGTCAAAAGTTTGGGAACCACTGATCTATGTGATACATGTCAATGGACGAATAGATGTATATAATAATGTTAGTTTGGATTTTGAACAATGTTTCTAATGTGTGGAATGGATGTCTTTTTGAATGATTGTCTATAAGTGGTATTATGTATGAGTTTGGTGTTTGAAATGGATCATGAAGATGGGAAGTCCAAAATTGCATTATAAAAATGAATATGTATTCAATAATAAACTATGTTTTGATTAGGTCTGTCTCATGATATTGATTATTTTTTTAGTTATAAAAGAATTGGAGAAAGCTGTTTTTCTTTATGATATATTGTTGTTTTCCTGTTGTTGTCTTCTCCTTATACCAGTTTTCAGGGGCCCTCTTATGTATAGAGGGAGAGGACATGGGCATACCACATAAGTTCTTGTTCAACCACTGGTTCAGTCATTTTAAGTTATTAAGGGGAAGAACCCCATCCTCTGATGTCTGTCCATGGTGGTTGCTCAAAAAATGCCCCGAGGGCCAAGATGGTGCCAAATAGGTTGACTACGATAATTTCAGAAGCAGAATTGAAAGAAAGCAATGGAGGTCCTAGCAGAGGTAAGATGCATCGCACAGAGCTGAGTGTCAAGATCTGTGTGTGGGAGGCATTGTGTGCATCAAATTACCAGTGAGAGTAGAAAAAGGCCTACGTTTTCGAAACCGCTAAAAATTATAAAGTTGGATAAAAGGAGTGTTATCACACAGGACAGTAGATGTTGGAGGGTGAAGAGAGTTGTCAAATGTCCAGAAGGGTCACAGCACGCAGACGTGGGAGGGGAGGTGAAAGATGATGACGTCGTGTATGCATCCTAACACCGACAAGGACCAAGGTGTTCAGGTACAACCTGGTGGAGATTAAAGGATTTTTTGTGAGTACCATTCTGAGAAATCCAGTGTTGGAGAAAGCTCCTTAGCTGATAGGGTTAAAACATCATCAAGGTCAAGAACTCTCACATGGAAGGCACTGCAAGGATAACTTCTGTAAGGGGAAAACATCTGTTAAATGTTTAATAACATATTGTGTACTATACATTGTATTATTGTTTTGGTGATTCCCTCCCTCTTTTCCCTCTGTACATACCGCCCCCGCTGTCCCACGAAATGGTCTGTCCCATGCAACGTTGGTGGCTGAAGTGATATACAGCGAGTAATGGTACCAGTGCCATTTTATTTATGGATGAGCTAACAGAACGTACTCGATAAAAGCTTTATTCCCCGATTGTTGAGATCCCCAATCACAGATTTCCAAACAAAGGTCAAAACATGTTGGTATGGATTTAGGACAGCACCAAAATTCGCAGTCGCCTTAATGTTCTTTTGAAAATTGCGCACACAGGCTATGCAACCTTTTTGAGTGAAGGACTTTTTTTTTACATTATTCGTCAAATTAATCTCAGCCTTGGCCTACTTCATTTTAAGACTATCTGCCTGAACTTCAAGTGCCTTCTCTATTTGATTCTGGCATACCTGCAGAACAACATTTATTGTGACTTCCCTGTTCAGATTGTATGTAGTATGTACTAATTCTTATTGTCACAAAAACTCAGACCATTTTGCGAGGTAAGAGGTGTTATTTCCATAATTTGGACCAATATTGCTCATTTCATGTCTTCCTTCAAGCCTTAAAGACAAACTTATTTGATACCTGCAGGTCTATACAGTGTGAAGTGCTGTTCATTACATCTTCTAGAGTCTGTGCTTCAGGAGACCCAAAGATATCACTTACATGGGGTTAGGAAAAGAGGCTAACAGCCTTAAACCCGATCCAAAAATTCCAGCATACTGCCAGATGTGCAGAGTTAGCCTCGCATGAATGTAAATTGGCCTCTAATGCTCCCCTGGTGAATTTAGTAGTAAAGAAATAAATGTCATGATTAAACCTCACAGATCAAGCAACACTGCGAAAAGATCCAAGTCAGCCATGTTTTTGTTACAAGAACCTTCATTAGGTTGCAAAACGGTCATTTAGAGTTATTTCTTAAATTATAGGAAAAGGAAACATTTGACAGCAGCAGTTATTAGAGAAGCGTGCTGACATGATGCCAGGAGGAAACAATGAAAAACTAAAATAAATGTGTGATCCCAAGTAGTCAGGCGAAAGTGATACCCTGATCCATTTCATGTTCTCAGTGGACATGTGGAATAAGTTAGTGGCTCCTGGACATGCCTTGTAGTACTAGAGTTCGGGCAAGGACCCTTTTCAAAATATCTGCAGCATGGCCTGTGGCGGCTATATTAAAAGCGCAGATCACAATCCACATCACAATGACTTCTTTTTCTTAAATTCGTGAGACGTTTCACCACAACCTATTAGCACCATGAAGAAATTCCCCCTACAAAGCAAATCATAACCACGATAGAGTGGGCGTGTAGAGAAGCACGCAGAGCCGTTTTAAATGCTGATGCCTACCTTTCACTTGGAGAACTCCCAATCGAACACTTATGACTAACGCAAAGAAAACAAATTCAAAGGGAAAAACATACAAATGTTCAGAGAACTGATGCGGTCCCTCATATTGCCAGCATACCAGATTCGCTCTTGGACAGAGGAAGTTTGTGGATTTTAGGTCTGGTCGTTGAGACAGTTTCGTTGTCTCGCCACACTACTTTTTCCCCAAAAGATTCATATACAATATACATACAAAGAGGTGAATTTGGTTCATCCACTGGACTATTGAATTGCGATTCATCTGTTGCTTCCAACCACCACAGCTTACAATATGGGGCAAGGGGAAAGGCCAATTTACCCATTGGCTTCATTCACTTAGAGTGACAGGACAAAGCTGGCACAGATTGTTCAAATCCACTTAAAAACAGTTCCTTTCTCTTCAGTCACAAAGCTCTTCCAAGGTGTGCTTTCTCGATTTTAATTTTGTATATTATCCTTAAAAACAACTATTTATTTTACTTGCACTTTGGATGCCCAGTTGGATAGTGACTCATTTCCTGTTGCCTTTTAAGTTGCTGCTATAAAGTGTTTTTATGTGACATTGTAACAATACAGCCTACTGCAGGTTGAGTGCTTTGTTGGGTAATGATTTCTTCTTGCCGCCTTCATAAAAAGAAATTGTAAAATGCATAGCACAACTGAATGAAAATAAAAAAATTAAAAATCACCAGTCAAACAGCCACATCAGTGAATGTTTTTTAAATGTAGCATATGGCGGGCACATTTATGTGGTGGTCTGTTTTGTGTTTGTTCTTATGCCATAAGTTTGCAATAAAAAAAAGTAAAATAAATAAATATATAAAACATAATTATTGCTCCAGCATGCCCAGGCCAGACCTATTGAGCTTGCCGATGCTTGTTCTTAAATTTAAATAATGATTTCTGGTCACTGTTTATGGGTCCCTATATAAATCTATACATTTCAGTATTACATTTTTATGCCTATCATGACCATTTTCACATCCATTCTTGATGAAACAACTGACCAAAAGAGAGGCAAGATAACATATGTCAAATCAGGAGACAAAAGCAATATAGAAAGAGTTCTAGACCATTTAGCCACAGCATCTAAAAGCTACCTTTTTCAATCATATCAAATGCTGTTTCAACATAGGCTATACAATATGTAATTACTGATGTTGTGGAAGGTCTACCTTGCCCCTTTAGTTTGCCAGTCTCTTTGTTCTGTGATGTCACAGACATGACTAGGTCCCCCAATACCCTATGTGCTTTCAAGTTACTGTATCAATCGCACATCATTTTGAGCAATATGTCCTTTTAGCCCCCTACCTTTCCCACCAACAGCCAGTTTTATGCATTCAACACCATTTTGTTCCTAAAAATGTTGTTATATGACTGTCACATTTTGTCACACTGTGAAAGTTCAGAAACGATAAAATGAAGCTGTTGAAACATATTAATAACTTTAATCCTTTACAACACCCCATCTACATCTTTATCAATCAGGGTATCTCCAAATCTTTCAGGAGCCAATATGCACTATTCTTAACAACTTTTCACGACATGCCACTGGCGGAATCAGTCTTGTTCCTCAAAATATTATTCATTGGTTCAAAGAAAATTCATCTTTCACATTCCAGTAAGATCCCACATCCTTCCTACATAACTTCTTCGTTGTCCAACCATCTCTCACCATCTTAATAACTTCCTGATGAATATCGTCTTCTTCTAAATTCATTTTTCCACTCTGTGAGGTCAAGTACACATTCACACAGGACACAGATTTTTTTCTCCATGCTCTTGATCATCTGTTTCGTTTTCCATTCCATTTACCACTGTAGAACAGCAATACACCTCAGGAACATAAAAAACCTCAACGTGTATTCTAGCATGAATATACGATGGTGAAATGTGTGGGTATTGTTCCCTAGAAAAAGGTATGGATGACATCAAAGCTTCCAAATTCAAATCAGACAGCAAGGAGAGTTACATAGGAGTCAAGAGACCCAATGGAAGCGTCTCATCTTCGTTACCAGTATAAAAGAGTACACGCACGCTAAAAACTGAAGTAGTTGAAACGTATTGTTAGCTTTATAATGCTTTACAATGCTCAATCCACATCTTGATAAGCCTCCAGGCTCTCCCAATTCCTTCAGGCCTCATTTGAACCTAACAACACTGCGATGCTATGACATTTCAAAGTATACAGAGCATTCTACCCTGATTTCGATATCACACACATCCTGTACAAAACAGATGATTTCCCACTGGCATGAATGATGCATCTCCTGTAACCTTATCCCCCTCCACTTTTTTATAGACTTGGGAATTTCAAAATCTCTAGCTAATGTCTCTTCTTCACCATACCCTCAAGATTATGGAGCTGATTTAGAGTTTGGCGGAGAGGGTACTCCATTGCAATAGTGAAGTAGAACCCTCTCCGCCAAACTGAAGGTCTGTCCGCCTGATTTACAGATGGGAGAACATTAAGATTGTCAACAATGGAGACTACTGCATCGCTGAAATACTCCTCTGCGGCATAGCTGCAGTTCACACAGTTCACACAGTTCACAAATGGTAACAAAGCTCAGCGTCTGAGTTTGTTTATCAACTGCAGAGATCCTGTTTTACCTTCTGGCTATTGTTCAATACCAGTTGCGATCTTCAGGTCACACATCTGAATGTTGGGAGAGACAACTCGGCCTTTCATCTTTCCAAGACCCATAAAATCCAGACGATTCTGACAGCAAAACTGAGCCAAATATGCCTCCGCCCTGAAAATGGTAACAAAACAAAACCCTTCGGCTTTACCTCAACGAATAATCACAAAGCCGTGGAGGCCCCAATGCAGTGGTGTAGGGGGGGGACCGGGGGAGGGGCAGCGGCCTCCCCCCATAGATGCAGCCTTCGCAGATCTGGCAGGACCCCCCGCTCTTACCTGCGGCTGTCGCGGATTCCCCAGCACCTCCCAATCCCCCCTCCCCCGCTCTCACATACGGCCGCCACAGGGCGGAAAAAGCAGGGGCCGCCACGGGCAGTCCAAGGTCTAGCTACGCCACTGTCCCAATGATGTACCAGAACTACACCTAGCGGTTGTAGTCATATTTGTCAGCATTTTAGAAATTGTGGTATCAACCACTGGGGTGAACAATGTGTGAATTTACGATCCTGAGGAACCAAAAGAACAAAGAATAACCTGAAAACCAGAAAAATATTTATAAACAAGCATTAGAGCTACAGAACCTGCCCCTCACACAACTTTCTCTGTCCTCGATCCTGTGCTCCCAAAAAGCCCCTTTCTACAGGGACATGCTGAGCTTCTGGCACAAGGTGAACTCTGTCTTGATTTAGACTCTTCTCCTACACTACCATTCATCCCAGGGAACACTGTATTTGTTTGAGCTATACATCACCCTTCTTCATCAGGGAGGCCTCCCATTTCTGTACACTGGGGGGCATTCTATAGCACAAGTGGAAGCAGTCTCAAGGGCACCCCCAACACTGCCTACTCCACACACCTGCTTCTTTTACCGCTTGTCCCCTCTCAGTCCGTGCTCAACATGCCTCATGCCCCCAACACTCTAGGGTCCTCAAGCCTCTAAACCCTTTCATCTCCGGCTCCTAACCTCTTAGTGTCTCACACTCTACACAGAACATGCTGACAAATCTCCCTGCTCCTCACGCTTCTTGTTTCCTCTGACTTTTTCTTCTCAGTGATCCCCTAATGCTTCTCCCACCACCTGTTCGGAACAATCTGTGCTCCTTACACCTCTTGCTCACTGAATATCTGGTTTTCATACAACATGCTTCTAACAGTCCTTGCTCATTAAAATAACTTCTCTTACCGCTTTTCTCTGCACATCTCATGCTCTTTGCTCTCATGCATCTCATGCTCCCAATACTACGTGTGCTCAAGGCATATGACGCTCTGGTCCCCTGCTCAACAATCATGCTCCTCAAACCTCGCGCTTCATTCTCTCATAAATTCTCATATCTGTTCCTAGTATTTCTATTCATTGCTCTTCACACAACCTGCTTACAACACAACCCGCTCACAACACTACCTGCTCCTCCCACCGCATGATCCTCATCATACCACCTCTTCTTACAGATCACCTGTTCCCGAGTGACATCACATGTGGCCAATGCTCCACGACCCTTTACATGTTTTCTCTGTCCTCTCAAATTACAGTTTTACTCAACACATTCTCTGCTACTCACACTTCTTGCCTCTTATGGCCCCAGTTGAAGCTCACCAGAGTCTGTGGGAGCAGGCTGACTTGCCCAAGCGAACACACACTATAACACAACAGGCATGCAGGCGTTGTTCATGTTTTTAATTGGTTTTCCTTGATAACATACACAATGCATGAGAAGTTTTCTAAATGCTCTTAAAGAAGCTGCTTCCCAGGGCCCAGCTTGTGTTTGCCAGTATCTGGTACACCACTGCTCCCCAAATTGTGCAATTCTATGTGACCTACTTCAGTTAGTGCTTGCAATTCTGTACCATTTATTTTTTAAATATTTTTATTAGCATTCAAAGCTTTAGAATGTACAACACAACATAATACAGCTCGCCACTGACAATCCAGCTGAAGTAATTGCTTAGTATTTCACATCTCAAATAAATACAAGATTAAGAATTAGAATTCCTAAGAACAACATTCCCGGGTAAAGGCAAGGACAAGGACGTCTATTTCTGAAAAAAAGGGTTGGCCTCCTAGTGTATCTCTATCTTTATCAGCCTTCAAATAAACTTCTTTGAAGACCTCCAATAATTTAGTGGGACACCATAAGTGTGACGGGCATGCCCAGATGTGGGTTGCATGCTCGTTGTGCCGCTGGAACCAAGCTGCACACAACTGACGGACCCCAATCAGGGCGAAACTTGTCTTGAGTTGCTTGTGTTCTGGTTCAGTGAGGACCTGGCTTGGCCGTTAGGGCTGGACTGTTCCTATTGGAGCAGGACCAAGACTGATTTGCATATAGGTGGGTCAAATCTGAGGGTAATGGTGGGCAATAGAACGATGGGCTGGAATATTTCCCGAGCGACTGCCAGTGGGTAGACTTTTTGCAAGGATCATTCCCATAACCTTTTTCTGTGTTTTATGGCAAATATTTGACATCAGACCACACCATGTTTACTACAAAGCAGGAGGGCAGATAGGCTTTAGGATCCAGAATTCCTGATCCTCTTAATCATCAGTGACAGTAGCCTTGTGATCTTGCCACTACTTCATGTGTGCTTGGCTGGCTTGAAACTTGTCTTTCGCTTTACACATGAGCTGGTACTTCTTTTTATAGTGGCACAGCACATAGTCCACAACATCATGGGTTGGTATCCAAAGGTCATTCTGTTAGTCCTCCCTTACTAAGCAAGGGTAATTCATATTTGATGCCCAAAAAGGAGCTCAAGGGGCGTATACAACAAGCCTTCCAATCAAGGTGAACACATGGCACAAGGATATCCTGCTTAGTCCTGAGAGGCTCAGTTGGGGTCTTACTAAATGGTTTTATTGCACCACTCCACTCACCCATTTATCTGGAAGTGGAACCAACATCATCCTACAAGGCTCTCACAGATGATGAGAAAAAGTTCATTCCTTGGTTGGGAACCGCTGCCCTGGGGAATTCAATCCTCGCTAAGATGCTAAAGAAGGCCCAAGTAATCAAGCGGCGTAAGTGTTCTACAATAGCACTGCCTCAGAATACCTGGTGACATGATCCACCATAACAAGTATGTACTTGTTGCCTGAGGTAGAAAGGGGTCAAAGGGACTGACAATGTTGGTTTCTACTCTTTCAAATGGTATTTCCACTACTTGTAACGGTACCAGTGGTTCCCTGAGAAGGCCTCCAGACTTCCCATTGTCTTGCGGAGGAGTTAAGTTAGTCTGACAAAACTGCTTCACATTCTGAACCATGATAGGCAATAAGGAAAAGGTGACAGTTGTTCATTAGTTTTCTTTATGTCCATGTGAACAGATAAGGATACGTCAGGGGAGAGTTGAACGAGGAAAGTCCTGTGAGTTTAAAGGACTACTAGCGTCTTACCTATGGCTGTTGATTGTCAGATGGCTCAACGTAAAGGAGATATTTTTTGTTTGAACCAATCATTGTTGGAAGCAAACTGATACACATGAAAAAGTGAGAAATGAACAGTTGACTGAATACTAAGAATTACATTTAATAAACAGTGAACTATAGCCACATAAACTGTTTCATGTAAGATTTATTCAGAGAAGGAAGATTTACATAACGTTTCTAACTTATCTGGGGACAAATAAGACGTGTGGTGGGAGACACAGCGCCAGGTTAGCATGGTGCATTTATTGACAATGTAAAGGAGGCCATCTTCACATGCAACCTTGCACTTCTCAGTCATTCTTTCTAGGGGCTGGTCATGGCATAATGTCCCGATTTCACAACTGTACTGTTCGTGTTAGAGTGAGTGAAAGAGAAACCTCCACTTACAACAAAGTAAAAATGGAAATGGACATTCACATGTATGATGCCCTTCCTCTCCAAGCTGCCCGCTACAAATGACAGCAATCATTTCTCAGATTCACACAATATCTGTCTGGAATTCACCCATTCTTAATTGTGCTTATGAGGGAAATGTGATTCCAGTGTAGCAGACATCAGCAGATATTGCTGTGAAGTGATTTAGCAAGATATCCATATCAAGATATCAACATCAAAATAAAACACCAACTGCTTTCCTTTTAGAATGACTGCTGTCTTGTGCCTGTTCTGAATAGACATATACTACCTCTTCACCTACATCACCATAATGGATCCAGTCAGGTAAGAGCTCTGACATTTTATTGGGATAGAACAAAGTCCTTTAGACTCTTGAAGCATCTGTCTGTATGATGATCTGGCTTGCCGGCAATAACAGGCTAAAGTTGCGCTTATTTTATGGTTAGTCTCTGACATTTCTAAATCCTATGACCTGAGAGGAGTTGAGGCCCCTCAGACCTAATGATTTTTCCACCGGAGAAAAGGCAGGATAAGTGGCCCTTCAAAGACATGGACATACCGCAAACATCCGCAGGGTAGCTACAAGGGTTACTCTGTTTGCTTCCGAGCATTAAGGTCGACAGAAAACAAGTGGATCAGGTTTCTTCCTCACTGTCAATAAAGAGGCAATAATGGGGGATAGAGAAAAACATCTATAGAGTAGTGACATTTCTGGAGGGTAGGGTTCTCAGGTACCCATGCCTGGTAGGTTGGAATTTCTTTCCCCTAATGCTTGCTATTTAGTCTGTTTTCTTTGAATGTAAGGTCATCAGTATCTTTCTTTGACATTCTCCACAGATTAATGCAACAGAACACATCACAAAACACAACTCAGGTATGCCTTAAGTGAGGGTAACAGGGACCAAACAGCATTGGACAGAACTCTGTGAATACAAAAAGCACTCCACAGATATGCCACGTAGTTAGATGTCAACATGCTCAAAACAGCACAGCAGCCAAAGACATTCTAACGTACAACACATACTAAGATAGGATATACACCCAAAACAGCCCAGACATGCAATTAACTGGCTATTAAGGCATCTAACAGCTATTGTTACCATCAGTTATGCACCACACGCATACATTTACTGAGTAATGAATCTCAGTGTCAACCGAGGAAATGCATAAGCCATGTGGTACAGTCCTCCGACCACACTCACAAAAACATTTACAAAGCATTAAAACCGCAAACTTACTACACACTTCTACAAACCTGAACCAAATTCTCATCTGTGTCCGAAAGATTTGGAATGTCTCACCACAAAAGTTATTGTGATGCCATACTAATGACAGATTGTGTGCTCTACAAGTAATAAACAACAACAATAAAGAGGCAGTGGTTACAAGTCAATAGCCAGAAAGCATGATAGTCTTTTATAGGTCTCCATGATGTTTTATGAACTATCATACCCACAATGAGATCAAATAAAGGCAGAGCTGACAAGCCCGGATACTGGCACGTAATTTTCTCCTCAAGTACAAACCAGACAATTAAATCCCAATAAAGCCCACACAGTTCTTGCAATGCTTCTCGTGGCTGTACAACAGTTCACCAGTCACTCTACTGGTTCTCTAGAATGCACATGGTCTTTACAGCTGACATACTAGATATTTGTTTGAACACATGCAATGAATACCATTTTCCATCAAGGTAAATAATTTTGAGGTGCATAAGGAAGAGATCAGATTTAAATGACCGACGCCATGTTTTGCAAAATCATTCAACAACTTTAATTAAGGTCAGAATGGGCTACTGTCCTTTGAAAATTGTGGCCCGTCAATCGCATTTATTCATATTTATTAGTCAGAATGTTCTATTTAAATTATTTAAATTCCACAATGTAGCCTCTGAGATTTGATATGTATCACAATCACGCGGCCAATAAAACAAGTTCTGAGAAGCTTATTACACAGAAATTACCACAATTTCCAGGAAGGTGTCAGTGAACGAGCAATTTATTAAAACAGTACCAAGTCACAACTGTCAACAGTGTAGGATAGAGAAAGAGAAAAAACACCAAGTCATCGGAAGCAAAGCAAATCATGTAATATATCCAAGAAACAGACATTAAAACCAATCCAAAACACAAACTATCCAAAATGAAGCGAATCCACACTGCTAGCCTCCTCATTATAGGACTCTAGTGGAACAAATCATAGGATAATAAGAAAATGTACATTTCTTTAAAAATAACTTTATTCACATCCAAATGTTTTTTTTATATTTAAAAAAGTGCTTATGTTATATAGTATTGCAGAAACTGATAATTCACTTGTAGGGCAATAACATTGCACATCTAGGTGCTTTTAGAATAAGGACAGGAAAATATGAACTACACTGGTAGAAGATATCATAGCAAATGACTGGTCAACAAGGTTTGAAATAAATAGAGAAATATATATAGATATATGCAATAACTACTTAAATAACAAAAGCAATTATATTTACGCTATACACAGCAGATTTGCTTGCACTGAAAAGCAAAAAAGGATTAAGCATTTCATATTTCTCAGAATGGTGGAAGAAAAATTGAGAAATTTTACATATTTCTTCTTCTAATATATGAATCCATCTCTAAGGAAATACCTATTTTATTTCTATCCCAATTAGTTACAGATTTTAGCTGCAATTATTCATTCGACATTGAGGTGTTTTGGAATCGCAGACTTCAATACACAAAAACACAACGTTTGTAAAGTCAAAACACTTTGTGAATCAGAAAAGTCTTTCCGAGTGGCAAAAGGGCGTTTGAAAACCATTCTGAATCACAAACACAAAGGGAGCGAAAGGGGTGCCCTTTCGATTTGGAATCTGGAATGCTATGTATCAATAGTTTGTGACTGCAGGCCCAACCACTGATGACTTAAAGACATTCATCTATAATATCCACACTAATTATAAGATCATTTCCTCTTTTATGAGTTAAACACAGAAAATGAATGCAATGGGGGCAGATAGCTATTTCATGGCTGAGCTGACATGGTGTAAACCTTCTATAGAATTAAGAAAATACTTTTCTGTATAACTCTTGAAAAGCGTTTCATCGTGTTTAAGTTTCCCTTTTAGCGGCAATACCAAACTTCATAATTATCAATTTACGTATCTCTATCATCCATTCCTCTAATGAAGAATTACGGCCATCTTTTCAGTATATAAATAGTGTTTTCCCGTTAACATAAACGTTTGGATATTTTTCAAACCCCAATAGCAAGCATATTCCCACCAGTATAGTACTAAATGTAAGTGCACAAATTGAGTGTAAAAATATTATGATGTTTGTTAATACACTGTGAATCATTACCTTCCAAATGGCTATTATTAACTCCACATCAATCTACATTGAACATCCATATATTGTAAATGTACATATATGTGAAGTTAAGTACAGTAAACCTACACTACCCTGTATAAATCTACTTTCAGGATATTTTGATCTTCGATATTTTTGCCATGACATTTTGGACCCACGATATTTTGGTGGAATACACCTGCTGAGCAGGCAGATATGTTTCAAACTTCACTTTCGAGAGCAGAAAATCTGGCCTCCTTCTACGTTTTCCCCAGTCTTAAGTAGGAATGCATTTGAAAAGTACATAAATAGTGATTCCGAGTCACCATTTAGGAATTCCAAACAGAAATTGACCTTTTTCTGCATCTAAGTGGAACTCAGATGAATAATCAGTTTTGGAATTCTGACCCTGAATTAGGATAAACTGGAAACACCACAGGAGGATACCTGAATACTAAGATTAAAGCAGCAGTTAGACATAAAGGGTTAGAATCAGCCTCAAAGATAGATACAATTTACAGAGTCATTTGAGAAAATTCATAAGACAAAGCTGATAAGATGTAAGTTTATGCACAGAAAAAGAGTAACGCATGAAAGCATTATTTGGTGGGACAGGTAGATATAATTTACAGAGTCATTTGAGAATATTCGTAAAACAAAGGTGATAGGAAGTAAGAGTACGGAAAGAAAATGAGTAACTTGTGAAAGCATTATTTGGTGGGCATGTAAAGTTGTATGAGAAGACTACTCAAACCACTGTTATAGAAGTCTTTAAAACTGGATGCAGAAAAGCACAGCAATCCCAAATGAAATTATTTAACCACCCATAACTTCTAGATACAGCTTATTCACAAAAACTTTTTATTACGCTGTTGCATGTTATGCTGTCATTTAATCTGGAACACACACATTTTATACCCAGTGGAAATTATCCATTATTAGTAGAGTTTTCGCTGGATAAAAACACAATGCATTAGGAGGGGATAAGCACAGTGCTTCAGGGAGTCACTTCATTAAAATTCCTTAACGTCCTTCTCTGATCACTAATATGTAAATTACAGAATTAGATGATCAAACATTTAGGCGTAGCATGGGTAGTTTTTATCCCAATATGTTTTCATTATGTTTTAAAATAACAGATACAATCGTAAGGGCCTTGCAGAATTCTACAACCAGAAAGTCGAAGAGAATCTCACTGAACCCTTACTACCTCAATCCACCCACCTTTCACCCACCCAAATATGGATACCCCAGGTCCCGGCACAGATATCTATCAAAGTCAGATATGCACAATATTTGCAATCATGATCTACTTCTTTCAATTACCAGGTCCATGATTCCCCAATTCTCAAAGTGGTCAGTGTAACAATTCCATCGCTCTCCACCTCGGAGGACACAACATGTTTTGAAGGCCCTAAAACATATGCTTAAATAATGGTTTCCAGCATCCCCCAAACAATTTGTGTGGCCCCTCCAGATTACTGGTCAGCAAATCTCAAAATAGACCACAATTTATAATACCACAAGGTCAATGAGGGATGCAAAAATTGTTATACAAAAGATTTATGATCTAAGGAATACTTGGGTTGGCTCAAATCAAGGTTAGTTGAGGCAGAAATAGTCAGAGATGTTCATAATTGAGGGTTCGGAAAAACGCTGAGATTGGCTTTTATTGAATTTACACAGAATGACCTCAGCTTCAAGATAATGTAATAATGCATATCGTTTAGGTTAGGCTAAATCCAAGCAAATTGTATGTATTTAAACAATCCTTATCAGATAGATGTTCAAGGCATAACTGTAAGAAAAAATGAAATATTGTTATGGTATTCAGAGTCAAATTTGGGGATTAATTCTGCTAAAGCGTTTGTTTTGCTTGGGTTTATTCTCCTTTGAAAATATTTTAATAACTAGAGTCCACATTAAACAAAGATCGGAAATCCTTGAAAAGTCCACTAACATATAATATTGAGGACGCATTTAGGTCCTAGGGAAACTGAGCTAGCATGAATAAACGATTGAAAGAGCATGGGACCCATTCTATTGGAAAGCACCATACTCGCCGCTCACCTGTCTCTACCCCTGTGAAAGATTTCCTCTTATTACCCTAAACTGTGCACAGACTGCCCTAAGGTCCAGTGCCATTAAGCGCTCCCAGTGTCAAGAAGACCCCGAAATTTTCATATTCACTTAGTTATCCAGGAGTAAAGCCCTTCTTCTGAGAGGACATGAAATAATCAACCAGCAAGGAAAGAAAGAACGAGTGAAAGAGGTGTACTCCCCGACTTTCATCCGTTAGAGGCCAAACTGTTACAGAGCAACCTAGGTGACCACAGGGTCTCACAGGTCTATCGCTTCTTGGTACGGAACACCCCGGACTCATTTGCGGAGCTGCACTCCACCTGGGATCAAGACCTGGGAGCCTTGTCTGACAATGACTGGATGGAGGCTCGCGCCTCCCCAAGGAGTGCAGCGATTTCTGCACGACTGAGTTTTATTCAGCCAAATTATTTACAAAGGATCTACCTTAGATGCCACAGGCTTTGCCGAATGGGGGTGATCGCCTCGTCCATGTGCCTGCGGTGCCACAGTCATTATGGGGACTTTCTGCACACCACATGGAGTGCTCCAGCCTTAGCCCGTTTTGGGAGGGGGAACTGAACTGCATGGGGCACGTCTTGGGCCAGCCAATACCGCGCGACCAAAAGCTTATCCTCTTGCATTTCACAGATGACAAAGAATTGACTCTGTATGCACAACACTTCTTTGGATGGGTCTCATGCTGGCCAAGAGTGATGCTGTGGGCGGAATCCCCACCGTCGGTGACTGAATGGAAGAGGGGAATGAATTGGTGCATGGTCAGAGAACAGCCGGTTTATGCGGCTCGGGGATGCCCTCAGAAACACGGCAAGGTTTGGGGGAAATTGGCAGACTCTAGGGGTATACTGCTTGAAGGTGAGCGTTCTACCATTCTAAGCATCGAGCACGAGATCAAGTCGTATGTGGGGCCAGAGCACCGATCTATGCATTATGCATGAATACTCAGCTTCTGTTTGGGGCTGGGGCTTGGGGGTGGGGACGGGGCGGCGGGGAACCGGAGACAAAGCACTACTGTTGTAATTTTCTTCTTTTATGTTACTATATCATGCAAAACCTAAGAAAATGGTTATTAAAATTTTAAATATGAAAAAAGAACGGGTGAAAGGAGAATGTGCATGTGTGTATAAAACATACTGCTCTTAGCATAGTTGCTTAACCTTGATATGAGGCAGCTCTCCTGCCATCATCTGATAATTTCACTGTTGTCTAGCATATGACTGCAGAGGCAACATTAGCTTTTTAATCAGGTTATCCTCATTGGCGGCCGTCACGACTCGCGGGTGGCATGGCGGGCGCGTGGTGGTAGGTGGGCGTGCGGGTCACAATTTATGAAAAATAAACCACTTACCTTCCCGCCGGGTCCCGCGTCTCTGCTACTGATCTCGTCAGGAAGCACCCAGCGCACAGGCTCCCCTGACCAATCACAACGCTGCAATGCAGCGTTGTGATTGGTCTGAGCGCCGTGACACGCGCTCTTCCAGGGGCTGGAGGGGTGGGCATATTCTCCACACAGGCTGTAATTCAACCTGCATGGAAAACACTGAAAGTGCGCATGACTGTTTTGGGCAGCCCGAGAGGACCGACCTAACAGTCATTGCGCACTTAGGAGGGTTGTACCCTCCTCCCCTGCCCTTCAGCCACGCCCTGCCCCCTCACGCAAGCTGCCTCAGCAGGAGGACAAAATAAAATGATAATAACATTACGTTATTATCATTTTATTTTTTCCTTTCTTTTCCTGCTTGAAGGCAGTGGGGCGACGCTCCTCCGCCTTAAATATATCCTTTATACAGACAGTAAATCGGTTTATATTGAACTTTCCACAGCACAGAGCAGCCCATATAACATCATGTGCTACATACACACTCTCATTCGGGTAGATAATATTTTCTTCCTTAAGTATACTCCTTCCCAAGATAATCTAACCATTACTTCCAATTGTTTGAATATTGCCAAGGTCTTGGAAAGAAGGATGCAGATTCATGCTGTTTGACCAAGACCAGGAGGTGAAGGTCAGACATAAGTTCACTTTCCTTATTTATGGCTGGGCTAAAGCTCCATATGTATTCTCATGGTGGGATGTTCTCTCTCCTAGAACTTATTATCAACAAAGAAGAGAGGGAGGCAGAGGTAGAGGCTAGGTTTATCCTCCTGACAGTTACGTAGAAAAACAAAAATCGAGTATTTCGAAGAAAACCTACCCTTAGGGAAATTGATAGGATACAACGAGAATTCGTTGTAATCACTCATCTAGAAAAAAGACTTTTTTTCTAGAGACCCCTCACCCACCATGGATTTTTAACCATACCAACTAGGGGCGGGAATAAAAGAGTAGCCACCTACTTAGGTATTTTTAAGTTTTCTTTCCCTTTTCCACTCCACATCACTGCACTACACATAGTCTACACCACAAAGTGCTCCTACGTATTTCGCAAGTCGCAGCACGCCTCAATCAGGGAGAGAAGTAGGTCATTTGACCAGAGGCGGCTTCGAAGAAAGTTTGACAACAAGCCCCTCTACCCCTGGCTTTGACCATGATGCAATAATATAGCATTAACAGAAATATGGATTATTTTCAAAAACCGTATGTATATACAGTGCATGCGCATTAGGTGTGCACGTTTTGCGTCCTTATTATAGGATTCACTAGGAGTGGCACACACAGGGCTGGACCCCGTGGAGTCCTGAAGAAGAGCCAATAGGGGTACGGCTCGAAACATGTTGACAAATATACATTACTGGGACAACCAGACTCATTAAGGTCAGTTTCTTCTCAGTAACAACCCCTGATTTTTAACCATACCAACTAGGGGCGGGAATAAAAGAGTGGCCAACTAGTTAGGTATTTTTAAGTTTTCTTTCCCTTTTCCACTCCACATAACTGCACTACACATAGTCTACACCACAAAGTGCTCCTACGCATTTTGCAAGTCACAGCACGCCTCAATCCGTAGAGGGTTGAGAGGAACCCCAATGATGAAGCATGCCACCTAGGGCAACCCTGGTGGGTGAGGGGTCTCTAGAAAAAAAGTATTTTTTCTAGACGAGTGATTACATCGAATTCTCGTTGTATCCTATCAATTTCCCTAAGGGCAGGTTTTCTTCGAAATACTCGATTTTTGTTTTTCTCTCTCCTAGAACCACACAAACTGTCAAATAACTGATAAAAATGTACATGGCCAAGGAATTGTTGGGGACATGGGACTGATAGGTGGTTTTCACTCCTGTGTATATCCAAGTCCCCGATCCCTTGGAGGATGAGCTCTTAACGCCTAAACGAGAGCCATTCACCTTTGTGATCAACATGCCTACTTAGAACATTAAAAAAACAAAAACATACAATTTGTTAGCTGTAGCAAGAAGCAACATGGTGGAAAAGGCAAGGCCAGTAGCAAAAAAATACACGGTCTGATACAAGTGAAGACGGTAACCAACTACTAAACAAGAGTGCCATCACATGGCACTTAGAGGAACTGCACATGCTAGTAAAAACAACCTGAACGCTTCTTCTCACTATTAGGTACATTTCTAAACTTTAGCTGCCACTCCCTTCCCAGCATAGACAAAGTAGCAAGTGGGTAACCAAGAGCAGCTTAGGAAAACATCAGCCATGTCAGAAAATCATTTGAAAAGGAGAAAGCTAAAAAACATTATCAAAGTTCAAGTGAAGGAGGCACTGATTTGATTGTGGAACATGCCCAAACCACAAAAATATAAACTTTCATTTGCCAATGAAGACATGCATGCTCACCAATCCAATCAACCTTTTGTTCACTTACCTTTAAAAGCAGAGCTATTGTAGTTGTGTTCTATTGCAGCAATCATGTCCTTCCAAAAATCATACTTTTTTGAACCTTCCCTCTGCAAATTTAAAAGAATGTAGAATGTGAATACTGAAATATCAGTAATTATCTAAAGTTTGAAATGTCTTTGTCCTGCTAAACACACATTTGTACTCTACGCATGAGAATTTGCTGCATTGCACAATTTCTATTCTTGAACTGTGAATGTGATTTAAGAAAAACTGATTTGGTGTGAGTATTCACCGGTTGAGCAGAGTAGAATACCATCTAATGGCTTAGGACCTCATTATGCGGTCCCTTTTAATTCTGATGGGACTGGAATTTTGAGATCCGCAGGAACACCACAGATCTTTGATATTTCACCTAGAGATTTCAGCTGCCAAAAGGGGGGCAAACTTCAATGTGCTGCCGCTTCTGCGGCAACGGAACCTAGGACAAAGCACATCTGATCTGCAAGTGTTATCAACTGTCGTGTAGCTCCTATAGTACCCCTGCAGGATCTGCGCATTTGGATAACATATACTGCGGGCTTGGTGGCAGACTGACTCCGTGCACCCCCACCGTATATGTTAGCCTGGTTTGCATTAGCTAGCTCGCAGTGCCACTAGTGTCTCCTCTTATCGGGGAGAGATTAGTTTCTGGCAACCTTAGATCATGACAACCCTGATTCCATCAGAATCGTGGAAACAATGTACTACCTTTCGCTCAGTCACTCGTGCTCACTTATTCGGTTTGTCTCAGAGAGTTACACAGAATAAACAGTCGGGCGTTTCAATAAGTATTTATTGAACAGTTGTTATTCTAGTGTAAAATATATGTGCTGCGGTAACCAGCAGACAATAGCAGAGATATATTATCAGCAGTACGATAAAAGCAAAGGGATAGAACAGTTCTACCATATTGCGATAATCATGAGTACATACATGAATATAAAAGCATTATGCAAGTGCGCGTACTCCTACAATGCCTACCTAGATGTACTTGTGTGTACCTAGCATATGTGTGTATGTCTTAGAAGCTAAGAGCCAAGAATCCTCCTAGGATTTAGTTGAACCCCCATACCTTGAATAGAGAGAGTGTGGGACCCCGTCCTGGTCTCGAGTTGGACACCCCGTCCGGGTTGTGTCAGACCACTGTCAGCTTGAGCGACTGCATGCAGGAGCCTCAGCGTCTCTGGTCAGTGTGTCAGCATGGAAGTCTTGGTTCCCTCTGTCTTACCGGGGCAAGATGTGGTATATTTATACCCTGAAGAGTCTCGTCCTCATTATGGTTTGTATTGGACATGAGGAAGACGTCAGGGGTGAACTTTGTACATACATATTATGCCGGTGGTGTATGCTTAGAGAGCCATGCATAATTAATGAGTACAGTGTGGGCCTGTGTTTGGAACAACCCTGCTGTATTCGAAACCACAGGATAGATAACGTTCAGCCCTCAGAGCTCGTTGTGTACTAGCTGGGACCAATGTAGGTGAAAGAGCATGCCTATATAAGGAATCATACTATAATAGGACATGTACAATTGTGACCATAATTGGGCATATGGGGCCATGACCATAATAGGGCAAGTACGAATATGGCCATATTAGGGTAAATATGAACACGTCCATTTTAGGGCATGTACGAACGGATCTACATTAGGGTCTCTATGCGGGATATAACACCCACTCCTCTTCTGAACTGGATAAAAATGACCATACTTAAAATCTGGACAATCTAAAAACATTTTTTTAAAAGCAAGTAAAAACATGGTTCCAAAAAATCGTTAAAATTTGAGGTGCAAAAAAAAAAAAATGTTTAAATTCAGCTTTTTCTAGTTGCCACTTAAAAGTCAATATCGTCTCTCTATAGAAGTTGTATTACCATAAGCAGGAGAAGGCCATGCTTTTCTCAAGCGAAAGTGTCAAATGTAAGAAAAATGTTCCAAATTTAGATCGTTTATTTTGAAACGAGTGAAGAAGCCGAATTCTTTCCCAGGACACGATGAGCCAATTCAAGATTACGCGTCAAGGCTGGGAAGCTCAATATTATCGGTGTCAGCTGCTGTAGATGACAAATCCAACGCTTCACAGAGAACGTCAATCGCACATAGATGGAATGTAGTACTGCCAACAGTCGGTGCTGCGGCAGTTGTAACCTGGGTGCCTGTGGAAGAGTCACCTAACCCAGCAGGAGCGAACGGCACCTGTGGATTCTCCAGGAATGCATTCATCAGAATCGGAAGCCACTGAGGACAACGCAGAGCGTGGGCCTTTATGGGGTCCAGCATTGCATCCGTGTCCGGAGGCGCATCTGATGGAAATGTTAGACAAAGATCCAACGTGCATTCTTCTCCGCAGAACAGGCATCGAAGAACAGGTAAGATGCAGTCTACCCAGACTGGTCTAAACGATAGAAACCAGGAGGCATTGAGTTATCGCAGGCAAGAAATGCCCAGAAGTTGTACCATGCGTTCACTGTATTTCCGCTCCAGGAGTGTGTTCACCATTCCCTCGGGAAGTGGGCCATCCATTGCGTAGCAGCAATATTACAATCAGGATTCCTGCGATTAGGAACAGGATGAGCGGGAATCCTCCAAATACGCTTCCCAATACGGAGTGTATAAAATTTGGGATTACTCCGAGGACTGTCTGAAAGATGCTTAACAGTCCGGACCCTATGGTCTTAAGTAGGTGTACAATTCCGCTCGTATCTGACATGTTAAAGATACGTCCCACCATTTCTACAAAATGAATGGGGCAGTTTGTACGTATGAGTGCCTGTATCTCGGTCGAGGTCCTTGCAACTTGAAGTTCAGAGGTTTCTCGAGCGGAGGTTAAGGGCACAGGTTGCTGTAAAAGCATGGCTTTCAATCTGCTCAGAGTATCAAACTGTATAAAAGAAACATTCAGCGAAGGCCATAGCGGCGCCTCCCCGACTGTGTTCAGTGGCGGAAACAATACTTGTATACAGCAAGTAACCCTGGAGTTAACAGTGACTAGATATGCGACGCCCGGAAGCATCCCACAGCAACCTTGATCATTTAACATTAAGTAACTCCCATTCGAGAGCAGCTGGAAAACCGGCGTGATCATGGCCGCTGGGGTCCCTGACATGTGACAAGATAAGTTCGCCACTGAACCACTGCAGGCTCCGTGTAGAGAAATATCCTGACACATTGGAGAACCGCTTAAAGCGTTCTTGCAGTTTGTACCACTCAGATACACTTCTCGATCCCCATTCCGGCATCGGTATCTATATGGTAACTCCCAAGTTTCCTTGATGTATCCCTTACCCATTTTCACATATATATATGCCAGCCTGCCAGCCTGCCTTTGCTCAAGGCAATATTGAAACTGAAACGTAGTGACCGGCAGAGTGATTTGGCCATGAATTAGCCATTCCGTTGATGGTGCTTCGGCTACAGTGAATGGTAACCTTTCCAGTTTCTCAATACGCAGCATTGTATATTTGGCTCCCCTTTGTGCCATTTCTGTCTGTTTATCAGTTAGATTGTATTCTGAAAACAGAGACGTGGTGTTTATAAAACGCCATGGCACATAGCCTGCACGCAAAGATTGCAGCGTCCAGCTTAACATCATAATAGAACGTAGCTGAGATTGCCCGTGTTGTAACAAGGCCAGATCTTGTTCTAATATGTCGATCGCCGAGGACACAATGTTGCCTAAGGAGTAAATCCTGGAGGTCAAAGTAGTTAAACCATTATCCACTACTGCTAATGCCTTTTCTAAGTTAATACAGTCTATTTCCCGTATTCTTTCTGCGGCCTCTTGTTGGGATATTTTCCAGTTTTCATTATAGTAGGCATAAAGGCCTGCATATATGAAACGTTTCTGACGTTGTTTCCTGGGACCTAGTAGAAAATCTCTAAGATCCATGTCAGGTGTGAGTAAGGTCAAGTGTTGCTTCACTTCTGTCAGTGTTGAGGTCTCTAGCCAATCAAGGCACAAAAATTCCCAACACTATTTGATGTCACTACCCCTGGGTGTTGTCTTTGTACATAGCGTGGATCTGGCCTATGGATACTAAACCCTTTGGTTGTATTCATAAATCTCTGTTGACATTTGTTTGTGTCAATGGGCCAAACCAGCCATTCTGTCCAATCAGGATCTGGTCTGTTGTACTGGAAAATGTCATCTAATCCTACCCCTTGTGTAGTTGAATTCTGCCCCCCACCCATTTGCGATGGTGTTGGAAACCCCGGTGTGTTCATTTCCTTGCCTCTGGCTAATCCAAGACAGGTTGTTTGTTGCAGTTTCATTCAGAAATAAAATCTGCTGCGGAATGATGCATGCTCTAAAAAGTGCTTCTATTCCCTGAACCTGCCAGTCCCTAGAACCCCAGATTGATTTGGAATCTATTGTGTCTTTCCATAGATCAAAACCCTGTTTAGACAACTGGTTCAGGAAGGATGCAGAATAAATATGTTTGGTATTTGTTAACATAATTTTCTGAGCTGAATTTTTCGCCACTTTATAATAAAATGACTTCGGGTCGGATGTGTTAAACCCTGAGAAGTATGTAAATTTCTGTGCAAATGCTTGTGAACTACCTTTTGGAGGTATTGGGCAGTGTTCCCACTGGTGGTATTCAAATGCATTTCTAGGTGTAATAGACTTGTGTAAGAAATGATCACCAAAATGTTGGTAACAGTACAATGTATCATAGGACCTTCTAACATTTCATTGTTCGGAAATGCTGGGGTTATTTCTAAATCAGACATCATAGCATTTACAGTTTCAGTGTCCCAATGATCAGAATATGCACTGGAGGTAATGATATCACTTAAAGAAATTTTAAATACATGTTTTAGCTTTAAAAGTTCAGTCAGACCTAATATATCATAATCAATCTTGTCCCATACTATACCGTCCGGGATAGGAACTGCTGTAATGTTCACTGAAGACAAGTCTCTTGGTTCACGATGTGAAGACTGGTGTGGTTTTAAAATCAAATTGACTCTTTGGGCTGTAGAGCTTGATTGGAGGTATCGTCCATTAATAAGCATACTAAAAGTTATTATTAAACCTAGCCAGAAAATGAAAAATAAAATCCCAGTGATATACCATAGTTCTATCCAAGGTGACACCAGGTAAGTCTTTCTAAAAAAGTTCAAAAAGTCATTGAGTTTCTGTTTGAGTGATTTTTTGGCTGGCGTAGTTTCCGGCTCGCTTGGATCCAGTGAAAATGTATCAAAGTTCATGAAATAGCCAGAAGCAGTTCAATCAATTGTTGGAATTGCATCGGGATTTGTTGAAATCGGATTTTGCTCTTGTCGAGGCATGTTGACGTAGATGTCTGTATTAGGTCTTATTGCAACTTGGTTGTTAAGTTGAGTTTCTTCTTGTTGAAGTGGAACGAGTTCCATAGCATTGTTGCTTAGTCCATCATTCCGTACAGGTGGCTCTTCAAACGTGATGAGTCTTTCTGTTTGGACTTCTTGGATTGTAGCGAGAGGAGGGCGTCTGCTACTGTGGAGTCCACGAGGCCTACTGTTTAGTATCGGCCACATAGTGTGGTTTGATTAAGTCAATTGAGACAAATCTTTTCTCCTTTTTTCCGGCAAGAGGTGGCAGAAGTACAGTTCTTGTGCCGTGGATTGCTAGGACCGGTACAGGCTTTCTGTAGGATGGCCCAAATTCTTTCTTGTCAACAATCTTTTCTCTGACTAGATCCCCGATTTTTGGGATCCAGATAGGTCTTGCCATTACTGCCTTGACTTCCTCAGTGGCGGCCTGTTTCTGGAGCACGTTACTTTGTTGTGTCCTGGATTCATTTAGATCCTGTAAAACAGCCAAACTATCATGGATATCAAATGGTTTTTCATCTGCCACTGTGCCTTCACAATCAAGATCAGGTACCCACATTCTTGTCCCAAATAGGACCTCGTAAGGAGTGACACCTCCTAGAGAGCTTCTTGGCTGATTATTGAGCGCGCGCTGTACCCCATAAAGGTAATCGACCCATCTACCGCCCTTGCCTAATACCCTAGCTGTTAAAGATTGCTTTAAGTCTCGGTTTTTCCTCTCCACAACAGAATTTCCCTCGGGATGATACGGAGAGGAGTACCGCAATGCTACGCCCATTCCTTCCATGGCCTCTTTGTAAGCCCGAGAGCTAAATGCCGGACCACGGTCAGAATGTAACGTGCCAACTGCGTATGTGCCAATAAAGACTCGCAAATCTTTTATAACAGTTCGAGCGTCAGCCGAGCGCTGAGGCTAAACCCATAGGAATCTAGAGCAGGAATCCACTGCAACCATGATATATTTCTTGGACCCATCAGATTGTAGGGGTCTGCAGTGGTCCAAATACACACATGCGAGAGGTTTGTCTGATTTCAGTAATGGTGTCTGCGCTGGGCGTGTTACGGTGGAGCCTTTTATCTGCTGACAGATGTCACATTTCAAGACATAGTCTTTAGTCTGATTTGTTAACCCTGGCCACCAGTAGCGCTGTTTCAATAAAGAAATAGTCGCTGTAACGCCTGTATGCGCAGAACCCAAACCCTCATGTGCTGCTAAAATCAAGCCTAGCCTACGATCCATATTTGGTATTACTCTATCCCCCACTCCAGGAATCTGAGCATATGGAATGTTTTGTACATCTAACTTGTAGGAGTACTTGAGTGGAAGTTTTGTAGGTACTGCTGTGCTGCCTTTGCTTGAAGCATTGACAGCTACCATAATCTCGCTGTCTACCCTCGTCTTTGAACGAGTAACTGCAGCTACGGCGGTTGTGCGAACAGCCCCCTTTGCAGCTTCATCAGCCAATGAATTCCCTTCAACGTGAACGCCATCATGCTGATGTCTCAGTGTATGTATCACGTGAGCCCTTGGTAGTTCGTTTCTCAACTCCACTACCTGTTCCCATTGCATTTTATGCTTAATTGTGCCACCTTTTGCGTCTTTAAACCCGTTTTGTTCCCAATGATGTAGATATTCATTGTACGACTGCACACAGTTAAAGGAATCACACACAATCAGTGTGGGGAATTCGTGATCCGTATTTATAAGTGCCAGTATAAGTGCTTTGAGTTCTGCCAACTGAGCCGTGCAGTCTCCTAGAGATTGCGTTTTAGTGCAACTTGGATGGAACTTTCCATCGTGCATGCGACCTTTAACAATCGCACACGCCGCGCTGTAAGCTTGCTTACTCCCTGTGGCTGGTTGAGCAGATCCGTCAGTGTAAATAATGTATTCATACTGATCTAGAGGCAAAATTTCATTTGGTAGAGGATATTCTTGTTCGTATTGCAGGAATGCCTGTGTTTTTAAACTTGGATCAAATCTGTATTCAACATCCGCTGCAGTAAGAGAATTAGCCCATTGTATCCATCTCGGATGTAAGGCTTTCGCATTTGGAATGCTAGCTTTTGTAACAGCTTCTAAAGCTGGTACTGGGGTCACGACAATTATGCGTTTACCCTAAGCCAGAGCTCTTTCTCTTGCTACAGCGGTCTGTACTGCTGTCAGAATGTTTTCTGTTGAAGTGAAGCGCATCTCTGCGTTTGTGTACAGGTGTGATTTGTATGCGATTGGTACTGTTTCACCTTCATTAAAAGTTAAATAAGTGTACCCGCATTGACCCGCTATGAATCGGATCACCAAGTTGCGTACGTTTACGCGTGTCTGTAAATGTTTAGACGCTATCATGTCTTCCTGTATGGAACGCAGGATATTTGTGTGTTCCTGTGTCCATTGTCTGACTGAAAAATCAGGTTTTATTAAGTCGTAGAAAGGTTTTACTCTTTCTGCGTAATCCAAAATGTATGTTCGACCAAAATTTAGGAATCCCAGAATTGATTGTAAATTCTTTAATGATTTTGGAGGTTGGAGCAGCGCACACTTTTCTAAAAAGTTAGCTGCCAGGCTTTTTCCCTCACTTGACAGCTCGTATCCTAAAACAGGACATTGAGGTGGGCAATTTTTGATTTTTGAAATTAAATTTATAGCCCTCAGAGGCGAATCCCATAATAATGGTGCTCACCCTGGTCAAGTGCCTCTTTAAGTCATCGTCCGTCAGATAAATATCATCCACATAGGACAATGCTTCTTCATCCAAATTTTGGAGTAACTCTGTTACTCTTGCTGAAAACAACCCCGGGCTATTCTTATACCCTTGGGGGAGTCGGCAAAATTGCCGTTAGGACCCTAGCGTACTGAATGCGGTCAGATACCTGCTTCCAGGTGCTATATTTTGGCAGAAAAATCCATTTGAGATATCAAGCGTTGTTTTGTATTTTTTGCGCACGTTATTCATTAATGCGGCACTGTGTGCGTTTTGAACTGCAAATGTCTTTGTGCAAGTGTTTTAATGTCTGTAATCTAAAACTAGACGATATGTGTTGTCAGGTTTGGCTACGGGGAACAAAGGATTGTTCATAGCTGAAGTGCAATTTTCTATCACCCCCTGATATTCAAGTTGATCTAGAATCTCCCTGACTTATTTTTTAACTTCCTGCTTTATAGGGTATTGCCTTTGAGCATTTGGGGAAACGTTTAACAGGATTACGTGGTGGGTTGACTCCTCATCCCAACCAGCATGATTTTTGTACAATGCTGGAGCTAGGGCAACCGCCCACTCCTGCGCATATGCATGTTTTAGGTGAGTGGGAACGAGGTCGGAAAAGGCTGGAAAAATTATCGTTTCTCCCCTAGGGCACTCCATGACGAATGCAGGCGGCCAGTCTTGTTCTGCTAATAGAATGTCATAACCAGATGACAGATTTTTCCAAAAGAGACCTTTAATTTTTCTGGGCTTGTCCCCCTCCAGCCGGAGTGTTATCCCATGTAACTTATGTGGGACACTTACCCGAGTATCAGGTGTTTCCACCGTGATATACTCACTCAACTCTGCTGTCACCAGAAATTCCTTCAGGTTCTGGCGAGCTATCGTTACTTCTGCCGCGCTGTCTAGCATCGTCAAAGCCCATTCCCCGTTCAGAAGCTGTGTCCTCAGAATTCTGGGCATGTCTGATCTTGAGACCTGCTACCTTCTTCTTTTTGAACTGAGGTTTTGATTTTAGTTTATCCTCTTTTTTAGGTGGTAGTCCGCAGCGCGTTGCGTGTCTCTGGACTTTGTACGCTCCTCTTGTCTGTGTTCTGACCGTCCTTCCCTCTCTGAGTTTCTTGATGAACCCTGAAAGGAACGAGAGGAACGAGTATCAGTATCTTGATACCTGTCAGGTTTTTTAATATTATCCCTATTCCTGAGGTTATACCTCCTTTCAGAGGGCTCCTGTTGAGGAGACCTACCTCTGGATTGAGATCTGTTGTCTTTAGACTTTTGTTGTTTTTTATTTTCCCACTTCTTTTTAGAAGAAGTAGGTGTCTGCTTTGTAGTGTCCTTTTCAGGACTGCCCACCAGTTGTGGTTTTAATGCTTTCCCACCTAGACTGTCTCTGCCTAACTCTGCGTATGCAGTTTCAATTATTTTGGGTAGTTCGTGTTGTTGATCTACTGGACTGAACTCCCTTAGGCGTTGGCGGATCGCCACTGAAGCTACTTCCCCCTTAATGTTAGCTAGTGTAATGGCTGAGACCTGTTCAAAGTTGTTTCGCAACTTCATCCCTAAGTTAAGGGCAGGCTCTGCTCCGTACTCGTTCTGTATTTGTTTTAATACTTCAGGTACTACTGCTATTGAAGGGATACCATGTGTTCTGGTATATATGGCAGCAAAGACTGAACCCCAAGAGGTGCAGTCCTCTACTTGTGGTGTGAGACCCATGGGCAAGCAGATTGTTAGAATTCTGTGTTTATCACTGGTTGTAGTATTCGGGAATACTGCCTCAAGCTGAGTTATTTTCTGAGCTATCCAGAATGGGATTTGTTCGCGTTTTGCTGGCATTTTGCCCATTATCGCGTGTAATGTTTGTGGAGTTATTTTATTAACTGTACTTTGGACTGGAGTGTCCTGTGTTGCAGCTGGTGCAGGCTGAACTGTTAAAGACCTCATCACAAATTGTGTGAGGTTTCTGTAGATTTTAATTAAATCTCTGTGTTGTACGAGTAAGTCTGGCTGTGGCATTGTGCCAATATCAGGATGCGGTGTGTATGCCGCTAATATGGGCCATGTGGCTCCTGCTCCTCCGAGCGGGCCTAATCTTGCTATTCCATGTACGTGGGGTAGGGCGCCTTTAAACCAGTAATTATGCTCCTGGTAAGTGAGCGGAACCTCTAATTCCTCAAAAGGAGTATAGTCCGCTGGTGTATCACCTTCTAGGTAGTAGTGAAATACATTTGTAATTGCATTCGCTGCTGGGAATGTAACCCATGAATAGAACACCTCTGTTTTATTGGATTCGTGTGCCTCAATCACGAAAATTACTGTACCACCCCTGGCTCTTAAGCCATGTTCTAGAAGTTTTATGGTGACTGTCCTTCTGAAATTTGGTGCAATTTGTATTGCATCTTCAGGGTCTTCTTCTCCTAAACCGAAGAGGTCTGTTAAAACGCTCCCTGTGTCGTTTGTTTCTTCCACCATTTTTAATTTGGAAGAAGGGAGGTTAAAGAATCTTTAAGATAAGGTGTAAGTGCACAATTGTAGGAACTAAATGTCCTTCAAGCTTGAATAACCAACAACCAATAAATAGTATTCTCGTACTACTCAGCTGCGGCGGATTTTGTGCCCACCACTCCAGACGTCTCTGGGGTTTTGTGAGTAGGTTCTCTGAGAATAGCACGACTGAACTACTCAGATTCTACTGTTAAATACGTACCCAACCAACGTTGGTGGCGCCATGTCGTGTAGCTCCTATAGTACCCCTGCAGGACCTGCGCGTTTGGATAACATATACTGCGGGCTTGGTGGCAGACTGACTCCGTGCACCCCCACCGTATATGTTAGCCTGGTTTGCATTAGCTAGCTCGCAGTGCCACTAGTGTCTCCTCTTATCGGGGAGAGATTAGTTTCTGGCAACCTTAGATCATGACAACCCTGATTCCCTCAGAATCGTGGAAACAATGTACTACCTTTCGCTCAGTCACTCATGCTCACTTATTCGGTTTGTGTCAGAGAGTTACACAGAATAAACAGTCGGGCGTTTCAATAAGTATTTATTGAACAGTTGTTATTCTAGTGTAAAATATATGTGCTGCGGTAACCAGCAGACAATAGCAGAGATATATTATCAGCAGTACGATAAAAGCAAAGGGATAGAACAGTTCTACCATATTGCGATAATCATGAGTACATACATGAATATAAAAGCATTATGCAAGTGCGCGTACTCCTACGATGCCTACCTAGATGTACTTGTGTGTACCTAGCATATGTGTGTATGTCTTAGAAGCTAAGAGCCAAAAATCCTCCTAGGATTTAGTCGAACCCCCATACCTTGAATAGAGAGAGTGTGGGACCCCGTCCTGGTCTCGAGTTGGACACCCCGTCCGGGTTGTGTCAGACCACTCTCAGCTTGAGCGACTGCATGCAGGAGCCTCAGCGTCTCTGGTCAGAGTGTCAGCATGGAAGTCTCGGTTCCCTCTGTCTTACCGGGGCAAGATGTGGTATATTTATACCCTGAAGAGTCTCGGTCCTCATTATGGTTTGTATTGGACATGAGAAGACGTCAGGGGTGAACTTTGTACATACATATTATGCCGGTGGTGTATGCTTAGAGAGCCATGCATAATTAATGAGTACAGTCTGGGCCTGTGTTTGGAACAACCCTGCTGTATTCGAAACCACAGGATAGATAACGTTCAGCCCTCAGAGCTCGTTGTGTACTAGCTGGGACCAATGTAGGTGAAAGAGCATGCCTATATAAGGAATCATACTATAATATGACATGTACAATTGTGACCATAATTGGGCATATGCGGCCATGACCATAATAGGGCAAGTACGAATATGACCATATTAGGGTAAATATGAACACGTCCATTTTAGGGCATGTACGAATGGATCTACATTAGGGTCTCTATGCAGGATATAACACAACCTGAAGAACGAGAGGTCTTGCCTGCTTAAACCACAGTTCAACCTTTGTGGGACTCTGTCATGAAGGAAAAGCAGACTCTTCTTTGGTGAGATAAGGACGTTTTATTGTTGGAAACAGCACGAACACCCGACTGCCTCAACCAGGGAAACCACCCGCTTCTAACTGCCGTTCTCCTGAACCTTGGGCACGGAGCATGGAACTCACTCATGTCACATGCCACGAGCCCGGCAGTCAGAGGCAAGCTGACCACAGGCTACAAGTAAAACATAACAGACTTGTACGCGGAGACAGGCTGTGATAGCTTGTTTCAAACCAGAGGAACTGCAGCTAAACTGCAAGTTAGTAACATTTTTGACATTGGTAGAAAACAAACTGTCAAGAGACGCACAGACACGGCCTCTGGAATACTCCAGGCCGCCAATACAAATAATTGCATCTCTTAAATCCAAAAACACCTATTTTTCCAGATGGGGCCCCCTTCGTCTAGCCCGGAACGAAGGAGTATGTAAATCGCAATGACTCCAACAAAGACTGCTGCTGCTGGGGACTACTACTTTTAACAGTCTGCCATTTTTATCTTAATGTTTCCTTTAACGCCACTGGATAGGTATCAAACCGGCTTCGGCCAAGATGGCTGTTTTTTAGAGGTGCCATTTTCTATAAATGGCCATCTCTTTTCTGCTTATTTGCACAGCAAATCTCAGACATCAGTGAGCACACATAGTAATTTAGTTCTATTTTAATCTCTATTCTTGGCAACAGCTGAGAATCTGTCATGCAATGCTAAGGTGGTTGAAATTATATATATATATATATATATATATATATATATATATATATATATATATATATATATATATATATACGGTTCCCCTCCGTTATCTCTGTCCTTTTATCGAATCTTTTATAATGTCCTATTATTTTGTCTCATTTTATAAAATTGAGTGGTTTTATTCATATTGTACATTGTAACGGTTTTAATTAACCATATGCAATAAAGATTACTTACTTATTTACCTAGAGAATTCAGCTGCCAAAAGCATCAGATGAAATACCCTGGTAAAATGAGGAATTACCAGGGAAATGGCACCCAGAATTAGAGATTCCCCTACCATTTCCATCATTTCAATATGGAACCTCAACGTTCTACCTATAATCTCAGTTACTTTCTTCACCCCCCTTACCCCTCTGTCCCCCTGCGGTTAACACTACAACCAGTATTCAAAACTATGGGTGGGGCAGACTTATTATGGATTAAATCAGCAAACTCATAAACCGACCCTTAATGTGCTATAGTGAGGACCCCCCCCAACACCCAGAATTCAGTTATGCACAGACAGGCATGAGCCAAAGGCTCCCTCAGGAACCCAGAGCTCTCTTCTTTAGGTAGTACAGTTTAAACTCAAGGCTCAACCCTGCCAGAGGTCCCAGAGACCAACTACAATCACAAGACAATGTAGTTACGACACAAGGTATAAGACGTCCATACAGAGAAGTTTTAAGGCATGGCCAAAGTGGGCTCTGGCCCAGGGACCCAGCCTTTCAGGAGGGCCCCTTGATAGGATCCGCTCCGTCCTGTAGAGAATCTTGCCTTGATGACCTTGAACAGTTCTTAAACAGATTGTTTTAAATACCGTTTTCATGCAACGGCCATAAAGACTTTTTTCCGATCAAAACAGGATATCACATATGAGAAATGGGAGGGGGTCACAGAGATTATTAGCAGTAATATTAGTAAGCCACTGCTGTATTACAATATTGAAAACACACATCACTGTCCCTGGATATTAGATGTAAATACATTTAGAATTTGAAGGAGTGTTCAAAGCTGTTCTGAGCAGGGGCCCCCCAAGTACGTTCGACCCAGGGCCCCAAAAACAGATGCAGATAAAAAAGTAGAAATCATAAAAACAAGCATGACTTTTTTCTACAATTAACCCTGAGGTTTTATGATAACCATTAGTTATGGAGAAGGAAATATTAAATAGCTAGTTGTAATATTGATTGAATGGTCCCGCTGATCATGCAGATCGAGGTTTAACCTAGTGTACAATATTTGGACTTCGAAGAATTTAGTGACCTCAGTTCATTGAGGCGGAATCTGGTGAAGGCTGTGCCTGAAGTGGACTTTACCATCCCAAATTAGGTTTTCAGGAGCTTTGGATGTAGCATCCTTGAGACAAAGAAAAAAACTAAAGGCAGAAGGAAGGTTCTTGATAGTAGATGGATAATCAGCAGCCTGATCTAGGCATTTATTTTCCAGGTGGCTTTCCGAAGCAAAATTAGTTGCAACATTTGAGTGGGTTTCCATGACCGGCGATCAGCTCAGTTGGAACTCCTGGCAGAAGCCTGTAAAGGTGAAAAAATGCTCAGTTTGAGGAAAGGGATTGCTGGAGGCCAACACAATACATAAATTCCTCTGATTGGTGCGGTGATCTGCTCTGCACATGGTTCCTGTGGCTCAAAGAAGGCCATATGTCTTTCCTCTCGACTGAGCTCAATGTTTGCCTCTCATTTGTGCTTGTGGTACTTTTACAGAACCTGGATGTAATGATGCCTAGGGTTCAGTTGCCTAATGACAAATTGTAAGCAAAAGGAACAAATGATGGACGGAATGCTGAACAATGCAAACATTCACCCCCAGTTACAAAGATCTGGGTTTAGTCAATTGTTCTTTTGCTCACCACGCCACCCCAGTTTGGACCCAGCCATATGCAAATCCGTCTTGACCCTGCTCCTCATGGGAACAGTCCAGCCCGAACTGCCAAGCCAGGTCCTCCCTGGACCGGAAACAAGCATCCTGGGACCGGTTTCGGGGCATTACCCTTAATCAGCCAGGATAGCATGAATCCAGTGATGTAGTGAGCACGGGACCCATGTCTGGGCATACCCTTCCCACTTCCAAGATCTGGGTTTAATCCATTAAATTACTAATTTTAGCACATGTGCGCCCTTGTGCCAGTGGTCTTGTTCAACTTCCAGCCTGACTGTGTTCTAGCAACCTCTCTCAGAGCTTCTGACCTTGTAGAAACTTTTCTGCTTGTGGACGTAAAATGGTCACATGGCAATTTCTACCAGGTTGAGCATCACTGCAACCATGCACTACACACGTTTATAGGCACTTGGGTTCAAAAAGAAAACATCCTAATGCTACAATGACACAGCAGATATTTCCAATTTCCTGTGGGCAGAGTCAGGGAGAATGCATTACTGGCCTGGGAAACCCCTGACAAGTGAGGAAGCTCTTCAGTTGGCAAGAGGGCTGGACTTCAAGGCCACCTACAACATCGCATTCGGTAGAGCAAACACTCAATATTGGGATTTTCAAGACAGTAGTATACATCCCTTCCTGTCCCATCCTCCCACTTTTACAGCAGAGTGCGTATCGGAATTCTCACAAGAGTTGACTCACTGCTCAGAAAATTTCATACTCCTATTCTTCCAAGATAGTTACTATTATTTATGTATTCTTGCAGTGTTATGTAGCGCAAACTTGACTCAAAGGAATTAGAGCACTTTATATGAGCACCAATTACATTACACAAAGTCGGATTCATTTTTTTGTAGCTACAGGGCGGTTAAGTGGTTTGCCCAGAATCACAGGATGGTGAGCCAATGCCAAGACTCGAACCTGGTTCCCCAGTTTTAAAGTTGGCAGCTCTGGCCTTAACTCCACATCCTCAACGTAATGCCACATACATACTGGAAAACATGGGGGGGGCGATATGCTTTCACTCATTTTTTCCTGTAGGCATCTTCAAAGAAGCTGGCAGCTGAGTGCCAGTGAGCTACCAGATACCCCCTGTTCAAACTACAAACTCAATAGTGCCCAGAGTTATTGTTTTTGAGGTTCTGCTTCACGCCGTGGTCTTGAGAATGTCAAGATAGATGCTCATCAACTCTCTGCGAAGGCTGCCCTTCCTCTGCAGTTTATACTGGGGGTCGAGAATGCTGTGCACAATACCACTAAAGCAGGCTTGCTTAATGGGAGTCTGCTCACTGCTTATTTAGCCCCAGGTGCAGACATTCTTTATGAAGATGAATGGAATCTCTTTTTACTTGCTGAGATCTGGCTGAATGAAGTTTAGGCCCTGGATTTGGCTGCAATAATTCCCGAAGGCTACACAATGACTCATATGAATAGGCTAGTGTGCAGGGAGGAAGAACTGCCATTATATTTAGGGATGGCTGGGATTGCACTATGATCAACTGGAAAGCTGTAAGAAACTATTAGGCCTTAGTTTGTAGGTTTTTCCACTCTGCACAGCTTTCCTTGCATTTCCTGGTAGCATATCTCCCGCCCACGTTTGATGATAATTCCTTAAATGAGGTTGAGTGGAGTTGCCATTTGTCATTGCAACATCAAAATTTAGTGGTAATTGGTGATTTCAACTTGCGCATCAACGACACCTAATTTTAAAGCACAGCAGTTTCTGAAAGTAATGAGCTCTTATGGGTTAGGGCAGGGTATTCAGACTGTTACCCACTTAAAAGGACATACTCTTGCTCAGATATGGGCACCAAAAGGTTTAGTTAGAGTGGGATCCTATACTATTGTAGGAAATGACCACCTTTTGATGATTTGCCCCAATAGATGACCTGTTTTGCTGCATTAGAACTCTGTGCACATTAGCCCTGCTAAACAGGAGTAGAGTGCCTTTGCTCCCCCTTTAAACATGTTGGAATTGGCTTAAACCTGATTGGTGCAATTAACTTTCCTATCAATGGTGAGGCTGTAACTCGAGCATAATAAAAGTAGACTGTATACTTTAATCTATAACCCTTGACCTATATCAACTACAGACTCCATTCAAAGACTTATTGTATATTTAATACAAACCAAATTTAATGGTGAATTGGACTTTTATTAAATATATTGAAAATGAAATTTTTAGAAAGTTACCTTTACCCTGACTGGAGCTGCGGGAGGCTAATTTACATTAACTCCCAAATCACTTTCCAGTCTGTACATGGCCTGAAAAAAGGTGTGAAAACTGTTCCCAGAGCAGAGACAAAGGCCTGGGTGCGGGGAGGCAGACGAGTTAGGGTGGGCCCAGGAATATGGTTAACTTCAATGGGGCATGTCCTGTCACAAACAGATGTTAGATGTCATCTGGAAAGCCCAGCATTTGTCCTCGTAGTCAGCCTGGCACCAGAAACAGTGGGAGTTAAGCTACTAAGGGAACAGGCTTTAAGTGACCACAGAAGAGGGGACTACTAATTACCTGGGCCACACCTCTGGGTGGGCACACAGTCTCTACACAAGGGGAGAAGGGTTTCCCCATCTTGGATTTTGAGAGTGAGCGGCACTGTGGGATTGTTTGCAGTGGCGCAAACAGGAACTGCTGAAAAAGCGTATTTTTGTTTTTTAACTTCCAGACATTTCACTGGGACCAATCTACTTGGTGTATCCAAATAGAACGCAACTGCAGTCGGCCTCATATCATGCCTAGGTCCCGGTCTACCACTTCCATAGACTATCACTGGAGCTCTGTATTTTTTAGCACTATTTCTACTTAAAACTTTGAAAATTCATACCTCTTGTTCTCCTTATTATAATCTTGTTGTTTTTGGTGTAATTTTTGTTCGTAAAATTTGACTCTATTTTTATAATTCGGTTTTATTTTTTTATTGCTTGGTATTTTGACTTTATAACTATTTTGGTACTGCATAAATACTTTACACTTTGCCCCAAGTTAAACCTGTCTGCTCTGTGCTATAGCTACCAGGTGGTTGAGCTCATGTTAATTTAGTGACTTGGAGGGTTCACTCTGAGAAGAAATGCTATTATTCTTGGAGGTGAGCAGATGCCCGCCCCAAATAATAATCCACTTTCTTACAGCTATTCTTCCATGGACTAACAAAGACCTGACAACGAGGCCTGGCAACTTTTTAAGAGAGAGTTCTTAAATGTTGTGGACCAAGAACTCCTATTTAGGTACACCAAGAGCCTTTAGCATAAGCCATTACATAATTCACATTTATAATGAGATTGATGCTGCCACCTATAAACAACAAATAAAGAGTTACAGAAAGGGTTATTTATAGACATATAAACACATGCCTCCTGATATTGCTGAACCTCTCAGCTGCCTTTAATAGAGTTGACCATTCCATCGTCATACACATCCTTGAGTCGCAAATGGGACTCCACACTAGCACCTCTTAGGGGCATTCTACACAATACAGCAAGTCTCATCCAGGACTTGATGAAATATGAGCACATCACCCCCATCCTGATGGAACTTCATTGGCTCTCCTTGGCAACGCGCACTATCTTCAAATCAGCTGCATTGGTTACAAACTCATCACAGCCAGCACCCCCACTTATTTTGTAGACCAGCTCACCATCTCTACTAGTTGTTGGCACACTCACCGCCAGAACACCATCAGGCTGCAAAGTGAGTGTAAAAAAGAAAAAAACCTTTTCATCTACGCACCCAGGATCTGGAGCAACATCCTCATATCCATCAAGGCCGCCCCATTGCTGCTCGAATTTAGGAAACAGTTGAAGACTCACCACTTTAAAGAAAACCACATCCCAATGTATTAACTGTCCATAACTCAGCTTCCTCTTCCATTACTCGCTGACTTTAAGTGTGCCTTTGACCAAGTACTGCATTCCTCTGCCTTTTGACTATGTTCTAGCTATAGAAATTACATAAATATATAAACATACATAACATATAACATATACATATAGCAAAATAAGTTTTGGCTTGGTAACTCTTTGTTACTTTAAGATACTTTGTTTAGCTTGTTTGCATATCTGACTCCTTGGAACCTTCCCACGAGGTTTGTGGCAATCTTGGCCTACATTTCTCTCCTACAATCAAAAAGATTTATGATGGAATGAAGGCGGGGGAAGTGCTGGTCATTAACTCTTGCCCAGTTTCCTCTGTGGCCCCTTGTTAAACTGAGCTTCCCTTTGTCTAGTGAAGAAAGAAGAAATCAGTTATACGTTTATGAAGATTTAATCTGGCTCTCCAGATGATCTCTGTTCGATCTTTTTTCTTCAGTTGTGACTCAGTTTTGCTTTTGTTTATAACTAAGTTGGTTAATTTGTTATTAGCCACAAGTAGAGGGACGGAGACAGCTCTGGCACTTACGTAGGATGAGCTGCGCCTGATTTCTAATCAGGGTTATATGACTGCACTTATACTCTTAAATCTGTTTGCAAAGTTTGGTACATTGGATCATGATATATTGATTGAGCATCTTGTGGACCTAGATCTGAGGGAAAAGTGCTGGCATGTTTTACCTCGTTCTCACTCACAGTTAGTTGCGCTACCATCCTATCACTCGGTTTCACAAGGAACCTTTTGTGGAGTCCCTCTGGATTCATGCCTGTTACCTACGTTGTTTAATGTATACATGCAATCTCATACTGCCACCATGAAATCTTCTAAATGTAGGGGGGCGTGGCCAACTGCAGAGGAAGATGGCCGCTAAGCGCAGCAGTTCCGAGGCCCGCCACTGTAATCCCCTATCAATCCGCTATTTGATCCGAAAACCATCGATTTTGCAGCACCACAGAGGTTGGTCTAACACTGCGGCGTGGGCGCTGCCCGGTAAAATCCAGTTCTGTAGCCCTGGGGAGGAGAACAGCACGGAGTCCCAGAGGCCTGGGCGGATTCCAGCCAGTACGCCGGAGGACAGAGAGGCTGCGGGCTCTCCTGGGCACAAAATTGACCTGCAAGCTGCGGCGACGGGGAGGATCGGAGGCTTCGGCACCCGATCCCCTCACTGCGGACAAGTGGAATGGTGAGATCGCCGCCGCGCCGAGACCTCTCACCCGGCAGGGTTGAGCCGTGCTGCCTGATCGGGACGGCTACGCTGAAAAGGCCCCACGCGCCTTTGAAGTGAGTGCGGTTCGGGGTGGAATTGGCGGGAGCAGAAAGCCCGTTGGAAATTCGGGTGAAAAATAATTGAAATTCAGCCTGCCCAGCCTTTGCCTCCCCCGCCCAATAAACCACGAGAGCAATGCATGCACAATAAAGACCCGGTCTGGAGTCCGCACATCGAGCGCACTAGCGAGGGCCCCCTGGACATTATAGCATTAAATACTGCAAAACGTGCCCTCACTCGGTAAAGTGGCAAGAGGCACGTTCCGGCAGTTGGTTGGAAATCCTGACCATGGAAGCAAACTTGCGCATTTGAGGGTGCATCGAACTCCACAGGGGAGGGGAGCACTTACCGAGTTTCCCAGAGCCACGGGCCATACTAAAGCCTATCGAACAACCCCCCGACTCCAACAACACATATATACATCCCAACACCTGCGGAGTCGCCTCAGGAAGGGGGGCAGACTAATGTGAAGAAGGCACGACCCTACAACTGCCTGAGTGAGGAACATCGTACTGGAACATTGTGAGCCCCTCCCCTCCCCCGTAAAGCGGACAGATCTCCCCTGGCGCTATACCACAACATTTCCAGAAGCGCTGCGAGACACACAACTAGTGACAATAGAGCCACGCATAAAGGTACAGAGTGGGTTGAGGGTGACACGCGGGGAGAAACCCGAGAGGCCGCGCTGGACACTCTGGAGCCAACGGGCAGGTGGCAGCTAATACCCCCTCTCCCTTCCATCCCCCATCAAAGCTGCAGCGATACTCTTACAGAATGACTGATGGAAAGACCGCGAAAGGGTCCCACCAGACAAAAATAGATAAATTTGCACAAGCAAAAGGGTCCGAAACCCTGGAGAGCTCACAGGATCAGCCTGTCTCTGGCATCCCGCAGGCACCAGATGAAACCTCTGTGTCTCTTCGTGACATCATGGCAGCCATACAGGGAGTCCGTACTGCACTGGAACTCTGTCTAGACACTGTTACAACCAAAGTCTCCCTAATGCGTGCAGATCTATGCAACTTAGGGTCTAGCGTTAAGGAAGTGAAAGAATCAACGACCAGTCTATTATAAGATGCAAAATGTCTCAAAACACAAATGAAAGAACAAGAGGTCTCAAACAGATTCTTGGAAGAGGCGGCTGGAAGACTATGAAGGTCGGTCCAGCCGCAATAATGTCCGAATTTTGGGGGTCCCAGAACGTGCCGAGGAGCCAGCTGCTGACCTATTTGTGGAGGAGCTCATCCTCAAACACCTCCAACCCAGGGGACTCTCCAAGTTTTTCTCCGTGGAGAAAGCCCATAGAGTGCCGGGGGGCGGCCCTCATCCTGGAGCTCCTTTGCGCCCTTTACTTGCCCGGCTTTTTTACTTTAGAGATTGTGATTCAATTCTCCAGACTGCCCGAACTGCACCGCCAGTTCTATACGACAATGCGCGGATAACCTTTTTTCCGGACTTTACGCTGAAGAGCCAGAGGCAAAGGCACAATTTCCTAGAAGTCAAAAGGCCCTGCGGGAGAAGGAAGTGAAGTACTCAATGCTCTTCCCAGTGAGATTGCGCATTGAGTCAGAAGGCAAAGTCTGGTTCTTTACTACCCCGGATGAGCCCTGGATATGGTTGGAGGGTTGGCGGCCTGTTGGGGGCACCAGAAGAGGAGAACACAGTAGAGACCGTACAAGGACTCTGGAAACAACTGGACCACGAACGGAGAGAACTGCCCCAAAGCGAGATGGTGAGGCAGAGCAAAGACACAGGGGCTGATAATCCAGAAGAGTAGGGCTTGGGAGAGCCGCAGTGTCTGAAGGTGTGACTGCAATTAATTGTTCGGTATGAGACACTGAGGACTTTCAAGACTTGCTGATATGATAGGGAGGTGAGATGAGCCCAGGGGAGCCTTACTGTAGAACAATGCGGGACTTGAAGGGCAGACTTTATGTTACTGTCTTTGATGGCGATACACATTACACTGGATATGGGGATGGGTGGCGGGCGGAAGGAACGGCCTGCAACCTCCTAAGTTTACCATGTTGAGTTGGGGCGACAGGCACTCTGCAGAGTTGGTGGGACGGGCAGTTTCAGGTCCACCATGCAGGGAAGCAAGGTGGGGGTTATTTTCTTTATTTTTCTTAGGTTGTGTTACTGCATATTATTGCTACTGACACTTAGGTTTAGGACCACCACCTTACAACCCCAGATATGATTGGAGGGTTTACTGCAGGTACGAAACAACAATCTTAGAGAATCCGATGACGGGTGGGGGAGGGGGAGGAAAAGACCCCATATAGAGATATGAGTGTAGGAACAAATACAAAGATCCCAGAGATACGACTTCTATCCTGGAATGTTAACGAATTGGGGGACAAAATTAAAAAAGGGGAATAGTGCTACAATGCATCAAACGGCACTCGTCAGACGTCGTTCTATTACAGGAGACAAACCTTCTAGGTAACGCATGTAGGGCACATGACCGTTGGGGCTACAAAATGGTGGTGCACGCAGGCTATACCTCCAGCTCCTGCAGAAAGGGTATCCTCCTTAAAAAAAACTTCCCAATCTCAATTAACAAGACCTGGACAGATAAGCAGGGCAGATATGCTGCGCTGACGGGCATGTGGGAAGGGTAGAAGATTAATATCATATCTGTTTACGTACCTCTGGTTTTGCACAATGCTACCTTCCCAGATATAGGCACGCTCATGCTCCAAGTACCGGAGAGGATTTCAATATGACACTTAACGACACAATGGACCGATATCCCCCGAGGCAGAACATCCCTCCTAAAACCCAACTGTCAGACTGCACTGGGGATGGTGGATGTCTGGAGAACTCTTAATCCCTCTTTACAACACTTCACTTTCCACTCTGGGGCCCATGGTAGCATGTCCCGCATTGATCTTCCCATTTCATCGGCCTCTCCCCTAGTGAATTTCTGTGATGTGAGGCACCTAGCGAGAGGTATATCGGATCACTCCCCTGTATGGACGAGATACTGTCGAGGCACTCCAAGAATGAGGGACACAATCTCTATAGATCCCTGGCTCCTTAAACTTCCAATAATATGGGAGGGACTCCTAAAACAAACACCCACTATATCAATGAAAATGACCATTCAGTCACCTCTTCACAAACACTCTGGGAAGCCTATAAAGCAGTAATCAGAGGTCAAGTCCTCACCTTGATGGTAGGACACAAACGGGAGATATGCCACGGTGGAGGTGCTCGAACCGGAGATCCTGAAGCTGGAGACACAGTTAGTGCAGGATGTGCAAGTGGACACACAACACCACTTACGATTGAAACAACAAGAGTATAGAGATGTAGTAGGAGATGCGGCTCAGACCAAGTACAAAGCGACGCTTTCGCAGCCTATTATTCCAAATTATACTCATCCGACGTAATGGCCTCGGAACAAGACTCCCTAACCTTTCTAGCGTCAGACCCCTCCCGACCCTTTTTTCCTGAGGAGGTATCACTGCTAGACACTAGACAGTGAAGCAGGCCATTCGAGCACTGCAATCGGGCAAAGCCATGGGGCCCAACGGCATGCCCATAGAACTATACAAACTCACGGCACCCACCATAGGGCCCTAATTCTTGAAAATGTTTGAAGAAAGTTGAAAAGTGGGCATACTCCCAGAGGAGCAGTGGCTTGCCTCGGTGGTTGTAATTCATAAGGCTGGCAGACCACCGGAACAGTGCACCTCCTACAGGCGCATTTCCTTATTGAAGGCAGAACAGAAGATTTTAGCCAAGCTCCAGGCCCTCCGCTTGACTCCACTAATGACGACATTGGTCCATCCAGACAAATCAGGGTTTATCCCTGGTCGCAATACGGTGCTAAACCTATGTCGACTCCATGGAGTCTTGGGTCGGGCACACAAGATCGGAGAGGACGCAGCGATCCTGTCACTCGATGCCCGCATGGCTTTTGATACCGTGGAATGGCCATATCTTTTTGCTGTGCTCCGCCATATGGGCTTTGGCCCGATGTTTTATCTTGGCTGGGACTACGATATTCACATATAGCGTGTGGTGGTGAATGGTAGAGTGTCAGGGGTTTTTCCTCTCCGCCGAGGAACACGTCAGGGCTGCCCTCTTTTTCCCCTAATTTTTGCATTGATCCTCAAACCTCTGGTGCATGGGTGTTACATGGAGGAAACTCCGTTGAACAATGTCAGGACCGATCCGGAATAGCCCCTTTTCTGAACTACATTTCCCATCAAGCCTTGTACCACTTCCGGTACACGTGAGGACGTGTTTCCGGCGGCGGGGCAGGGATTAATTGAAGCCCGGGCTGAGGACTGATGCTGGTTATTCTTCCTGCGTTGGAGAAGACGGACGTTGCCTTTGATTCTTTCCCAGGTGGTGGGGTAAGGGTGCTCCGGCACCAGTGTCTTGTTTCCACATTTCCGTTGTTTGTTCCGGGGTACTATTTACCACCGAAGCTTGGTTTCTGCAGCTCTCGCAGCCGTGATGTAACGGCCCGAGTTTCTGCACTTGGTTCAGAGCGAATCCGCCAGCTGAGTCGGAAATGGCATAACTGTATATTGTTGTTTGTGTGCATGCCAGCCGTGACGGAAACGGCGTAACTGTACTTGGTGATTAACTTGCATCTCAGCCGTGAAGGTAATGGCGTGCGAGGAATTCTATTTGGGAAAAATGTCTACAAGCCGAAGCCGTGTATTGAAACAGCAATTTTGTAGGTTTTGGAATTTAGAGTGACGAAGCCGTGTTGAGAAATGGCAAGGAGGTTTGGGCACTTTATGGAATCCATTTGTTATTTGGCCATGATGAAAAGTGGCATCAAACTGTTATAGCTTTCCATGCTTCTTATGTTCTTAACTCTTCATTCACATATGAAATATTGACTCCTTTGTTTCTACTATAATATTGCCGTGGGTATCATGTATAGTTAATCATACCTTCATTGATTCCCTATTTTCTTTCATTGCCTTGTAGTAACAGGGGGCTTACGAATATTGAGAGATTAGCCCCTGTGAAGCCATGTCAAGCATATGAAGGGTGGGTATTTTTTGACAGCGTTTTGTGAAGGTTATTATTTTCCAGAACAGTATATTGCGGTACTTACATTCCACTTTGTTTCATTTAGAAGACACAGTACGGCGCTGTGTTTATTGGATTCACGTAAAGAGAGTCAACATAATTTCGAGAGTTCTAGGAAGACGCAGCTTAGTTATTTTCTTTTACAGGTACTGATTTATGGTATTGAATAGTGCATAAGCATTGATATACATTTTATGCAAAGCTTGTTCTAATTGTATGTTCTCTCCTCAGGTCTCCCTCCCTGCTATCCCCAACCTTTCCTTCCCTCGCTTGATCATATCAACATTCTGTGCTATAAGAGCCTACAGAATTGAGACGATCAAGAGGTGGACCCCTTGTTTGCATCGAACCAACTCTGAGGTACCATCCAACCTACGTGTGAAGGTATCAGAGCTGACAGAATAACCAGCCTCTTATATACTTTACTTCCCAGTTGGTTCGAGGCACAGAATGGCGTCCCTAGATTACGTACTTGCTGCGTTGCAGTTAGTTCAGACTGAGTTAGCAGCCTCTCGAGCTGAAAAAGCCACCTTACAGGAAAGGGTAGAGAGAATGCAAAGGAACCCGTTTAATGTAACAGGGAGCAAAGCTGAAGGGGGGTTTCGTGGGCTGGAGGTACGTCTTCTTTTCAAACCTCTCCCATGACAGTAGAGATACCAACACCCATTCCTTTAGCGGCCCCCGAACGTTTTCATGGAAATGGAAACAAGGTACAGGTATTCCTTACCCAAATTCTGCTTCACTTCACTAGTCGCCCCAAGGTATTTAACACCATTCAGGCAAGAGTAGCCTTTCTGATCTCTTATCTGGCGGGGGATGCAGCTCAATGGGCAGTTCCGATAGTGAGGAGATACGACCCAATGTTGTATGATTGGGAAGGATTCAAGGAAGAATTTGAACGCATGTTTGACCGCAGAGCTAATTCATTTTCTGTAGATAGAGAGTTGCTAGACCTCAAACAAGGTAATAGAGAATTATTGGTTTATGTAAATACGTTCCAGAGGCTGGTGGCGGAAACTAATTTGCCAGAAGAGAAGCAGGCAGCCATCTTCCATCACGGACTCAAAGATAAGTTAAAAGACGTGATTGCCCAAATAGATCCCGAACCTAAGAAATGCACAGATTTAGTCAACTTAGCCATGCGTTTAGGTTTCCGATTAAACGAGAGAAGAGGGGATAGAAAGAAAAATTATCGCCTTCCTCCTATATACGAAAGATCTCGCTATCCTGTTGTGTCATCCGGTTCAGTATCTGAACCGATGGAAATAGGGACAGTGAGGGCTTCTCTGACACAAGAGGAAAGGGAGCAGAGAAGGAAACAGGGTCTTTGCATGTATTGTGGGAAAAAAGGGCATTTTGTGAAGGACTGCTTATCCAAGCCAAGGAATAAAGAAGGCAGTTATGGGAAAACTGCTACCATAGCGGCAAAAAAATAGGAAAACTAAAGGGCCCAGGGATTAGGGAAGGAAATCCTGAGGGCCATGAAGAAATACCTTCTGTAATAGTGAAGAAAGATCACTTCTATATTGAGATTCAGTTAATCATTGACTCTGTTCCTCAAGTCGTGAATGCACTCAGAGACTCAGGCGCTACTGGGATATTCATTGATAGCGACCTAGTCCAAAGATTGGGAATCCCGCAGGTTGCTAAAGACCACCCAGAAACATTCCTGACTGTAGATGGTAGAGACCTAGCTTCAGGTCCCATTTGTTTTCAAACCTCTGAAATAGAAGTTATCTGTCAGAAGGACAATAGAGAAGTGATGTCTTTTAATATCATCAAGGCACCATTGTATGGGTTGATTTTGGGATTGCCTTGGTTAACGAAACACAACACTAACATTGATTGGAAGGCCAGAAGCATTCTATTCAACTCTCATTTCTGTGACCAACGTTGCCGATCTTGTTCGGTAAGTCCGGTTCAGTATCTGACTTCTGGTCATGCCATTGCCACTGCTGCCGAAAAGGAGATTGAGTTGCTTAACATATACCATGAATACCTGGACGTTTTCAGTGAAAAACAAGCCGAGACACTCCCCCCACATCGTCAGTACAATTGTCAAATTGACTTGGTCCCAGGGGCTATCGTTCCTTGTGGTAGAATTTATGCCTTATCAGAAACGGAAAATGAACATCTACGGGAGTATTTGGACAGGTATCAAGCTAATGGGTTCATACGACCTTCCAAATCTCCAGCAGCTTCTCCACTCTTCTTCATTCCTAAAGCGAATGGAGAGTTAAAAACTTGCATAGACTTTCGTGCCCTGAATAAAGTTACTGTGAAAAACAGTTATCCTCTTCCCTTGATCTCAGTACTCCTAGACCAGGTAAAGAAGGCAGTAATCTTCACCAAGTTAGATCTCAGAGGAGCTTATCATCTTGTCCGCATGAGACAAGGGGATGAGTGGAAGACCGCTTTTCGCACCAGATACGGATTGTTCGAGTATCAGGTAATGCCCTTTGGGCTCTGTAACGTCCCTGCTGCATTCCAATACTTCCTTAATGATGTATTGAGGGAATTCCTGGACTTATTTGCCATAGTCTACATTGATGACTGTTACAATCTTCCTTGCATTATAATGGTATGCTCCGTCCCCCCCTCCTTTTCCCCTCCCTTTGGTTTCTCCCCTTTGGAGTTGACAATGGAATGTTGGTACCTCTGCAGTTGTGGAGAGTGGATGGTCATTAAAGTGGAACTTATACCTACTCTGATTCCGGTATCCTTACTTTCAACACTGGCGACGAGGACAAACTGCGAAGGGGGCAGTCTTGACCATCTCCCCTCTATGTAATCTCTCCAGCTATGATCATTTGAGGAATTATAGACTCACAGGTCCGTGAGTAGAAGAATTCCAGCGTGTAGACTCACAGGTCCGTGAGTGGTAAAATTCTAACTTGAATCGGACTCCTGATCCTCCTTGAATTATTAAAACAACACCTGATACGAGCTTACCTGTGGTTCGGGGTTCCGGTGGTGCTGTTCCAGCGGTGCCTTGCTTCGCGTCAATTTCGTTGGGACAAGAGAAAGGTGTCTGGAGCTGCGAGCGAGTGGCGTATCCTGCTTGCCTTGCCCGTGCCATTGACAGCAACATTTCGCATTGGGCAGCCCGGCTCCAGCGTGTGATCACGCATCGTGAGGCGCTGTGGACTGCCTTCCCAGGTGAGCTGTATCGTGGAACGGAAGATCAGCTGTCTTTTCCTGTCACGGGGAGCCAAGCCGGGTTTGCGGCGTTCCACCTTCCCGTCTCAGCCCCTGTCAGCTGTCCGTCTGTGCTGAGGTGTGTTTGCGACCATCGGATCGCCGACAGTCAGGTTGGAGTCTGTGTGGCTGTGTGGCTGATCCCTGTCAGGGGCTCCTTATCTGCCGCTCGTGGGTTCGCGGCCAACGATCCTCTGCTGGTGGTGTGTCCCTGCGGGGGCCGTGCTGACCATTTACCACAGGGGAAACTCCTCCTCTGTCTATGAGGGGAACTTCCTTTCCTCATCCGGTCGGCGTGAAGGCGATAAACAGCGTGGGAGACGCTACTCTTGCCTCGTTCCTGTCAGTGCAGGTGCGATACCGCTCCCTACCACCAGGGAATCTATTCAGATAATTCCAGTGCATGGAGACGAATTTCAGGATCCTTGTGTGAGGTCAATTGTTCTAGCAGTAGTATATCCTATCCACCCTGATCTCATCACCTATCGTGGGGCCGATTACCACTTAACTCCTGGATCTTGCCTCCCGTCCATTTTCATTATTAACCCCTTTCCAGGACTTTTAGGTTTGGCTGATTCTGCTGCATTCCGTATAGCGACTTTTCTAGCACTAGTTCTCACATACTGCAAGAAAGACCTTGGTTCACCTCTGCGTCATACATCTTGTGCTGGGGACTATTTACCTTACATCCTATTGCTCCTGGCTCAAATATCCCCTGGTTGGGACTTGTAAGGATTTGGGTTCTAGACTAGCTACATTCTTTTCCACTATGATGGCGGCAGCCAGTATGAGCCAACCACCTTCCTTCTTAAATGAAATAGGAGAGCCAGAGATAAGCTGGAAAGAGTGGGTTAAATTGTTTGAATCATACCTTATTGCCATTGGTGGGGAGCGGTTCACATCCATGAGAAAACAGCATATTCTTCTCCACAATTTGGGGGTGCATGGACGTAAGATTTACGAAACATTACCGGAACCACAAAATGAGGGAGGTCAAGATATTGAGGGTATGGCTATTTTTGAAAGCACCATGGCCAAACTTGAGACACATTTTGGGGACAGAGTGAATGTAGTGTTAGAAAGACACAAATTTTTTAATAGAGCACAAGGTAAACAGGAGTCTGTAACTAATTATATTGCAGCGTTGAGAGGCCTCACACAGTTATGTGAATTTGGGAACTTAAATGATTCATTGATAAGAGACCAGTTAGTGCGGTGCACAAACAATGTACGCATTCAGGAGAAACTGTTAGCTAGAAATCCCAATTTAAGAGAGGCTGTTGAAATTGTGAAATCTGTGGAACACACGGCTAAATGCATTAGGGAAATGAAGGGCACACCAGAGGTAGTAGCTACTATTCGAGAGGATGAGGGGGACCATGAAGTGTTAAAAATAAAAAACAAAGAAAAGAGTTACAACATGGTACCTAGTAGTGAGAGGAACCTCAGATGTTACAGGTGTGGGAGTAGCAATCACCTTGCCAATAGTATTCATTGTTCCGCAAGAAGTGTAACCTGCAAGAAATGTAACAGAAGGGGACACTTTGCAAGGGCGTGCAGGGATGGTGACCCCCACGTTAGGGAAGGCGGGGCACAGGAAGGGTCTTGGGGTAAAGAAGTTAAATGTATAATGCCTGTTGGGAATAAGTATATATTACAAGTTAAAGAATGCTCAGGAGTGTAAATATGGTTTACCCTAAGTGCGATGTATCCTTGGATAACATACCTGTCACCATGTTTGCCGACTCGTGTTCACCTTTTACATTGTTAAACATCAAGGATTATGAATGTTTTGAGGGCCATGGGAAGAATACTTTACAAAAGGCAGATGTTACACCCACTGGTTATAACAAAGAACCTATACCACTCCTTGGCATGAAGGAGATGCACATTGGGTTCAAGGGCAGGGATACGTATGGTAAAGTGTACATTGTAGAGTCAGGATCCAACCTGTTAGGATGGCAACACCAGAAGGAACTAGGAATCATCCTGGACCCTAACAAGGAAGAGCAGGTCCTGCTGACTACGGATAACCTGGGCGGGGGCACAATTTGCGATGAATTTCCTAGATTGTTTCGAGAAGAACTGGGCCTTCTACATGACTTCCAGCATAAAATAAAACTTAAGGCCAACGCCAAACCCATGGTACACAAACTGCGTCCTGTACCCCAACAAATGAAGGAACCACTGGATAGAGAACTTAAGAAACTGTGTGACATGGGAATCATACAACCTGTAGAATGTTCAGAGTGGTTGGCGCCAGTTGTCATCGCAGCCAAGGCCAGTGGTGAGGGGATTCGCCTATGTGTAGACCTGAGGAGCCTCAATGAGAGCATATGGGTAGAAAGACACCCACTGCCGAACATAAATGAGATGCTCAGCACCATGTCCCAGGCGAAGTATTTCAGTGTCATCGATTTATCCATGGCATACCACCAGGTTGACCTACACCCTGAGTCTAGACCTCTCACCACATTCATAACACCCCAAGGCGCGTACATGTTCAGAAGGATGCCATTCGGATTAGCGTCTGCTGCGGCAGTATTCCAGAAAGCTATGCAACAGATCCTGAAGGGGGTGGAACACTCCATGTGCTTCCAAGATGATATCTTGGTGTACGGACGGGACCTAGAAGATCATGATAATACCCTCAGACTCGTGTTAAAGAGGCTCATGGATGCAGGGTTAACCGTGCAAAAATCCAAATGCAAAATAAGGATGACTTCGGTTGACTATCTGGGGCATTCCATTTCAGAAGAAGGCTTTAGACCAAAAAACAACCTGCTCAGTGCGGTGAGAGATGCCCCATATCCAAAAAACAAAGAAGAGCTCAAGTCATTTTTAGGATTAATGGAATACATGGCCAAGTATATAAAGAACTTTGCTTCCAAATGTGAACCGGTAAGAGAACTACTAAAACAAAACAAGGAGTTTGAATGGAATGAACATCATAAATCTGTGGTAGATATACTCAAAGAAGAGATATTAACCTCGCCAGCGTTAGGGGTTTTCGACCCACAAAACAAACCATCCTCACGACTGATGCATCCAACAAAGGACTGGGGGCCACCTTATCCCAAAGGAAGGGCAAAGAGGAAAAGATTATTGCCTTTGCATCACGATGCTTGACAAGTGCTGAAAAGAACTACTCTGTAGTTGAAAAGGAGGCCCTGGCGTGTTTCTGGGCAGTGAAGCATTTTAAATTCTTCCTGTGGGGGCTTAATTTCACAATCCGTACAGACCATAAGCCTCTTACCTCAATTTTTGCTGTGAAGGGCATGGAAAATTGTACCCCTCGCATTGGGAAATGGATCCTGGGATTGGAGAATTTCAACTACAAGGTCGAGTATGTCCCTGGTGAAGACAATAGGATTGCCGATTTCTTGTCAAGGACACCCTTGGAAATGGAACAACCCGAAGAAATGCTGGACAGTCCTATTTTGGTTATAGAAGACCCGGCCATTACAGAAGAGGAGTGGAGGAAAAGCATGGAAGAGGACGAGGTGTTGGGAAGGCTCAAAAGTATGTTGAGAGAAGGGTGGCCGAACAGATGTGGTGACCTAGAAGAAGGACTCAGAGACTTCTGGGAAGTCAGGAACGAGTTGAGCATCATACGTGACAGAATCTACCGCCAAAATAAAGTGGTCCCACCCATGAGTCTCAGAAGAAGAATATTGGAGCTGGCGCACGAAGGCCATCTGGGACGCAGTGTCACCAAGAGTAGAGTTCGGGCCAACTTCTGGTTTCCCAGGATGGATTCAATGACAGAACAGCTGGTGAAGGACTGCGTCAGCTGTGCCAGAAGTGACAAGACTAAAGTCGTGCATAAGGCACCGTTATCTCCAGTCATGGTGCCCAAAAAACCATGGGATAAATTAGCCCTGGACATTATGGGTCCCATGGACAACCTGGGCATACAAAAGAGGTTCATGTTAGTCATGGTTGATTATACCTCACATTGGGTTACTCAGAAATTCGTTCATCGCATAACCACAAGTATAGTCTTGGATTTCTTAAAAAAAGTATTCTCCAAAGAGGGGATACCTTCCACCCTAGTCACCGACAACGGTGTACAGTTTACGTCTCAACTAATGAAGGAATTCTTAAAAAAGTTGAACATAAAACACGAATTGACGGCGTTGTATTGTCCCAAAGCCAACGGCCTGGTTGAGAGAACCAACAGATGGATAAAGGAGCATATACAATTAGCCACTACCAACGGTCATGACCTGGAATCATCCTTACGTGACTGTGTGTGGGCATATAACACCACGCCTAACCTGGTAACAGGAGTTTCCCCGTTTGTGTCCCTCAGGGGGAGAGAACCCTGCACCAAACTCAATCCAAGTTGGCTGGGCGGAGGTAGGGCTTTACATCCCAGGCCTGAGGACGTGGGTAGGAAGGTTGACCGGCACCAAGCTAGATACAAAGAATGGTATGACAAGAGGAATGGGGCCAAAGACCAGAAGTGGAGAGTAGGGGAGGTGGTGCAGGTCAAGAGAAGTGTGAAAGAACCCCACAGCCAGAGTAAGTTCTACCCTCCATGCCACATTATGAAAGCGTTCAAAAATGTTGTTCTCCTAGAGAACGGTCAATGGTGGAGTTGTGACAAAATTGTTAAGTCCCAAATGGACTCGTAATGTCTTTCAATCATTGCGTTATGCTGTTATGTATAGGGAGGGAGGTGTGTTACAATCTTCCTTGCATTATAATGGTATGCTCCGTCCCCCCCTCCTTTTCCCCTCCCTTTGGTTTCTCCCCTTTGGAGTTGACAATGGAATGTTGGTACCTCTGCAGTTGTGGAGAGTGGATGGTCATTAAAGTGGAACTTATACCTACTCTGATTCCGGTATCCTTACTTTCAACAATGACATTTTGGTTTATTCATCTAACCCTGAAGTTCACAGTCAGCATGTAGGGAGGGTGTTAACTGCATTTCGGACCAACCACCTTTTTTGCAAACTCAGCAAATGCGAGTTTCATGTAGCTCAAGTCGAGTTCTTAGGGGTCCTGCTGTCAGCACAAGGACAAATGATGGCTGAAAGAAAGATTATGGCAGTACAGAACTGGCCTGTACTAGTGAATGTTCGTGACGTCCAATGTTTTTTGGGCTTCGCAAATTTTTATTGTAGGTTTATCAATCAGTTTTCTGATGTGGTTGCCCCGATAACCAAGCTGCTCAGGAAGAAAGTACCATTTAGTTGGACCCCAGAAGCTAGTCAAGCCTTCAATCACTTGAAAGAGGCTTTTACCTCAGCTCCCATTCTAGCCTACCCTGATCCAGAAAGGCCTTATTTGGTGGAAGCAGACGCTTCAGAAGTAGCTATTGGAGCGGTTCTCCCTCAAAGAGATTCAGAGAACGGCTTATTGCATCCCATAGCTTTCATGTCAAGAAAGTTGAGCGATTCTGAACTAAATTACACCATCGCAGAAAAAGAGCTCCTGGCTATAAGGGACGCCTTCAAGGAATGGAGACATTACCTCATGGGAGCAAAACACAAGACCACGGTCTACACAGATCACAGGAACTTACAGTTCATGACATCTGCTCGTCTCTTATCCCCAAGACAATTAAGATGGATGTTGTTCTTTGAAGAATTCCAGTTTATACTCACCTATAGGCCAGGGAGTGAAAATCGAAAGGCTGATGCCCTCACAAGACAGGAAACGACACACACACCACAAGAACAAATCACTCATTCCATTATCCACCCCCAAAAGACCTTGTGTGTGCTGCAAACAGACCAGTTCTTAGATAAGGTAGCTAAAGCCATCAAGGTTCGGATGTGGAGAAAGTGGTTGGCAGACAACACAGACTGGAAGATAAGAGAAGGACTGCCCATGAAAGGAACACAGTTATTAGTTCCTACTAAAGAACTTCAGAATGAAGTCATGAAATGGTGTCATTCGGCGCCAACTGCCGGACATAATGGAGTAGAAAAGACAAAGGAACGAATACAAAGACAATTCTGGTGGCCTTCTGTTCAGAAAGATGTGCTTAATATGATCCGTCAGTGCGACATATGTATGCAGATGAAACCTGACAGAGGAAAATCGTATGGACTGCTCCATCCATTACCCACTCCTGGAATACCTTGGGAGCCAATCTCATTAGATTTCATAGTAGGGTTGCCCAAAGATAAGGGTTGCACAACTATTCTCGTAGTAATCGATAGCTAAACAAAATTGGGCTATTTAATCGCTTGTACTAACACTCCAACATCGGGACAAGTAGCGCAATTGTTACTCCAACATATAGTAAGGTTGCATGGACTTCCTAGAATCATCATTTCTGACAGAGACCCACAGTTCACGGCACAGTTCTGGAAGGTTTGGTGCTCCGCCTTACAAATCGCATCCAATACGTCTACGAGTTTCCATCCTCAGACAGATGGACAAACCGAAAGACTTAATCAGACACTGAAACAATATTTGAAATGCTATGTGAAGAGCAACACAGAAGCCTGGGTGGAATGGCTATGGGTAGCAGAAGTAGCCTACAACAGCGCACAACATTGCACCACTAAATTAGCTCCTTTTTTTGTCACCTATGGTTTTCATCCTCGTTTCTTACCTTTGTTACATCCAGGAGAAGGGCAAAAGATTCCGTAAGTACAGGCAAGGGTGAAACACATACAAAAGGTATTGAAGATCACACAAACCAATATCAGAGAAGCTAAGGTCAGGTATAAAACGCAGGCTGATAAACATCGAAGAACTGAACCTCAGTATAAAGTAGGAGATGGGGTTTGGCTGTCAACGAGGAATATACGCTTCAGAAAGTATAGTATATTCAATCCTCGGTGTATCGGACCCTACAAAATCATCAAGGTGGTCAACCCTGTTGCTGTAAAACTTGCATTGCCCAAACATATGAGGATACATCCTGTGTTTCATGTTTCTTTGGTTAAGCCTGCATACACTCCGGTGGGGAAGCCCACAGCACCAGTATGGGTGGATCAAGAACAGGAATATGAGGTACAAGCTATAGTAGACTCAAAGAAAAAAGGGAACAGAGTGTGGTATCTGGTCTCATGGAAGGGCTATGGACCTGAGGAAAACTCTTAGGAACCAGCTACCGTTGTACATGCGCCGAAGCTGGTGAAAAGGTTCCACACATTGAATCCCACTAAACCTAAACCTTGACCTTGACAGCGTTCCTCTTGGGAGGGATGTACTGTTACATGGAGGAAACTCCGTTGAACGATGTCAGGACCGATCCGGAATAGCCCCTTTTCTGAACTACATTTCCCATCAAGCCTTGTACCACTTCCGGTACACCTGAGGACGTGTTTGCGGCGGCGGGGCGGGGATTAATTGAAGCCCGGGCTGAGGACCGATGCTGGTTATTCTTCCCGCGTTGGAGAAGACGGACGTTGCCTTCGATTCTTTCCCAGGTGTTGGGGTAAGGGTGCTCTGGCACCAGTGTCTTGTTTCTGCATTTCCGTTGTTTGTTGTGGGGCACTATTTACCGCCGAAGCTTGGTTTCTGCAGCTCTCGCAGCCATTATGTAACGGCCCGAGTTTCTGCACTTGGTTCAGAGCGAATCCGCCAGCCGAGACGGAAACGGCATAACTGTATATTGTTGTTTGTGTGCATGCTAGCCGTGACGGAAACGGCGTAACTGAACTTGGTGGTTAACTTGCATCTCAGCCGTGAAGGGAATGGCGTGCGAGGAATTCTGTTTGGGAAAAATGTCTACAAGCCGAAGCAGTGTTTCGAAACGGCAATTTGTGGGTTTTGGAATTCAGAGTGATGAAGCCGTGTTGAGAAACGGCAAGGAGGTTTGGGCACTTTATGGAATCAATTTGTTATTTGGCCATGATGAAAAGTGGCATAAAACTGTTATAGCTTTCCATGCTTCTTATGTTCTTAACTCTTCATTCACATTATGTGAAATACTGACTCCTTTGTTTCTACTATGATATTGCCAAGGGTATCATGTATAGTGAATCATACCTTCATTGATTCCCTATTTTCTTTCATTGCCTTGTAGTAACAGGGGGCTTACTAATATTGAGAGATTACCCCCTGTGAAGCCATGTTAAGCATATGAAGGGTGGGTATTTTTTGACAGCCTTTTGTGAAGGTTATTATTTTCCAGAACAGTATATTGCGGTACTTACATTCCCCTTTGTTTCATTTAGAAGACACAGTATGGCGCTGTGTTTATTGGAATCACGTAAAGAGAGTCAACATCATTTCTAGAGTTCTAGGAAGACGCAGCTTAGTTATTTTCTTTTACAGGTACTGATTTATGGTATAGAATAGTGCATAAGCATTGATATACGTTTTATGCAAAGCTTGTTCTAATTGTATGTTCTCTCCTCAGGTCTCCCTCCCTGCTGTCCCCATCCTTTCCTTCCCTCGCTTGATCATATCAACATTCTGTGCTATAAGAGCCTACAGAATTGAGACGATCAAGAGGTGGACCCCTTGTTTGCATCGAACCAACTCCGAGGTACCATCCAACCTACGTGTGAAGCTATCAGAGCTGACAGTGGGTCAGAGGGAACCCCTTGGTCCGGGGCCTGCGCTGGACGGAGAGCTGGGAGGACAGAATTTCGCTGTATGCCGACGATATTCTTCTCTATTTCGCCTCCCCTAGGTCTTGCATCCCTAGAAAAATGAGTATCCTGTTGATCTTTGGGGAATACTCCGGATACCTAATTAACTGGTCCAAGTCAGTGATATTCCTCCTCCATGGCCCAGTGCCCCACCTCCCACCAGGATGTGAAGCCCGTGTTGCAACGGAGAGTTTTCGATACTTGGGCATCCATGTCACCACTGATCCTAAGATATTTCTAACTAAAAATTTGCTTGGCCTCTTGACCCGTCTTAAAAGTGATGTATGACATTGGAGATCTCTCCCACTCTCTTTACTGGGAAGAGCAGCAATCTTTAAGATGATGGCATTGCTCCGTTTTCTTTACGCGTTGCAGAACACCTCTTTACCGGTGCCTGACACGTACTTCAAAGCAATAAACAACGAAATTAGGACCCTGCCGTGGGATGGATGATCCCCACACATTGCCTTGGTAAAACTTAACACGGGGTGGTATAATGGAGGGATAGCCCTTCCTGACCTTCAATTATACTACACAGCAACCCAACTAACAACCGTCAATTATTGGGCCCACCAGCCCTGTGAGGAACCTGCCTACCGTATGGACCACCTGGTTCTCCAACCGGGAGGATACTGCCGAGCAATTTACACCGATCCACGTCATCTTTCTCTAGAGGGACTGACAGCTTTATCGGTCACCCTTTGGCACACAACCCTGCGAAAACTGGGGTGGGAAAAGAAGATTACGCGGGCCATGCCTTTGTGGGATGTTGGACTTCTAGGCACCATGGCAAAAAGGCAGGGATTCGATAAGTGGGACTTGATAGGGATCTCTACTGTGGGGGACTTGTGTACAGCCGGAGGGGCGATTCCAATTGTTGACTTACAAAAAACATATGAATTAGCCCCCTCGGAGGCCTTCCGCTACCTACAAATCCTACATGCCCTTCAGGCAGTACTTCACCCTGATGAAACCCTACTAGAATCATCTCCACTGGAGGATGGACTGCTGGAGGAACACCCCTCCTCCAAGGCGATTTCACTCACATATCGAAAACTCATAAATAACTCCCCAGACACTCTCTCCCAGCTCCGAAAATGCTGGGAAACAGATCTGGAAGATTTGTAGGGACGAAGACTGGGCAGAAGCCCTGGCTTCACCGAGGGAGGTCGCTGTGTGACTACGCTTACGATTAGAGCAACTAAAAATTCTCCACAGAGTCTACGTCTCATGCACTACAAGGGTAAAAATGGGCAGACAGATGGACACGAAGTGTCTCAGGAAATGTGGTCAAGTAGGAACATTTTTCCATATGTTGTGGGAATGGCCAAATGTCCAAATCTACTGGAGATCTGTCCTAACATGCATGAACGAGGTCACAGGTATAACCACGACATTATCGGCCAAAATGTGCCTCCTTAACATTTGGGATTCTACAGATTTGTCGCAGGCTGACCAAACCTGGGTTACACTGGGCATGATGATAGCTAGGCGTAATATTGCACAGAAGTGGGGGGTGGCGACAACTCCATGCCTTAACGATTGGGAGAACGACTTGGATTGGTGCATGGTAGCGGAGAGATCTGCGTATGAAAGTAGGGGCTGTCCCAAAAATGGGAGAAGATCTAGGGCAGATGGAATACATACAGAGGAAACCCGTGCAACGCCCCAAGATCAGGGGCTTCGAATTCTATATTACAGGAACATGCAACATGACTGCGTTGTGAGTGCTGAATGTATTACCCTGTTCACTTGACTATTATCAGCTATATATGTAAAAGACTGTTGCCTTGCTAATATACATATACCAATTGATGAACACTGAACTAGGTCAGAAAGGTGGTTCTGAATGTTGACCTTCGTGCTTTACTCATTAACTGTATTGCAACAAACATATGTTATGGGTGGATAACCTTCTGTTAATAAAAATAAACAAACAAAAAAAATCGTCTGGACGTACTGTTGTCTCCTATACTGACGTTACCCAGCTGATCAGAAGGCTGGTTCAACATACCACAAGATCAGCTATGAACATGATACTTTGTCTTGCAACAGGTCAGTCCTTGATGTCCTCTTACTTCCACCGCTGAACTCCGATACCATTCTATAAAACAGCAGATTGCAGGAGTCTCCTCTTACTGTTTTCTTCAATTTAAGAACATTGTGAAAACTCTGCTGTTTCTTCCTAAATACCTGCACATTCGGGTACTAGCAGCGGCTGTTCCTTCAAGAATGGATTACCGCACCCTACTGTACTTAGTCCAACTTCAGTCCTCCTTGACAGAGAAGTCAAAAATTTGCAGTTAAGTTGGTATGTGGTTTGAAGAAAAATGATTACGACACCCACACAAGAATTAATCTGCAACGGCTTCCAGTTAAGCAGAGGGAGATTTTTTAAAACCCATGTTTTATGTATAAGATTTGTTTTATTACATTGAAAAATCGCAATTATCTGCTCGATTTCAGTATTATCATTCGTCCAGACATCTTCGTTCCAGCTCCCAATTACTTCTTGCAATACTTCGTGTGAAGATTAGGGAAGGAAGTAGTGATGTGTCCTCCTTCCTTGGACCTCAACTGTGAATAATGTTCCAGTGGGGATTAAATCGATCAGCTCGCATAAGTCTTTCGGACAATCCTTAAAAACATACTTATTCTATTAACCGGTTATTCAGTTTCCCTTCTCTTTCTGCATTAGCTATAATCTGTTTCTTGATTCTTAGCCCAAAGATGTCCTTTGTCTTAACGATTGTTCTCTTTAAGTGTTATTCTATTCTATCCTTCCTCAGCACTCAATAAATAGCTCTCCTCTGAAAAAACAAAATGTTGTACCAATGGAATCAATAGCATTTCAAAGATGAGCAAGTCTAGATGCCACAATTCTTTTCCAAGGTAACCCCAGTTCACATATCTACTTCATTAAACATAACTATAACTTTTTTTTTAACTTGAAGAAAATAAAAACTTTCTCTCTAGATGTGATTCAGAAATGGCACAGCTGAAGGCTGCCAACATCTACACACATAGTCCAAGGGTTTAAATGTTATAAGATTATGTTGTCATGGCTTGAAGGCATCAAATTAACTATGTGCTTTGGGCACTCAACAAAGGGGAACTTGGGAGTGTCAGAGAAGATACATTGTGGCCTGGCAGCTGCTGTGCTGACGGTTTCCACCTTGGTTTACTGATGAAGGCCACTTTTACGTGCAGGCTTGTCGTTTTACACTCAAACACCAGAGGTTTTGGCTAGCAAATGCACAGGGCCAGGCCATGAGCCAATGTGAAAATAGGTTACAGATATTGTTTTTGGGCAGTCGGCCCACAATTTTCCAAACCTAGTGCATTTAAAGTAATCCTCATATTCATATACCAGCCACTTGCGTCTCACTAGGACGCTATCAAACCTGAATGTATGTCTGTTTTTACTGTGCTGCTGCCCTTTCACTGTCTCTCTTTTGTGTGTATAAATCATTATCTATATATAATGTTAACAGGGGCCTTAACCAATTCTGCAGGACATCTGGTTCCTTTAGCTGCCTAACACATATAAAAGTAAATAGGAGAGACTGTGATGGCATTGTTAGTCCTAGAGGGCACAGTCTTGTGCCTGGCTGATTTAGTCCTACTTCTACTATACCCGCTGTTTTTTTGGCCCTAAATTTTGTGTTTATTCTCATTTCACTACACCAATGCCTGTGTGCCATTTTATTAAATATCTGGGCCTAGGGCTAACTGCAACAATGTGTAAGAAGTGGTTGACAATTATCCATGACTGGATTAGCTACTTAGGCTGATTTCTGATACTGCAGAGCCAAGGTGATAATCATCGGATTCAGTTCTTATAGATTGCATTGTATTGCAGTATTTCTATAGCACTTACTACCCCTATGTGTGGCACTGAAGCTTGCCTACATGTGTAGCACGCTAAACCTTGTAGGGTGTGTGGTTGGAAGGATGTTGTCTTTGTTTTGATCCTATGTGGGAAGTGCGTGGGGCCTAACAGACAGAGGTAAAAGGTGTCAAATATCTGTACTCATATCTGGAATTTTGTGCGGCTCATAATTCCTTCAAGAGAGCTCATTCCTGCTATGAGACTACAGATAAAAGTGCAAACCTGGACACTCACCTCTTATGCTTCAATGCACACCAATGGAACTAAATATAAGGAAACCTGAGTGAGTCCCTGCTTTCTGTCCTAGTCCTTGCGTTGGTGCAGGCAGAGGGAATGTGCTCTTCTGTGGCCAGGTTTCCAAAGGCGATCGCACATTCAGTAACATGGAATGAGCAGTGCGTCCGCACATGCACAGGACCTATCACCTATAGCAGGGCTGCAAGTCCCAGGGCCATTCCAGTCAACAATGAATTTTTTGTTTATTTATTTGATTTACCTATTTGACACATTTATATAGTGTGAATTCACCAAGCGTTTTGGTGCACTTTAAAGATTCACAACCTTACAAAGAATACAAGAGACAATCCTTTATAAATAAATAGTGTTAAGATGATGGGGGAGGGGATAGGGTGGAGAATGAATGCTAGTTAGGAGGAGGAACAAGAGGCAGATTCACAGCAAGGATAGTTAAACTTTGTGCATGGACACCAGAAGGACATTTTCAGTTTCAAAGAGGATATACAGCAAAATGTCAGGATATACTTCAATTAGATACCTTGTAAATAAAAAAGTGTTTAACCCCTTTCTGAATCGTAGTAAGTCCAGTTCTTGTCTCAGGTGGCTTGATAGAGCATCCCATAAGTTTCTAAGTACAAACAAGATGGTAGACGAAGGAGTGGGGTTGCATATCAAGAGCATAAGTTGTGGCTGAAAGCCGATGGAGTGAGGAGCGTCTCAGCGGGGTCCAGTCTGCACTTCCCCATCTGGCCTCATCCTGAGGCTCATCAGGTGGCTCTGACCTCCCTCGGACCTGCCCCTCCTGACCAAGAGTGAGGGTAGCACTGTTGAAGTGGTGAGGGTTGCGATACTCGCCGATTGGGCAGACGCAGTGAGGCTCTCAAAATGGCAGCCCCCGCATAGCAGAGACCCACGATGTGAGAGCTGCCTGAACGGAGGTGAGGCCTGGGCCCAGCAGGACACAGGATATCGGGGCCAGCCCCCTCGGTCCGGAATTAGCAAAACTGAACACTCTGCTGGGACACTTGCTGCTAAGAGGCCAGCGGGGAGTGATCCGGCTAGCCAAGAGGACTACTGATGAGGGCAGAGGCGCACTGGGCTAAGCTGGGGCCCGCATGAGCGGTGGCGGAGGGCACCACCGGTCGAGTGGTGCGACTGAGGGAGGCAATACGAACAGTAAAACTGAGCGACAGCGCTGCGTCTAAGGAGACTCCTGTTGCCTTGTTGTGCTCAGAGGGAGCATCCGTGGTCCTCCTGACTGAATCGGGCCTAGCGACCGGGACCTCCCACAGCAAAGTGCTCTGGGCTGGAGGCACCAATGCCCAGCAACCCCCCTCCCTCCTTAGACTGGGCTGGCTGGGCTCTGGAGGGGACCAGGTGCACTGGAACAGCAGCATGGTGTCTCATGTGGGGGGCCACGGCAGAAATTGAACTACCCTCCCCGGAGTAGAGGTGTACTACTGGTCCCCCCTTCGACACATGGGAGGGAGTACCCTTACCCCTTGAACTAGTGGTGAGACCTTCCTGCGGCAAAAAGGGAGCATGGCCACTACTGGGCCAGGCAGGTGGGGGAGTTCTTGCCGACTGGGCCTGTACATTGGAGCCATGGGGCACACCACCCCTGCTACCATTGGTCATCTGGGGTACAGCTTGGTATCCGGAGAGGGACGATAATGCTCTCTAAGATCCACAGCTGGTCTGCCAGATGAGAGGTTAATGAGGCCACTGGAGAGGTGTGGGGGGACGCCCCGGGTGAATGTGTTGCCCAAACTGTAGCTGAGACTTTACCAGGGGGTTTGACGGGTGGGGCCTGCAGCGAGCACCCTTTCCCACTTTTGGGATTTAACTCCAGAATGCTGGGGAAAGACTTTGAGTCGCACCTGAACCATCTGCCATGAAGCGCACTACAATGGGTAAACCAAGGGTGAGAGATGCTGGCACAAATACAGGAACGCAGGGGGCGACCAAGGCTGATGGCACGCCACAAGTGAGTCGTGCAGAGCAGGTGTCTCCTGCCCTCCAGCTGACCCTGGACAAAATCCTGACGGCCATAGTGGACTCAAAGGCCTCCCTACCAGCACAGATAGGCAGTATCTTTGAGGAGCTGGTTCCTCTGCGGGCAGACCATCGTAAACTTGCGGATAAGCTCAAGGAGACAGAGGTGGCAGTTAAGGAGCTCAAGCCGGCACAACAGTCCTTTCCGCAGCAGCTGACCGACCTCACCGGACATGTGAAAGTAGGGTGATGGACACTGAGGGCCGTAATCAGCGCAATAACATGTGGATTGTGGGGCTGCCCAAAGGAGCGGAGGGTAGCGACATGATTGCGTACCTAGAAAACTGATGAAAACTCAGGGGAAGACTGCAGAACATACCCCCTTCTTCGCCCTTGACCATGCACATCAAGTACTGGCGAGACCCCCTGCGCCGGGTCGTCCACTGAGACTGATGGTGGCTCGGCTGCTGCATTACCGGGATGGGGGTCTCTTGCTTCAGAAAGCCTGCACTAGTGGACCATTTCGAGGGGACAATGCAGCGGTGACCTTGTTCCCTGACTTCACTGTGGCAGTGCAGGCCAAAAGAGCTTCGTTCCTGGAGATTAAGTGGGAATTATGAGAAACCGGCATCCAATATTCTCTCTTATTTCCTGCCAAGCTGCAGTTACTAGTAGACAGCACCACACACATTTTTCCAAACCCCAGATGCTTGGGCCTGGATGGGCAAGTATCGAGTGGAGGGCACGACCAGCAATGTGCTGGAGCCCGAGGAGGAGACACTGGGACCAGTTGAATGCAAGCCATGTATGGGGTCGGAAGAGGGCCCAAGCAGAAAGGGACAAGGCGGCTGCCCTGCTGGTGGCGAAGGGCCTCACCCACACACACAGCTCTGACGCTGATACAGGGATCCATTCTGACAACCACTCCACACTTTCCCTCAGATGAAACATCGGTGGACAAGCAGAGTCTGCCTCTTGTGACCCCGCATACAGCAAATTACCTGCTTTGAACATACGCTGGCAAGTTGGTAAGGTGATCGGGCGAGGGGGGAGTAACACGTGCTGGATTATGAGGTGCCTTTTTAGTGGGGGATCTTCAGACATGTCCAAGTGACTATGCAGAACTCTCTTGGCTGTGACCTGCATCCCCCTAGTGCTCCCATAAAGTTGATACTATTTGTATTCCTACCATCATTCCTCCTGTTACTGCCTGCACTGGTATTAAAGAGGGGGGCATGTTTCCTCCCCATGTTGCTATTGAGTAAGAGATATGGCTGACCAGTGGGGGAGTGTTGGCTGGAAAAGACGCTGGCGCATGCTGCTTGTGCAGGCTATCCACCCCCAAACGCGCACCCTTACCCATTGATAAGCGGGTAATGGTTACATTTTATGTCTTTTTCGTCAGGACTAAGTTTGGGCGGCTGGTCATTGCCAGGCTGCTCTTGGGTAGGGAAGTTGGGGGCTTTTTTGACAGTTTTGTGGGTTCCAGGGTCTATGTGGTCACACTTTGGGTGGGGTGTAATGGGGGGGGGGTCTTGAACTGGCCTGTGCCACATGCATCTGAATGCAACACATACTGAGTTTAAATTAATGACCTGGAACATCAGAGGCATGGGAATGGCAGCCCATAGGCATAAGATATATATGTTCCTAAAGCGCAGGGTAGTTCATATAGCCTTATTCCAGGAGACACACCTTAACACTGTGGAAGTACAGCGCCTCCAGAGGCGCCGGAGGGGCCAAGTGTATGCCACAGAATCTTCTGCATATTCTCGGGCACCTTGATCAGGACCTGGGTAGGCGTCTCCTTTGAGCTACTCATGTCTGAGTAGATAAAGAGGGCGGCTGATAGCCCCCACTACAGACGGAGGTGTCAGATACGTGCAAAAGTTCAGGGAGACATAATTACTCATCATCGGAAGGAGCAGGATCCAGGGATGAGAATGGAGAGACTGAGAGTGTGCATCTGGAAACCCCTAGCCCCCTGGGAGGGGTTTATTTTTGGGGCCATTGTACACCTGTCAGAACCCACTGTTTACTTTGTTAGTTATGTTAACAGTTCTATTGTCCTTGTACTATTCTCTATGCACTGTACATATGAATGTTCTCCCTAGTAGCTCCTCCTAGACTGTGACCTGTTGAGATTGTTGGGATGAAAAAGAGGACCTATGAGTATTGACACATACTATTGTATTCTGTAATTATTTGCTGGATGACCTGTGAGGCCACTCCCTGCAGAGGCATGATGGAAAACTAGCAATAATGTGCTGATCTCTTTCTACATGTGTAGTATTGTGAAAACAAAAAAAATGGTTATTAAAAAAAAAAAGGTCAAGAGCATCGGTCTGGTCCTGGGTGCATCCTCTATCCACTGCAAAAATGGGGGCAAAGACCTCCTGTAAATGTCATGATACGCCAGCAGAACTGTGGGGGGTGTGGGACCCCGCAGTAAGTGAAGCCTGGAACATGCAGGCGGCTGAGGTAGTGGAGAGATCCTTGGGAAATCGATGTTTAAAATCAGTCCTAAAGCACCAAAAAGTAGAGGGTGTCTCTCTATGTATTTACAGTGCACAGACATACTTACACGCTAAATAGGGCAGTTGGGACATCCAGTGCTTGTTGACAGATGGCCTGCATCCACCAAACTTTGAATCAGGCACTAAGGGGCTTATTTAAAGTTGGGCAGGTAATCTGCCAATCCTTCAAATGGTGGAACTCCTGCCCCTGCCAGTCCACAGACAACCACTCACCATATTTTGGGCTCCCCGCCCGCTTGGTGGGGATCTTGCTGACTGAAAGTGCCCCCACTAGCCCTATGCGGGAGGGGCCACCAGGTAAAGGTGGCTCAGGCGGCAGAGACGCTGAAGCTTTGAGTTGGAAAAAAGGAGATTCCTTTACCTCTAAGTGAGACAATAAAACCACAGATTTGGCAGAGTGGGCACACATTTTTGGTGTATAGCTTACATCCTCCACACCTTTAATGACCACCTAGGAGCAGAAGTCTTACATTTTATTTTGGCCTAAATAACAATTTTACGTACTACTGCAGAACATCTACCAACTGATCAGAGTGTTCACAGCTGTAAATGGAGAAAAACGTATAGTATCATTGGAGTTTCATGGGAGATGGCAATACTAACGTGGCAAACATACAAAGTCATAACTTTGTGGGTAACCACAAACCCTGGTAAAGCCTTTTCCCAAAGTCTCTGCACCTCTAAAAGTATGACTGCTTCAAAGTTGTGTAATTGGTCAAATGAGAGCAGGAAAGTGCATCTTTTTTTCACTGAGTGCACCCATTTGTTTCAGAGGGCAAAAATAAAAAAATAAAGAGAGTAAATATACAACATCATATTCGGGCTAACTTTACATATGCTGACAGGCTTGTGACAGAGAAACTTTCATTTTTGTGTATTCATATATCACAGATGTTTGCCTAGGACAGGATGAATTTAATATATTTTTGAGAAAAGTAGGGTTGTTCACCATAGACAGCGTTTGCTCCACGGTGGGTAGTTTCCTCCATGACTTGACCTGCTAAAAATGTACATACTTGATTGTGTTCTAGTGGGCTGCAATGGGTCCACTATAATGACCATTTATTCTACGAGACCCAAACCTAAAAACACTAGGAGTACTGATGTTTATTTTTTTACATGCCACAGTAGCATCGAGTGAATAGATTCTTACTTTTTAGCAATTTTCTTTTTGCAGGCACTAAAAACCTGATTACGATGACGGTGTGACCGCCACGGACAGTCCATCGGTGGCAGTCCCACCACCATCGTAATAGTGATTCCCGCCCGCCACATTAGGATGGTGGGTGCATGTTTGGCGTTCGGAGAGACCGACCGCCAGGGATCCTACCGTCGGACAGAACCGCAATCCCTACAATGGTGGCGGTGCCTGCCAGGCACTGCCATAGGGATTACGATTTTCCTTCCCGCGGGCCGTTTCATGGCGGTTTACCCACCATGAAAAGGCAGGCGGAAAGGAACATTAGCAGGCCCCCCTTCACCCCTGGCCCTCCGACATGGGCCCTGGGGGGCACCTATGGTGCCCCCTACATATCCCTGCACCATATGGCAGGCACCGCATGGTGCCTGCCACATAGTGCAGGGATATGCAAAAGGTGTATTTTTTGTACTGCGGTGTGTGCTGCAGCTCGCAGCACACACCGCAATACAAAATATACACTTTGCAACCGCCTTGATGATGGTCGCATTGTAATTAGCATGGCAGGACCACCGACAGCTAGTCGGGCGGTCCCTTCCCCGATATGATGGCGGTCGGACAAAAGTCTGATCGCCATCATAATGAGGCCCCAAGTTCTTTATCTCAGCTCTAAAACTCTTCTGAATTGGGATTACTGTTTTGCCTATCCTCCTGCAGCATTAAGCCTCGAGCTGGACCAAGTTACTAAACCGTGAGTCAAGGGTACCTGAAAGGGAATATGGTGTATTCTGCCTGTGAAGAGATGTTTGAGGTTCTTTGCATGCTGGAATGTAGATCTGCATGCTTGCTTCGTTTTTGCACCTCTACAAGGCTAGTAAGTTACTAACAGATAAAATATTTTAGATGTGGATCTTTCGGGAGGTCTAAAAGGAAACAAAACAAAAAAATTATAAACTGAATGAGAGGCCATGAGGTTGCGACTCAAGCAATAGCTGACATCTCGGATGCTCTGCCTGCTCCTTGATCTACCTCACAGATAAAGGTTAGGGGAATATGTACAGTTCACCTTCAAAGGTCCTGTACTTATTGTAAATACTCAGGGATCATCATCTTCCTAGAAACAAATAGCTTCTCAATAGAACAATCTGGGAATGCTTGGGAAAAGCAGATGTTGAATTTATCGCCCATGTTGGAAAGCAGCAAAAGGTGAGCCTAAGTGGAGATTAGAAACACTGGAGTTAACGTGAGAGTACCCTACTACATATGAAAATTAACTGGGGAATTGAGAAATCCTACAGATTTGGCTGGAGCATGGGACACAATACTTCCTGACTTTAGAAGAGTAAAGGCAAATGGGGGTCCGTTCTTGACAACCTACCCACAGAAGGTATGCAAGCTATGGGAAAGCTGCAGCTCCAGTATCATTATTCTGTCAGACCACTGTTAGGTGTGTCTTGCGGGGGGCATGTTTAGGCAAAGTCAATGCGTTCGGAATAAAGACTTCCATAGAACAGGCCCCTGAGGTTGGCTTGTCTAGGCTAAGAACTGAAATCCCAGCGGAGGAGACGCTAGTTAGAGTTAGCATTGTTAGGTTGGAGTCATATATCCTACGGGAAGTTTTTCTTGCCTCCCCGGATCCTCCGCTTTTATTTCTCAACACCTCCCTCAAATTGGTTATTGACCCCGGCACCCTTAAAACTGCGGAAATTGTTCCCATCCTGAAGAAATCCAATTCAGATCCTTTGGTCCTCAGCAATTATCGTCCTATTTCTTTGTTGCCTTACTTAGGTAAAATCTTAGAAGCTCACTTTCTTGACTCTCGCCAGGCGGGATTTAGACCTGCCCACTCTACCGAGTCAGTCATCCTTGCAGTCATGGATGAGCTCAGAGGGGGAGCGGACAAGGGCCTCACCCAGGCTCTGGTACTCCTTGATCTATCGGCCGCGTTTGACACGGTCGATCATGGTCTCCTGATCGACCGTGTCGGTAACGCCGGGATCCAGGGCCTGGCACTAAAGTGGATCTTTTCCTACCTCAGCGACCGATTCCAAGCAGTTCGCCTCGCTCGTTTCTCCTCTCACAAAAAGAAATTGACTTGTGGGGTTCCCCAAGGATCTTCCCTTTCGCCCCTTTTGTTTAACCTGTATCTTTTGCCTCTGATTCGGTCCTTACGTGGAAAAATGGTCGAAACTTTTAATTACTCTGACGACCTACAGCTAGTGTTTGACATTAACTCTTCCACCTCCTCAGTGTCTAATTTCCAATCTATCATGAGTTTTATCAGTGATTGGATGAATGATAATCACCTGAAATTAAACCCTGATAAAACTGAGCTTATTCTTACAGGTGGAACTGCCAACCCATGGAATTCCAACTTTCGGCCCTCTATGCTGGGCAGTCCTCCACTCCCCGGTAGCTCTGTCAAGAGCCTGGGGGTTTTGATCACAGCGATTTATCCATGAAGGCCCAAATCAGCGCAGTGGTCTCCTCTTGTTTTTACCATCTTCGAAGAATCCGCAAGATCAGTAGATTCTTGACCACTGAGGCCTTGACTCTGGTTGTGTTAGCACTGGTAATCTCACGCATTGAGTATGCTAACTCACTATATACTGGTATCCCGGCTTACCAACTGCATCGTTTACAGTTAGTGCAAAATCAGTCGGCAAGGCTGATTGCCCATCAGCCTATGCGACATCACGTCAAACCCCTTATGAAGAGTCTACACTGGCTCCCGGTGGCCAAACGCTGTGCCTTCAAGCTAGGATGTACCATCTTTAAAGCCTTAGCTGGGAATGGCCCAGACTTCATTTCCTCGAGGATCCAACACTATACTCCTTCCCACAATTTACGCTCCTCCAACTCAAATTTCCTGATCACCCCCTCATTTAAACGTAAAAAACATGGAGGGCTCAGATTTGCGGTCCTGGCCCAGCAATTTTGGAACTCGCTCCCTATGGAAGTGAGAAGGCAAACCTCTTATGAGTATTTCAGAAAACTGCTAAAGACTTTTTTATTTTCTCAGTCATATCAGTAAGCCTACTGTGCTGTAAATGCCGCTTTTTCCACTGACCTCAGCGCCATGAAACCGCCTGGTGTACGTGCACTTTATAAGCACCTTTAACATAACATAACATATATGCACAATTCCTACTGCTGATTCAAACAAACTCTGAAATAGACACTGGCAAGGCCGAATGTTTTGATTATGCTCAAGGAGCTTGTCGTTATTGCACTGGCTGTTTATTGGGAAAACAATAAAATATGTTAAAAAAAATATATTGAGCGTGCACTTGATACTGCCAGAGAATATTGTTTAAGAATATGAGCCAAGGTGTGGGCAGTACTCTAATGAACAACATCTGCATCTATTTTCTAGGTTGCCTAGAATCAATTCCTGGGCAAATCAGACAGTCTAGCCAAGAACACTCTATAGCTAATGCACTAGTGGGCAACAACTAGACCCCAAGAAAAAGTAAATTTGGAACTACTGTCACGATATGGGTGTCCCCCCCAGTGCCACAGGGGGCGCATTTCTAACCCCATGGTGCAATGACTTAGATCAATGCACCACCACAAATTTAAAAAGTTGGACTGTGGCCTGTGCATAATCCACTAAGCGATACTGCGCGGGCGGTGTTTTCTGGTCACAATTAATCCCTCTAGATAAGTTCAGCGACACAGCAGAACTCCAATTCCTCTTTCGGAAATGAATAGAACACTCAAAATAGCACTAAGAATCAAGGGATAAAACCTTAAAATTTTTATTTCTAAAACCAAAGTCTAGTGCATAAATTATGAATGGTAACCACACAGAATGAGAAAATAAATGCAGTAGTGCATTAGATGGCCAAGCACAAAATAATATGAACATTCCTAACATGGTTAGCATGTTTCTAGCATCCTCAGCTACTTCTAAGCACTATGCTAAAATTTATCAGAAACAGAAAACAACAAGCATTTAAATCAAGTTTCTTTAGATGGATCGCCCAGTATAACTTTCTCAGTCAGAAACTGCTGTTTAGCTATTCACTTCACAGCCCTTGCCCAGGAATGACAAGCAGTGCCAGGCGGAAGGCCACCTCTCTGCACTGCTCTCCGTGCCCTGGACCAACCACCGACTGGGGCTGGTTTGTATCAGCAAACGGGCGTGACCTCTGGCTTGATAGTTCTGTTGCAACTTCTATAAAAACGATGGCAAAATACAGGGGGTTTTATAGCACCCCATCCCTGAATTTTATCTCATGTTTATAAGTTTGGCAAAACTAAAGTCTCAATAGGACAAAATAAGAATGGTGATAAATGTGTTATCTCAATTCACATGTGGACATTTTAGCCACTGGAAGCATCCATATTAACATGGCCCCAACCATAACATAAACAACGAAAAGTTAGAAGTCGGACATAATGCTAACAATTATGCGCAGGTCTAAACTTCATACTTGCAGGCAAGCACATAATGAAAATAGAAGAGATTTAAAAGGGTCCTGTCGCAGTGTTCATATAAATTAGACCCCAATGAGCTCTAGCCTCTTTTGGTCTATGAAAGCAGGTTCCTTTTGTGCCTAAGAATGCCCAGCTTCTATATACTTGCTTGTAATGGCGATTACACATGTGATCCTATAAAGTTAATTTCTTCTACAGGTTGCTCAATGGGATACTCCTATTCTTCGTGACTTTTAATCAGTTGCCAATGCCTTTATACAAAAGGACACAGGCCACGGAATCAGTTGCGAGTAGAGTTACCACTTGGACTGGTGAGTGCAGCATCGTTCTGAGTCTGCTTACTTGTGGTCCTGCCTGTATTCATATGTAAATTGTCGTTATTGCCTTCACAGTTTAAGACATGATAAGCTCTCCACAACAAGAATTTGAAATCCAACGTTCAATGTGTTGGCCCTCTCTTTTCAGCGATCAATTGCACTCTGATTTGAAGGATTTACACTTGTATGAAGATCAACAACAGAATCCATATCTTGTTAGGAACAATAAAACAAAACATAGAAATTCAAAGCTACCCACAAATATCTAAGTTATTTGGACATGAAACATGGGAGACGACGTACATGTCTTCTACACTTTTAATCTTAACCTCTGCTTTGTCAAGTTATCCTAATTTTGTCAGGAGCTGACATTTAATGTACATGATATTTCTGAAGTACTATAATTGGTCTACATTGCAGTTAGTACCAACACATTTAACCTCACACTATGTATGACAAAGAACATACTTCATCAATGCAGAAAAAGTGGGAAAAACATTTTAAGGAAGGATGCAAAAATAATATCTACAGTAGGAGTGTTTGACAATTAGAGAATTCCTTGAGAGTCAAGAGTTTTTTCTGTTGTCCTTTAAAGCCTGATTATATTTTATGATTCAAGTTAAGGGATTCAATGTTAATGAAGCTAAAGACAGAAAAAGAAAAACAGGAACCAAAACTCAATGAATTCTTACCGAATTCATTATCAGTGGATAGACAACAAATCCATGGTCCACCGCACCCTACAAATCCATATTGTGACTGAAACTCATTTCCCCTCATTGAAATGTGTCCAAAAGCCTACTGTATAGGGCTCCCTAATTCAGGGGTGTATCGGATGATTTGTTATTTTTTGACCTCTTGCTTTCTAGTTTTGCTATGTCAAGAATTCCTGTGTTACTTTCACACCAGTGAAAGTGATTTTATCATTCACATCCAGTTATGAGCACGAGGGTAAGCGCCATACCACAGCCACTGCCTGTGGCCAAGTTCTTTTCTCTGAATTGCAGATCACTGGCGGAACCTAAACTGGAGATTTATGATTTCTTGGAAGAACACATGCCAGATGCAATGTTTCTGACAGAAATCTGGTTGACTGAGAATTCCTCGCCGGATATTCAACAAGCCATTCCTCAAGGATTCACAATTGTGAGACAGGATAGGCAAACACGGAGACGAGGTGGTATTGCCATCATCTTTAAGTAGACTTTGCACTGCTCCTTTTCGGAATTATCCATCTAGGGGTGTGAAGCTGCTTGTTTCTCCTTTACACACTTGAGTAACTTCAACTTAACAGGGACTTTAATCTACCAGGGCTTGGCGTCTAGCTTTACTGCATCTTTAGCCGATGTTATGTTCTATCTCCACTCGCTTTGCACTATCCTAATCTCCTAGTTATCTGAGATTTTAATCTGCACTTCAACAATGCCTCTTGTCTAATGGCAGTGGACATGGTCGCTGAGTTGGAGGGCCTACAGCTTTTTCAATCGGTTTCTTCCCCTACTTTCCCCTACTCATAGACTTGGGCATATTCTCGATCTGATCTTCTCCAACATGGTCAATTTATCTACCGATTCCCCTCTTCCGCTCACCTGGTCCGACTATCTCGCTGTTCCTTTTTCGGTTCCCTTTGTCAAACCTACAACCAGGCCGTCTACGGCCCAGGTAGTATGGTAACGCAAGTGGGCTAAGGGGACTCCCGGCACATTTACTCAGGCGTTACACTCAAGTTGTCCCTCCCTCAATAGTTAATTCACAATTGGAATGCTGGATTTCTGATGCATTAGATCAAATAGCCCCTTTGGCTGATCAGAATAGTTATGTCCAGGCTGGACTACTGTAACGTCCTTTACCTGGGGGTGCTGAAGAGACTGCGAGTGCAGAATGCGTCGGCCTGCCTTCTGTTGGATCATCCTGGATGGGCTCCTATGGGGGCTGGACTCTCCAAGCTACACTGGTTGCCTCTGAAACAGAGAGTCTCCTTTAAAGCCCTGTGCATCTGTTAACGAGCTTTTGCAATTACGCGTCCTCGCTATCTACATTCCTTCATCAAACCTTACCTCCCTGCCTGGAATCTTAGATCTTATGGGGCTCTGCTGGCAGCACTTCCACAGTAGATAGAGTGTGTATTGGGGGCTCCTCATTTAGTTACTTAGCGCCAAATCTGTGGAACTCCCTGCCCCCCAGATTCGGCAGGGCCCGTCAGAATCTCTTTTCCGAAAAAATTAAAAACCGGGCTGATTTTATGATACATCATATGTGCTCTGGACCAGGCCCGGCTCCAGGAATTTTTATTTGAGTGGGCCAAGGGTGCATTTGGGTGGGCCACTGCGGGCTCGATTTGTCACATATATGTCTAGGCAGGCCTGCTTCAGTGCCCTCCTTTATCTCTTCTTAGTCTTACGAGGCCCAGTAAAACGCATTCTTTTCCAAATCTCTTTCTTTAAATATTATCACTCTCAAAAAGTGTTTTTTCCATGTAATGTTCCTTTGATGGGAAGAGGAGGTTTCTGAGGTGGGAGTATCAGGCAAGTGACACTTCTCGGGCTCCCTCTGTGCGAGCCTTCAGGAGAATCCCTCTTCATTACTACCTCCACCTGACCCTGGACTCTGCAACGCACTCCCTTACAGGCTTGATTATCCACTACTCCTCTCCAGTGCACCTTATCTCACAGCTGACCTTGGGCCCCAGCCCCATATCAGGCACCATCGGGCTCCACTTTCATTTTTCCCGGTAAAAACATTAGTAAAATCACCTTCAAACTTAAAACATTGAATATAGCAGTAAATATAATAAGCACGCACTTTAAAGTATGTTCCACAGTATCCCTTATGACCCGACTGCTAATTAAATAAACAAAAACAGAAAGGCCATGACAGGGCCGGCTTTAGCGCTGATGCGAAAGTCTTTTTTGGCGCCGCACCAATAACCTCTTTCTCCGTAAATACCTTTACTACCACCTTCCACCAGTGCCCCCCATCCCTCCATGGCCCCCCCTATTTACCTCCTCCTCGGATTCCCTCCCTGCCACACACCACAAGTGCCCCTCATCTCCCCATAGCCCCTCCCCCTCATTACCTCCTCCTCGGATTCCCTCACTGCCACCCTCCACCAGTGCCCCTCATCTCTCCGTAGCCCCTCCCCTCATGACCTCCTCCTCAGACTCCCTCACTACCACCCTCCACCAGTGCCCCTCATCTCTCCCTAGCTCCCCCTCCACCCCATGACCTCTTCCTCTGATTCCCTCACTGCCACCCTCCAACAGTGCCCCTCATCGCTCCATAGCCCCTCCCCTATTGACCTCCTCCTCGAATTCCCTCACTGCCACCCTCCAACAGTGCCCCTCATCTTTACGTAGCCCCTCTCTCATATGCATTTCATTTGTTGTATAGCGCTACTCATATCAGTGTAGTGTGTGTCAGTACTTTACACCACGCACACATTATACGGAGACAATGAATCATACAAGTATGTAAATCAGTCTACAGGGAATGTTACATAAGCCAATGAGGATTACAAGGTGTATGAATAACATGTCATCCATACTGGTGGGCAGTATATTTTAAGAGGGTTTGGTCTGGAGAAGCACAAACTCAGGATTTAAAGAGTACTCCAGTGGTTGGGGGTTGGCTTTACTGATAAACATGTATATCTGCCCAAACATACTCATTTTAGCAACATTAGAATAATGAAAGACTGAGGAAGTTCTAACTATATCACAAAACAAAAAAAGCGAAGTTCTAACTATACCAATCAGGTTTGCATGCAGCTCTTTGATGACAGTTCATTGGTCACTGTCCTATGTTAGGATTGTAACTTCTGAACTGCAAGTAACACAAGGATCTCTGTGACAAAGGCAGTAACCCACTGAGCTTCCACATAAAATACAGTTCATCTGCATTTAAAAACAACTAACAGACAAATGATTGCTCTCCAGCAGGATCATTAATCACCAGCGTTATCTGGGCATTTTTTATTGTCTTATTGTTGTACTGCATCGGCCATGATAATGATAAAAACTGTTTAAATGAAGCACACACGAAGTATGTGTCCTGCTGGGCCTGTGCAGATTTTAAAAAGAAAAACAAATAGTAACACATTCTCTAACCTACTCCATTAGTTAAACTTTGTGTCACAGCCTGATGTGATAAGCAGCTGCAGTCAGGAAACGTGAATAGGAATAAACAAACTTCTTTTCTCCTGCGCTGCATAGAAAAAGAAATATCCACGCAGTAGGACAATAGGCAAAGGTTACCGGTGCCAAAGAAAGGATTTGTCGCCTTTCGCCATGTCCCTAGTGGAGATGAAGGGGTGAAAAATAAACAAAGCCTCGTTAACATGTAAATGGTCTTTTAAAGACCTGTGAAGTACTCTGGTGCAGCTGCGATAATCTCAAAAAACTGTCTGTGTGCGCCCGGGAAGCTGTCTCAGCCGGGCTGACACACACGACGGGGGTGTTGAAGCCCTTTGAGCCCAATGGCGTTGCGCGCCTGCCTTCAAGCCCTCACTGCGAGGGCCAAGGCTCATGTTTGGGTGGGCCTGGCCCACCCGCTAGAACCGGGCCTGCTCTGGACCCTTGGGATTTGGACTTCAGCGCTGGGACACTAAGCCTGAAGTAGCCATGCGCTTTATAAGTTGCAGTATTTATTATTACATACAGAGGTGCCTCGGTTGTTATTGCCTTATGGATGATATGGCATGCCTTGAATATTATGCGATACTGCAGAGGCATCAAGTGTAAATCTGTCAAGGTAACGGTGGTTTGGTCATATTTCTTTAAAACTTTGATAAGTCTGGTGGTGGTGATGTGCAAGAGGCTATTCAGTGAGGACTGGTGGAAATCTGTGGGGCCACGACACAGGGCATTGCCACTATCCAGGTCAGATAAGACCAGTGCATGCCTGATTTCTGAAACATAATATAACATTTTATTTTGTGAGGGTTTAACTTAACTTGAGTCACTTCAAAGTCATTGAGTTTACAAAGCTCAAACTTGTGCAATGATGACAGTTTTAGAGTACTAGAAATTTAAATAAACAAAAAATAAAATGTGGACAAATGGATTTAGAGCGTCAGTTTGTTGGCTGTGAACTAACAAGTAAAAGTCACTAGAAAGAAGGCTCCTGAGAACATCGATATTATTTAGTTTAAGTTAAATGAAGTCCATATTTAATACCATAAGGAACTTTTTCCATCCTCTTCTTGCTTTCTGATTATAATGTTCTTCATATGTAACAGAATATTTAATGATTCCATAGCAATAGGGTATCACTATTCAATACCGATAACTTGATGATAATAGGTTATGCAGGAGAAATAAAGTGAGAGGGTAATCTGGAGAAGGACTAAGGACATGCACAGAAACATCTTTTCTTTGGTTTGGCAATTCATTCTTGGATCTCTCAGATCCTTGATGTTAGGCCTAACTTATCCTTTTCACAATCAGGAAGCATTTAAACACTCGCCTCTTCCAATTGGACCGCAACAAAGGTCGTCACTCCTTAAAATGCACCCCTGGGACCAAATGTTCAGCAAATTAATGTATTAGCTTATTATTGTTCTTTAGGAACTGCCACTACTCTATCACTGTAAAGTTTCTGCTCTATGCTGTTTTGCTATAATGTAATTCAAATAATGTTTATTTAAAACAGCCTAATGCTCAATGTGCAGGTGAGGTTTATAAAATAGTTAAATAACTAAATAAATAAATAAGGACAACTAATATACAAATCACCACACTGAGTAACTCTTATTTGCAGGTACAGCTAGTTCCCCTCCCTCCACACACATGGAAGTACCCAGCATTTGGATCTAAGCAGGAGAAGGATAACATCACATCACAAGATTTAGGACCCATACCTGAAGCTAGACTAAGTAAGGGGAATCTGACCCGCAAAAGGCTGCCAGTTTCGCTCTCAGAACGAAGGACAGCAGAGCACCAGAGATTTGGAATGAGCACAAAAGCGGCCGTTGAGTAACGAAGAAAAAAAAAACCTGCCTCTCTAAAGACAGAAATGCTCTGCCTATATAAAAATCAGGAAAGACTAGCAAAAAGACATAGAAGATGGCTCAGCAGTCCAAGGGCAAAAGGCATTGTCTCATAAGTTCTGAAGGAAAGAAGTAATGAAGGAACCAAAGGTGGGAGCACCAGGAGCAAAACTGGAAGAAAACCGCAAAAGCAGCCGAAAGCTTCAGTAGAACCAGAGCAAAGTACAACAGATCGTACAACATCCTGAGGGGAAATAACAAATATCATTAAGGAAGATCAGTCATCCTGCCACCATTTGATCTATTGAGCAGACTCCTCACCATTACCACACTGTAATACATTGCAGAAAACTCTACTAAAGTTTTCACTAGACTATGGTCATTGCAGTTCACGGATGAGGAAGCTATCAAGAACCCCTAAATGTGACGATAGATTGGTCCTACTTGAATGGAGGGTTAAAAAAAAAAACAAAGCGTCAAATGCAGGAAACCGAACACAGGCTGAAGTAGAGAGCCAACTCCAATATTATGAAACGTTGGCAGTCTAATATCTACCATGAGACTAACGAAAAGATGAAATATTACTTTGTCTTTCAGTAACAACAGCCTCTTATTTGACGCCCTTGCAAAAGAACACAGCCAAATCACAGTTGCCAGGCCGACTTCCCCATAACTCCTCATAACCTCCACAGGGAGGAGCGCTTTACATTGGTTAACATATTGTTTATGAACAGGTCAAGAGTTTCATTGCCATCAAGATCAAGACTTTGCATCTTTACATTCTGAGAAAGAGCTGTAGAACCCAACCAGGCTTCCCTGTCTACTAGGGTCAAGGTTCATAGTGGCATTTTACTGAGGGTCCAACATAAGTTGATTCTAATGGAAGGAGGATATGAATCTTCAGGAATGGGTTTTCAAAATCCAGATGAAGGAAGAAGAGGAGCCTGGACTTCCCACCCTTAATGAAGGCAAGGAGGTTTGTGAGCTCCACTGCATAGCAGGCTACTAGAGAGGTTCTCCGCCCTTAATGTACCAACGTGGAAGGGTGAACGAACAAGTACACGAGAACAAACCTGAAGCAGCCCTCAGCAATCCTTAAACAACTGAAGTTTCAAAGTTCTCAATGGACCTTTAAACAAATAGGGCCTCATTTAGAGCTTGGCAAACAGGATACTCTGTCACAAATGTGACGGATATCCCGCCTGCTGTATCACACGTGAATTATATTCTATGGCATTTGCAATACAGCAGACGGAATGTCCGTCACATTTGTGAGAGAGTATTCCATCCCCCAAACTCGAAATCAAGCCCATAGTGCCTGATTCACAGTTGTGTTTGCTACAAACCTCTGTATATAGCTGAAAATGGCTTTAGTCACACCAGCTGGGAATTCTCAGAATGGATCCTGACATGTAAAAGTGGCTTTGCTATTACGTACCTTTCTGTTACAAGTGCTTAAATTTACACAGTCGTAAACTCAATGAAAGAGGTGGGCAGAACAAGTCGTGGTTTGCTTTGGAAGTTTGTGAACACCCAGAAGCTTGTGAGCTGGTGGCAGTTCAAAAACTCCAATCCAACTCTTTTTCACCCTCAAAATGGTTAGAGTTTTATGCCAGCAAAATGCTGGAGTAACACCCCTTTCAGGTAGGAAGTGGAACAGATCACTTACAAACTAGACCAAAATGAATCTTGCCTCCTGATTTTTCCTTGACCTATCATCGGCCTTTGACACTGTTAATCATGTCAAACTACTTTCCACTCTAGAACATAGGATGGGCCTTTCAGGGCAGGTATTGCAATGGTTTATATCTTTCCTCCACAACAGATCCCAATGAGTCAAGGTGAACCAGACATTATCTCAGCCCTCTACCGTTGGTATGGGGGTTCCTCAAGGGTCTGCCCTTTCACCCATACTCTTCAATTTATTCTTGGAACCACTAACTTATGCTATGAACTCAGCGAACATTCTCTTTCACATGTATGTGGATGACACCCAACTTTATCTGAAAATCACCTCCCCAGAAGACTTAATTTCTCTCAACTCTACTCTGACAAACACTCAAAGCTGGCTCACTGAGAACCACCTCATGCTCAACACTTCCAAAACGGAATTCCTCCTCATCGCCCCCCTAATCACACTCCCAAGATCGACCTCTGGATGAAACATCTTACAGCCTTCAACTGCTCTCCCCACATTATCGATTCAGCTAAATCCCTTGGAGTTACACTAGACAGGCACCTGAGCATGCAGAATCATATCAACAATGCAACCAAGGGAGCTAAACATCTAATGAGCACACTAAGGAATCTCAAACCATTCCTTCCACATGAAGACTTTAAGTTGGCAGTTCAAGCTCTGGTTCTGCCTAGGCTTGACTACAATAGCTCCACGTTGTGTGGTTTTCCCCAAACATAATTTGGCCCCAGTAAGGGCTTCCTTTAATGCCGCAGCCAGATTGATTACTGGTACAAAACGAAATGATCACATATTCCCAGCCCTAAAAACCCTTAACTGGTTGCCATATGCAGCAAGAATACAGCTAAAGATTGCATGCATGACTCACAAAGCCCTGAATTTCAAGACCCTCATTTATCTGGCTCAAAAACTAGAATTATCAGGGGTTTCAGACAATCACGAAGTGCAAGTTCCCTGCTTCTGAAACCACAGATTTTCTACAAAAAGAGAATGAGTCACAGAGCTTTCTCAGGCATAGCCCCAAAGATCTGGAACTCTGTACCACCGGAAGTCTGCCGAATCTCATCCACCGATTCTTTCAAAAATGAAGTGAAAAAAATCCTAATGAACAAGTTTCTGCCCTAAAAGGTCTTAGCTCTACTATTTTACTATCCTGCCCTCTACTTTGATGCTCTGATGGACTACTACATTTTTGTACACCTGTGAATCCCATTTTGAGCATACTATGCACTTATATGTAACAAATGGTTTTTTTTTTCCCCTACTACTGTATCCTACCTACCCTGATTGTGAAGCGCGCTGATACCTGCTGGGGTCTTGTTCGCGCTATACAAAACTTTATAAGCAAATAAATTAAATAAAAAATAAATAAATAAACTTAAAGGAAATTTAAGAGATGGGTTTTCTCCAGAGAGAAATGAGAGTCTGTAAAACATTTCACAAGAAATTTCTCACTAGTAGGTCTGGAATCCTGGACCTGGTGCAACTTTCCAAGTGTACTTCTGGTAATGTTTGAGAATTCCCCAAAGTAGTAAATCTGCACGCATTCATAGGAATACCACTATGGATACAGATTTAGTACTTCTTTGTGAATAGGGCCCACTGACTGCAGGATGTATGTGCCTAAACGATAGACATCAGCAAGAGCTCCATCAGGCTACCGGCATTGAACCATTAAAGGTCTAAAGCCATTTAATCTGGGTATAGATCCTGCTGCTATTTTTGTTGATTTCACAGCAGCAGGGAATTTATATTAACGGACAACCCCTGGGAGTCATCTCATCAACTCCTCGCAAGGTCCTCTTCAAGCATGTGATGGAGCAGGGTAAATATAAAAATTTTAACCTCCTAATATTTTCGTATAATAATAATAAACATGTTCGTTCAAGTAAATAACCAACAATGTATGTTTGGGAAAAGGATAACACGCAGTTTTATGTGCAAAGTAATGAACTAATAGTTGTTTACGTTTCTAATATAACATAATAATTTGCGTACTGAAATAATAATAAAATGCATGTTTTGTGCTTTGAATAAAACGTGTGGTTGCAAAATAAAGCGATGGTAAGTAAGGGACAGCTTTATATGTTGCTTCTGCTAGGTAATACCTAATTGGGGTACGTAGAAAGACGGGAGGGAAACGAAAGGGTTTATATTTCATTGTTTTAATAACATTTTGTTTTCTTTAGAAATAGTGCGCTTAGGCCTGCCGAGCAGTAATATAAAATGGCCGCGAGTTACTAGAGTGCGCAGGAGCGGATGCGACCATGTGATAGAGGAGAGAGGCTGTTGCAAAGGGATGATCACGCGCTGATGCCGAGAGGCTGAGATGAAAGTATGGTCAAGGCTGCTGTGACGCTTCTGAGCAGATGTGTGCCAAGATGATCAGCAAGAAGCGTGAGAAGCCTGGTTGAATCAATAGAAAGAACACTATTATACAATTGTTGCAGAAAAAGAAACAATTTGGACTGATCGAAACGGATGAGCAAGTGCATGAACTGTGGGAAACGATGCTTGCATGGACATACCTCACGGAACTAGTTAAGACCAGGAAGTTTGATTAGAATGTATAGGGACCTGAGTTTTTGACCAATGAGAATGAATCGCGCCATGTAAGAAGAAACATTTTATGCTTTAAGCTAGAATTAGGGTATAAGAAGACCTACTCTTGGTGGGAGGGGGTTAGAATGCTGCGGGAGATGCTGAAGAAGTTAGATGCTGTAGATGGGAGAGTTTGCGGTTGCTGATGCTGACGAGCTGATGCTGCTGCTGTTATTTTCCTTTTCCAGTTGAGTATGAAATGCCGCTTTAGGAGAACTAGCATTTGACAAGATTTATATTAGAATTATTAGGATTTCCCGAGAGATAGATAGGTTGATCTATAGAGTCCTTAGTATGATAACCTCATTTTTGGTCTAATAAAAGTGTCATGCAATTTACAATTATTCTTATAATGATGATAAACGCAATGATCTGAATAATAAATTAATCTCGAATTTCTTGCATTCAAAACTTTATATAAACTTTATTATTCTTTAAACAAATGACTCAGTGATTTTCTTTAGCATAATGATTAATAATGATTTGGTAAAAGAGTTCATTGTGATTGAGCTGGTCTTAATCACCATCAACTGATTCCTACTAGTTGGTCCATCGACCAATGAGCGGAATACCTTAAAAGCACATGAGAATTGTTGTATCATTATAAAAGAGGTATCCCGTCTCCTTCCAGCAAATCGTTTTCTCCTAGGTTTCATGTCGGAGGAAAATCCAGGGAAATAAATGAGTAAGTGAATGTATATGCGGTGTTATGGGCCCCACCGTCATATGGATATAGTGTGTGTGTTAGAGAAATAATTGCACCTGGATGACCCAAAAACATAGTAGGAGAAAATATTTTATTGTAAGCGCTGGATCACATGTGCCCCTCTCCCGGGTGCTATATAGCTTAATCACAGCCCCTGTTAAGCTGTGATACATTGGGGGGCAGTGTGCATTTTGCACTCACCCCTGCAGTTCGGGTGGGCCAGTACTCCCCTGCCAGCTTTGGACTCCACACTACATCAGTGGCTGTTCACTGGGTGCCACTATCAACCAATACCAGGCCCGCGAGCTCTCAGCTTGTGAAACTCCTCAGTCAGACCAGGGGGTGGGAAAAAGAGAGGAATCCCTTGCGTAGCACCACGAGACATCTCAATTCCAACTGTTCCGGAGCACCACTTCTTTCTAGGGCCTGTCTCACGTCTTGCCAGTATCTCAGCAGTCTGGGAGCTCTGCTGTGTGCAAAAGACCTGTGATCTAGCACGGAGCACCAAGGACAGTGGTCCTCCTCCACCCACAAACCCTGGAAAGGTAATCTTACACCAAGAATATAACTTTGCTATAGGACATCTGGTAGCTAGACCTGATGCAGATATAAACGATTGGGATATGGGATGTAAGGTCAACAGATGGACTACGAGGAGTAATTTAGGGAGGCTAACTACTACACATTAGTATATCTATATATATATATACAACTACTACTGTAAAAGGCAGACAACAGACGAAGTTGTCATTCAATAGTATTAGAAATCTTTATTAAGTGCACTAAACACTGTCTACGTCAAGAAACTGTTTAAATTCCTGCCATAAAATAAATTCAAAAGTTCTTTAATCCAAATCAATTTATGGATAGGAACAAAGAAAACAATATTTTGAAAGGATGAGGCTTAAATATTATGAGCAATCAATAACTTCCAGAAACACAGTAAGAATAAGGAATCAGTAATTTTTGGCACCTCCTCGCGTCAACGGATACAACAAAATCCCATAGAAAACAAGCATTTGCAATACATAGGTCTCGCATTTGCGAGAGTTTGAGCTATTGGCATTGTAAATGGCAATGTCTTTTATTTATGTATTTTGAAAACCTGCAGCGGTGCGTAAACATGCACTTTGTACTTATAGTCGTTGCTTACAAGAAGCAAGGCTGGTAGTAACTGCCGTGATTCTGTGTAAATCACTTAATCTCCCTGCACCTACCAAATAATGAATGGGTTCTTGTGTAACGTAACTGGTGCTCATGTAAAGGGCTCCAATACCTTCGGGTCGAGTTCGTGCTATATAAATCTGCAAAAAAACAAAAAACTGTGCCTCTTTACTGACAGCCTTCTCGTAAGCAAGGACTATAAAATAAATAAATACATATGCTACTGCTATAGGAACAAAGTGCATGTTTACGCACCATTTGCAGGTTTTCAAAACACATAAATAAAGGTATTGTTATTACAATGCCAATAGCTCAAACTCTCGCAAATGCGAGACGTATTGCATTGCAAATGCTTGCTTACAAGTGTGAATAACACGAACTGTGTAACAACCGAAGTAAAGGGGCCAGTAGCCATGGGAGGTTATAAATGAAGACAAAGCCGTACTAAGGAGGGACTAACAAGCCAATTACTGAATCAGAAGCCAGCATTTACGAAGGACAAAGACACAAGCCACGTGGCAAGCACATTTATTATTATCTGCATGTGTTAACCAAATGCACCATTGTATCATATGGTGAGCTTATAAACTCTAAATTCTAATCCGTCCTTCTCTACTTGGCCGGAATTATGTGATCTTGGACAAAATACTATCCACCTCAGTCACCGCACACGGCTAAATTAGCAGCCTATAGAAACGACAAAATCCCAGATATTTAGTGTTTTTTTAACGAGCCCGAAACCTCCTTTTAACTTGCACAGACGCCCTCTCCAGGCTGGTTCAGCACACGCACCGCCTGCACAGACCCCAGTCCCTGCCTGCACAGACCCTAGTTTGCCCTAAACATTACGAAAGTTCAAGCCGCAGAGACTTCTCCTTGCTGTAGAAAGAATTTCTATTTTTTTTCTGATTTCTTCGCTTACTATTATAAAAGAAAACGAAAACAACAGGTATGCCTGTAGAACACTGAAGTGCGTGTGCATCTGGTACAAGCCATCAAATTGTTCCAATGATGAAAATGAGATGGCCATGCAGAGAATGAAAGCGTATTATTAACATATTTATAAAATAGAATTAAACAGTTTCTCAATAGACCCCTGCCACGGCAGTCATCGGCCCAGAGAAGAAAAATTGATAAATGCGTGCAAGATTTATGAAGAGATCGGAATGTCACCGGCTGGAGCAGCTGGTGCTAAGATCGTGAGTGGCTGACGGACGTCCAGATCAGGTGACAGCTGCTGTTTACCATTCCGTGCCCATAAGAATGAAGCAACTGTATTGTTATCCCAGTTGGCATCAGAGGGTTTCAGGTCTATCCCAGCTACCCCAGACCACCTCTGAGAGGAGCAGCTAAGGTGGTCTGCTAAACAGGCGTGAACGGTGAAACACACTACTTATTATAATAATTAGAACTTTTTTCTGCTAGTATAGGTGCCCCATATCTAAAATGTAACTGTCCTTTTTTTGACTACTGTAATTAGCGGGTGTTACTGTTACCACTTTAACAGCGCACAATTTACTGACTGGAAAGAAAGACAAAATGGGCCCTCAAGGGTCCGAACGCAAGACCTGTTAATAATCGCACAAAGGTATCACTAGCGGATTAATTTTGATTATGTATTGCAGTTTTATTCTTGAGAATAATTAGTTCACATTTGAAAGGAAATCCTCCTCCTACTGTTACTACGTCTTACCTCCTTCTCCCATCCCGCCTTGTTCTTTCTTGTTCTCTCCTGCTTGCCAATCCTCCTTGGCTTCAGGGCGACCACTGGCTCTGGGTCACTATGGATACAGTTTCCATTGGTGGATCTTTCTGTTATAACATAGGCATTCTGGGTGTTGTAGCGCTGCTTTACTTTTATTGTGCTAATTAAACTAATATATCTGAAAAGAATGATTTATGGTGGAAAGTTCGGGACTGGAGGCAGTGTCCGTAAGGACGAGGAGCAAGGTGGCCACCCTACTTGGCTTGGAAGAGTTCCTGCAGCAGAACACAGCGCTTGCCACAGTTTTTTTATGTTTACCATCGGCGTGTTCTTGTTGGTACTTCTCTTTTATTTACCAAATGAAGCGATTTGTGCTGCTCCCCAGAGCGTTTTGAAGCATCGCCTTCGAGCCAGTCACTTTACATATAAATCAACTTACAACATAAAGAAATGAATTTACTAATGAAAAAGTAAAGTCAGGGTGAGGTATTTGCAAAGTCAGAATGTCATGGCGGCCTCCTCATTGTTTCATTGCAGACTGGAATGCCCGGCTGGCAGCGGTTCAAATAACTAAGCATCAGGCGCACTGCTGTTCTCAGTGTGTAACCTTTCTGCTACATCTATAAATACATAATTCTTTGACAGTTCTGATTCGAGGCCTTGTGACATCAGCCTCCCGTCTTGGCTTGGTTACGGTCAAGTATACAGCACCATTTATCGGCACGAGGAAGTGCTCAGGCCTCCCTTTTCCGATTTAAACATGTTTCAAATTAAGCGGGCGCAGTGATCAACATGCGCGGCTCCCGTGAATATATGCATAAAAATATTTGCAATGCTATTGTCCCGGCAGCTTGAAAGTGAAAGCGCGCATGGCTCGCTGAATGTGAGCAAAGTACTTCGTCCTGCCTGAAGTAGGAGAAACTCAATAAAGAAAATAGTGCTTACAAGTGTAGATAACACGGTACCGGTACCATGTAACAACCGAAGTAAAGGGGCCAGTAGCCATGGGAGGTTAGAAATGAAGACAAGGCGGTACTAAGGAGGGACTAAGAAGCCAATTAAGGAATCAGAAGCCAGCATTTACGAAGCACAAAGACACAAGCCAATGAAAAATATGGGTGGGGGAGTGGGCGGGGCTTCTCTTCACTACTCGACTACAACAGATCGCCATAGCAGTGCATGCGCGCTGGCTCAGGCTCCACCTAAAAAGCAGGAAGAATATTTTGACTGCAATTATCAAAATTCACATCCCATTTCATTCGCATCATCTGCAACCCAAAAAGGCCAGCACAGTTCTAGAAGGCACTGAGGCACTATGGCTTAGTGTTTGTGACTTTTTTTACACTCGTTTTCTAATAACGAGTTGGGTAAAACAAGGTAACAATAAATGGACCGGTATTACCATTAGACGGTTGCACCACCACCTCACTTACTGGTCATTACAAGTATGAGGTGCAAAATGAGAAATAACATAATACGGCCCCTGGTGGTACTTGGCAGTTTACCATGTAATTCCTAAATTGTGGGCACTGTTCCGCTTACAAATTACACTAGCTTTGAGGTGACAAGAAGAACAATAACCAACGGGTAATACCATACTAATACTTATAATTGTGCAGAGTGGCATTACTACTGAAAACTATGTGGTAATACCAGTCCCAACTCTTTGTAAAAAGGACCTTACTAAAAGAAAACATTACAATCCCTAATCAGAGGAACAGCACCTGCTCACAGCTGTAGAAGTAATAATCAAGACACACTTTTTCTAGTCCCTCTGCCAGAGTTTGGAACAGTGACACTAGAGATCATATGCATATAGATTTTCTTAACTAAGGAACATCTATTGGCAATATGTTGTGCTTTGCTTTTTAGATTTATTATTTACTCCCTGTTTTAATACTTTCACTGCAGTCACGTGGGAAACCGTTTTATGATTGTCCAGTAGTAGAACCTCCTGAAATATGTTAGTGATCTCCGAGGTACAATTCACTTTCAAAACACAGGTCTCATGATGTATTTAAGGACACTGTCTGCACAAATATCAGGAGATCTTCCAAATATTGCCTTTGCAGTGGATACACAGGAATCTGTCAGACTTTGCACATGACTATAACAAATATGTCTGGCAAAGTCAAGTGACCAATGCTTTTCTACTTACAAAGTTTACTGTCTAGCAAATAACAGATGAAACATATTTCTGAAATGTGTTTTTAAGTCTGTTTCTAAAATTAAAATAGCGTCATCATGTTTGTACTCTCCAGATCCCTTGATCTCACATCACTAACTTTTGTGATTAAGTGTTTACATGAAACCCAGTGCACTTCCCTCTTTTTCATAGCAATATTTTTAGGCAACTGTCCATCACTGGACCAGCTATTCCCAAATAAATGATAAACATTTCATGCGTTTCATTTTATCTATTATTTCCTCTGTTATTGGAAAATTTTCCACATTTAGAGAATATATGGGTTTATATTTCAAAAACACAACCACCATGCAATTTTGATAAATTAACTTTGGTATAGAAAAACAATTGCTCAACATTTTAAGCTAGATTCTCTAGTTTATCATCAACATAACTCAACATTTTATTTAAGTGTTTCGTTAAGCCTCATTATGTGTGCTTGTTGGCAATACTGCACTGTTTTGGCTAAATGATTTCAAAACCGACTAGTCTGACACGTCCCTAGAGACAATGTGGGAGGTTGCCTGCCCTGATTGTGCTCTCTATGATCTTCCATGGCAAGTTCTGATGATTTAGTACTCATTCATTTCTGAGGTTTGATCCTCATAGAGAGGCTGATCTCAATGAGTTCCAGCAACGTCAAGGTGGCCTCCTTGTAGGAGTCCATTTTCAGAATGGCCCTACGTTGGGGTTGTAAGGTGTTTCAGAGGAGGGAGAATGAGGTTTGATTATTATGCGCTTCACTATAGCTCACCTGAAATCAGCCTTTTAATTATGTTAGGGCTGCTGGAATCTCAGATTCTATATGAAAATGCACTAGACAGCCAGATTCTGCGAGCACTAAGGGGCTGATTACGAGCTTGGCGGTCCTGGAGCTAGCCGCTATGCCAGCGCCCGCTCCAGGACCGCCAAACTCGACCGCCGCCCGCCTGCCAGATTACGAGTAATCTTGTGGTTTGGCGGGCAGTCCTTTGGTAGTTCCCACAGCAGTGCCTATTAAAAAGGCACCGCAATGAGAATGCCAAAGCCCGTTCATACACAGCATGGACTGTAAAGTCCATGCCGTTCTGGAAAAGGGGTGACTGCACACAGGGGGGCACACAATGTGCCCCCTGCAGGCACCCCCATGCACAGGGGCAACAGGGGGCCCTGTAGGGCCCACTCTGTTTCCCCACCGCCAGCCTTTTCATGGCGGGCTCGCCTCCATGAAAAGGCTGGTGGTGGTGAAACTCGTAATATGCTTGGTGGTGCCGCAGCATATTGCTTCCCCTGACCGCCGAGCCACAGTCAGGGATCGCGGATCCCTGGCAGTTGCAGCAGGCCTATGGTGGTCCGACCGCCGTACTTGTAATACGGCGGTCGGACCGCTGGTGTGGCGGTCCCGACCGCCACCGCACTTCCACTGCGAGTTTGGCGGTCCAATGGACCACCAAACTCGGAATCAGGCCCTAAAATATTTGCTCACAAAGCTTTATATATGGTGCAGAGATTGTTGAGCTGTTCCAAAAAGAGACAACAGAGTTTTTCAGGATAGACGCTAATTGGTTAGCTTTACCGCCTGCTGGGTTTTGCATTCCTTACAGGTTTTGTATTTGCTTTTTGAGGAGGCTTCACTGGATTATATTTGAGGACCTAACTAGAAATAAATCATGGCTGTCATTAGTTTAACCCAAGGGCTGATCCAGGCGAAAGAGATCACTCTTCTGAGCCCCATACATTGATGGTATGTGGCCTCGACTAAAGCGTTTATCTGTGTGGAGACGGAGAGATATCATTTGAATAGTACTGTTATATTCTTTTCTTTATCCGCGAGGCTAAATGCTGCTCCCAGAGTTTCACAGTGTGGCAGTCTTGATCACATCTCTTTCAAGGCATGATTTCCAGTATGAACCCTTTGAAGGTAATTCAATTCCATACAGACACTGATGTTTTTAAAAGCGCAAGTGATGTTGCTGTGACTTTTTAGTGTATTCTCAGGAGAGAGATGGAACTGATTATCATTGCCAGAAAAGTGGAATTTAATTTAACATTGGGCAATCACTTGTACAAGTAGATATTGAAAAATGTAGATATAATGATGAATCATTGGGGACCCTTCACTATGTTTTTATTTATGTTGCATTTTTGTCCATCCTGATCTGCTTGTCACAGTTAACAGGAAAACTGAGCCGAAATTCAGGACTAATCCATCATGCTTATCCATCCCTCCTCGGTTGAAGAGGATTCCTTGATCAACTTTGTTGGGAGTAGATTCATGGCTTCAAGGGATCAAAACTGCAGGAAAGCCTTCAACTGGCAACGGAAAATGGTACTCTCTGAATTTTGTTCTCTGTTAATATTGTCTTACAGGATGTTCACATCAAAAGTGTGGATCTGTTAGAAAGTCAGTTTGAAGGCAGAGAAATGGGCAACGAAGCATTGATCAAATCCCCACCAAGCAAAAATGAGGTGAGGAGGGAAGAGGTCTAATTTTACGAAGCAGATCGGCACCATTTCGAACTGGCTTACCCAAAGAAAGAGTCCAAGCCAGTGAAATTGATTCTCCTCTACAGAAGCCAATATTCTGGTGAGTAAGGAATATGTTACTTAACCTGTAAACATCTGTTCGTTGCATGTATTGGTGTAGATTCACATGCTTTGCATACTCCTGCCATCTAGTGTTGGGTCCGGATGTGTGCAAGTTGTTTTTCTTTTAAGTCTTCTGAGTTACGAGGTAGAGTGACTCCTCCTCTTGGGGATAATGCGTATGGGCATCGACTCCATTCAAGATTGTTTTCTCGCAGGCGGGTGAGAATGGAATATAAAAGTAAGTAGTAATTAAAGAGATGTCCATGCACGTGCAAAGAGAAAAGAAACTGCAATTGCCACAGGTGTCCGGGGAGGGCGGTGGACGTATGTGAATCTACAGCACTACATGCCATGAACAGATGCTTACAGGGCAAGAAACTTATTCTGTTTGAGGCTGGTTGTGGTGAGGTTGTGTGGCTGTAGATAAACATGTTTTGCATAGACTATAAAGAAGTCCTTCTCAGAAGTGATGGCTAACCTGTGGGCGTTGCAGTTGTTTGAAAAAGTTTACGTAGCACTGCCTGACCCACATTAGCTTGTTGGCATGCTAGAACATCCACACAATAATGCTTAGTGAAAGTGTGTGGTGTAGAACATGTAGCTGCTTTACATATGTCAGCTATTTTAATGTTTCCTAGGAAAGCCATAGATGCTCCTTTCTTTTGAGTAGAGTGTGCTCTTGGAGGTGTAGGTAGAATTCTTTTGGTTTTAGCGTGAGATGTTTGAATGCTCATAACTATCCATCTGGCAATAGCTGATTTGGATATAGGCATTCCTTTATGAGGTGGTGAGAAAGCAAAAATAGTTGTTTAGTGTTCCTAAAAGTGTTTGTCCTATAAATGCAGTAGATGAGGGCTCTTTTGACATCTAAAGTATGGAGAGCCCTCTCCACAACTGAGTCGGTATGAGGGAAAACCATGGTAGCTCAATAGATTGATTGAGGTGGAAATGAAAGACGGCCTTTGGAAGAAATTTGGGGTTGGTGAGGAAGACCACCCTGTCTCTGTGTAGCTGGAAGAAGGGTTCTTCTAAAGTTAATGCCTGGAGCTCACTAGCAATTTGAGTGAGGTAATAGCAATTAAAAATGCCGCCTTTCAAGAGAGAAATTTAAGGGGGCAGAAAATTAGGGGCTCAAATGGAGGGCCCATGAGTCGTGTAAGAACAATATTAAGATTCTAGGATGGTCCAGTGGAACCGGTGGTGGAATTACTCTTTGAAGACCTTCCAAGGCTTTAATGACTGGTATTTTGAGTAAAGAAACGTGTTGCCTATTTTGAAGACAGGTACCTACTGTGGCGAGATGTAACCTTATGGAAGTGAATGGTAGCCCAGAGAGTTGTAAATTAAGCAAGTAACAGACAATATTCTGCATCATGCCATTAAAAGGATCAATTTGTTTTTAGTGACGATAACATACAAATCTTTTCCACTTAGCTGCGTAGCATGCTCGAGTGGTAGTTCTGTGGGCTTCTTTAAGAATGGTCATACATTCAGGTATGAGATTGAGGTAACCGAATTCTATGACCTCAGGAGCCAGATCGCTAGGTTGAGAGACTTGGGTGCCTGCTTTCTCCATGGTTCTAAGCGAGAAGGTCTGGCCTGTTGGGGAGTTTCTCGTGGGGAACTACAGAGAGGTGCAGCAATGTTGTGAACCGGGGCTGACAAGCCCATGTGGGAGCTACTAGTATGAGAGACGTTTGCCTGAGCTTTCGAACCACAAATGGAAGGAGAGGGAGAGGAGGAAAAGAGTAGGCAAATGTCCCTGACCAATTCATCCATAGTGCATTGCCACTGGATTGTGGGTGTGGGAACCTGGAGGCGAAGTTTGGGCATTTGGCGTTGTCTGCGGTTGCAAACAGTTCTATTTGAGTGATCCCACATCTGTGGAAGCATGGGAGGAGGACTTGTGGGTACAGTTCCCACTCGTGGACTTGTTGCTGCATTCTGCTGAGGAGGTCGGCAAAAACGTAATCAGTTCCCGGAAGTTACTCCGCTAACAGATGAATGTTGTGATGGAGAGCCCAGCGCCAACTGGTTTGAGATGGGGAAGATAGTTGTGGAGAACGTGCCCCACCTTGTTTCTCTAGGTAGCGCATGGCTGTCATATTGTCCGTCCGGACTAAGACAACCTCGTCGATCAGGTGAGGTAGGAAGGCCTTCAATGCTAGGTGAACAGCTTGAAGCTCCAGGTAGTTGATGTGAAAACCCAAGTATTTGTTCTCCCATAGTCCCTGTACTGTGAGATCCTGTAGGTGTGCACCCCATCCTGAGTGATGCGTCCGTTGTGACAGTGATGTGGGGAACAGGGTCGAGGAAAGTTTGCCCCTGTAAAAGGTTGTTGGTGTTCCACCACTGCAGAGAGTGATGACTGTGGCGACCTATCAACACTAGATCTTCCCAATGGCCCTGTGGCAGAGACCCCTGCTGAGCTAAGCATTCCTGCAAGGGATGCATGTGTAGACGTGCATGGGGTACTATGGCAATGCAGGAGGCCATCATGCCTTAGAGACGCATGACTGTCCGAACTGTGAGTTGATGATTTGGTTGAAATAGGGGAATTAACACCTGGAAAGACTGGAATATTGCAGTATTGGGATAAGCTAGGCCTATTTGTGTGTTTAGAATAGCCCCTAGATAAGGTTGAAGCTGTAGGAGTTGAAGGTGAGACTTGGCGGAATTGTTGGTGAACCCTAAGCGATGAAGCAGATTTATTGTGACCTGAGTGTGGTGTTGACACTGTTGGTGAGTGTTGGCTTTGATAAGCCAATCGTCCAGATATGGAAAAACGTGGATTTTTTTGTCTGCGTAGGTGGGAGGCATCACTGTAAGGCATTTGGTGAATACCCAAGGTGAGGTAGTGACCCTGAAAGGAAGGACATTGAACTGGTAATGTTTGCCGCCCACCACAAACCTGAGATATCTGTCTGCGATGTGCTGGATGTATTGGTATGTGAAAATAGGCATCCTTTAGGTCTAGTCTAGCCATGAAGTTCCCTTGTTGGAAAAGTGGGATCACATCTTGTAGGGGTACCATGTGGAATTGCTCTGATATGATGTATTCGTTTGGGGCCTGAGGTCTACAATTGGCTGTAAAGAGCCGTCCTTTTTGGGTATTAGGAAATATAGACAGTACATTCCTGAACCCTGGTGATGTATAAGAACAGGCTCTATAGGTCCTTTGAGGAGGAGAGCTTGGACCTTCTGTTTGAGCAATGGTTGATGTTCTCGTGATAGCCCGTGATTGCAAGGTGTAATGTTGGGAGGTGTGGTAATGAGCTCCAGACAATACCCATGTTGGATAATATCCAACACCCACTGGTCTGATGTAACTATTTGCCATGTGGGTAGAAAATATTGTAAGCAACCTCCAACAGTATTATGTGGTCGGGAGGTAGGAGAGGGAAGTCATTGTTTGGTGGTGGGTGTTGTTCCGTGTGGGGAAGCACCCTTTCTCTAACTCTGCAATTGTTACCTCTGTAGAACCCTCTGTAAAACCCCAGAGGGGAGGTATGTTGACCCTGATTGAGCTGGTACGAGGTGGAGGTGTCAGAAGAGGTTGCTTTGGGACCTCCACTGTAGCTTGGGCGGCGAAAGGTGCTACGGGGAGCCGGTGTTTGGATAGCCCCCATTGCTTTTGCCATCTCAGTCACTTTTTGATTTTTTCCTTATGTTTGGTCCACCTTAGGACCAAACAGATGTGCCTTATCGAGTGGCATGTTGAGCACATTTTGTTGAACTTCTGGTTTGAAACCAGAAAAGCGGAGCCATGCATGCGTTCGTAGTAGGATACTTGTATTAATACCCTTAGCTGCAGTGTCAGCTGAGTCCAAGGCACAGAATGGTGGTGTTGGATAGAAGCCTGCCTTCAGCAACAAGTTCTTGGTTCTGTTTCTTTGCTCATCTGGGAGGTATTGGAGCAGGCCTTCCATCTCGTCCCAGTGAGCATAATCATATCGAGCAAGAAGGCCCAAAGAGTAGGCAATATGCCAATGATTGGCGGATTGTGCTGCAACCCTTTTCCCTGCCGCATCTATACGTTTGCTTTGCTCATTGGATGGTGGGGCGTCTCCGCTGGCTTGTGAGTTTGCTCGCTTGCGGGCGGTGGTGATGACCAGGGCGTCTTGTGGAAGTTGGTCCCAAATGTAAACGGGATAAGATGGAGAGGCCTTATATTTTTTGTCGACCCTGGGTGTTATAACCCTAGCCCTAATAGGGTCTTTAAAGATGTCATCCATATGCCTAAGCATGCCCTTTAGCACTGGGAGATATTGAGTAGCCCTGTGAATGGAGGAAAGGGTCCCGAAGAGGAAATCTTCTTCCAAGGCTCTTTATGGAGTTCCTCTTGATGGAAAGAAGCCACTCTCCCTATAAGCTCCTGATAAGATGTTGAGTCACCAGGAGAGGAAGGTCGGGCGGGATAGAGATCTGGATTTGTGTCCCCTGGTGGATCGATATCACAAGTATTCCAGGGGTCGATATGTGGTGGTATACCATAAGTGTCCTGTCCACCACCATGCCCAGCTGTATCAGACTGTGGAGACCCCTGAGGAGAGGTATCTAGTGGGTCCCCTATAGAATATGGTGGAGAGGACAAAGCTGGTGAGGTGGTGAGGGTGGTGGAAGAAGCAAAGGACTGGTGGCGTTCTCTGCCATTCTGCTGTCTTTCACAGGAACCGGTACATCCAGAGCCTACTAGAAAGACAAATCTATTTTGGGTGGTGGAGGAATCGGTGCCGAAGCTCTGTCAAGGATGTGGCCGGTATGAGGCTGGATGTGACTCTGTTTCTGTCTGGCATCAAGTTGCTCTTGAAGTCTATGGAGAATTGGCTCCACCGGTCTTCTAAAATCAGGCTTCGATGTCAGCTTCAATGGTTTCGAGTCCGACACAGGTTTTGGTACCAAAGTTCTGCTCAGCGCTGAAGTGGTGGACGTCAACGGTGATGTTCGGCTCGGCACCAAAGGTCCGGTAGGCGCCGGCCGGTGTTCCGAGACTTAAGTGCTTGATGCCGAAGGTTTCAGCTTTGGTTGTTCTTTCGGCGCCGACCATAGCCAGAGGGCAGTGGTGAACCGAGGGCCTATTTATGGTGCTCAAGAGGAGCCAAACGTCTTTTGGGCTGATTGAGAAGGAGGTGAGGGGCAGGAAATACCATACTCACAAACTTCTGAGCAGACTTCCTCCATCTACATGTTGACCTTAAAACTGGATCCAGAACTGCCCTCGATCGAGAACGCCTCTTCCTCTGCAGGTGAACGTTGAGGGTGTTCTTCTTGCTCCTCAACATCTTCATGACCGAAGAGGTCTGGAGAATCCTCTATGCTCCTCCACGACATCTGTAGCCAATGTGCGCGGCAGTCTCGAAGAGTTTTCTTGAAGCGGAAGGAGCGTCAGGCGTCGCATTCAGCTTCTTTGTGTTCCGGCGACATGCAAACATTACAGACCTGGTGTATGTCGGTCTGAGGATACTTCGCGTTGCAGCGAGGACAGTAACAGAAGGGCATACGTTCCATCACCAGCAAGGCATTCTCTAAAACTTGATGGCGACTGAAGAAAGGCCCCGAAGGGTGAGGCCATGAGGGGGGCCGCGGTTTAAGCGACTTGACAAGATGTACAAAACATCAATATGCAAGAATTGGAAAATGCAATCGAAACAATACAGACGGAAGGAAGGGTAGTGAGCGAACCGAAAAGATCACCACAATTGTGTCGATTCGGAGTGCATGCACACATGTCCGAACCCAACTGCGGAAAGACAATTTAACAGTGGAGTCGATGCCCATGCGCATTATGTCCAAGAGGAGGAGTCACTCTACCTTGTGACTCAAAAGACTTCTTCTAAGAAAAACAACTTGCACACATCTGGACCCAACACTAAATGGCAGGAGTACGTAAAGCATGTGTATCTTCAGCCACACATGCCTCGAACAGTCAGTTTCACTGACGAGCCTAAACCTGTGTCAGGCATGAAAAACTGCATGTGGTAACTCACCCACACCAACGGCAAGCCACAGCTGTTCCTGTAATTGTGGCACCCAGGCGCCAGTATCACAAGGCAGGATGCCAAACTCTTTGGGGCTGTAGTGATGCATTAGCTTACTATTGCTGTAAGTGGGCTGGACTGTTTTGTCAAATGGCCCATCTTCTAAACTGCCATTTTAACCGCCCCCCTCCCCCCACTGGCTTTTGGTCCTCATCAAAATAAACAAACATGCAAGCCCTGTGATACATGTATGAGCTGAATGCTGACAGCCATGTTTGGAACTGCGTTACATGTTTCACATGCGCTGTGGCCATTTTATGGTGAGACGCTAGAGGGAGCTCAGAAGCAATATATAATTACTTCTAACCTGTACCGGTTGTTGGATGCCCTGCATTCCAAACTATTGAGATCACTATGGCAGTGTTTCCTAAACTGTGGGCCACGACCCACTGGTGGGTCGCCAGCCGATGTTTGGTGGCGGGTTGCAAAAGTGCAAGCAATAAATAAAGAAGCCTTTAAATTCTGTCTTTATCGTGTCATTAGCTGTGCTTCAAAGACAGAGGTCAAATGTCAGGCTATGTCTTCTGACAAATTTCTGCTTATTTTTTTAACATAGAGATTGGTGTTTTGTTGTTTACGAACTCCTCTCAATTTGCAGTCACAGAAAGAAAAGTAAAGTGAATTAGGTGACAATTTCGCTGTGGTAAAGGGTGAGTGAAAGGAAATGCTGTAGGATGTCATTTTCGTAAACACACAACAAAATGTAAATACCTGTAAAATGTGAACTGTACATAGTCAGCAGTTAGGAAAGCAACAATGAAGCACATTTTTTTGTAATTCTGAAGTGTGATGGAAGTAAAGATTTAAATAGGATCAAAACAAATTAAGACACTTTACTTGGTGATGCACAAATGATAAATAATTCCCTGAAACCCGATTTCCACACATTGTCATTTGTCTGCAATATAGTTTTATCAGTAAAACTGTATGTCTGGGGACATTTAGGGGACATTTCAATGGAAATGTGCTGTCTGTAAATGAGTGTGCACCACACAATGCTTTAGATACATTAAAAATCTCCCTCATGTCCAAGAAAGCTAGGTGGGTAGCTAAAGTGTGTTATTCTAAATTTGGGTCATGGTTCTGAAAAGCTTGGAAAGCACTGCTTTAGGTTATTTCTCTTCTCTATGCCTCTGACCTCTGTCTTTTCCCTGTCCTAAACTTGTATTCTTCCTTTCAGCCTTACTATAACTCCTGATCAACATTTTTAATCTTCTGTTTAACCACTCTTACCCAATAGGATTGACCTTCCGTGAACGGCCCTGTTTCTGTCCCTGGATTGCTCTGGATTTGGTTTACCTGGATTATCTTTTGAAACGGCTGCTGTGTTCAGCTCTGATGACTCCTTGGGCCATATTACACAAGTGCCCCGAGGACGAAATGGGCGTTTGCGCCCACTTTGCGTGCCCCCAGGGCTCTTTGGTATTACAGAAGGGGCCCCTTCTGTAATACTGAAAGCGCGGGCGCACATACAGCACCAGTGCTTCCTCAAGAGGACGTTCCCTCATTTGCATGAGGGCGTGGCCCTATGCAAATGAGGGAATCCTTTGCCTCTGCACCCGCGCCGTATTACAGACGCGGGCGCAGGGGCAAAGAAGCTCTCAGGAGGCGCACAGACAGTGCACCACTTAAAAGGTGGTGCACTGTCAGTGCGCCACCTGATTGCAGCCCTCTGGTGGGGGAAAGGGGGTCCCATGGACCCCCCCAGACCTCCCCTTGCAGTCGGGTGCAGTCACTGACTGCACCCGCTGTGAAAGGGGATCTCTAATTCCCTTTAAAAGTGCAGGCGGGGCTGCCTGCACTGTGAAAACACGGAGCGGCTTTAAGGCAGCTGCTCCGTTTTCCACATGAATGCGCTGCCCCCAGGGCAGGGTGAGTTCGCGGTTGCCCTGGAGGGAGCGAATTCCATGTACGAGGGCGCACTTTCCCTGTTTGCGCCCGACGCACCTGTTTTAAGGTGCACCGCGCGCAAAAAGGGAAAGTGAGCCCTTTACATTTTAAGGTGATCCGGGCACAAACAGGGAAAGTGTGCCCTTTACATAATAAGGTCCCTTGTTCCCTGCCTTTCCTAGCTAGAGACTTTGATTTACTGTCCCCTGTTCTTTCTTGGTGTGAGGCTTTGATTCCCTTTCTACTGTCCTTTCCCAGGCAAGACTTTGATTCCTTGTCCCATGTCCTTCCCTGGTGAGAGACTTTGATTCCCTGCCTCTTTCCTGCTGCAAGACTTTGATCACTGGTCCCCTAGCCCTTCTTGTGCTTTATCCAGATTTCCGGATCCGAAGTTCTTACTCAGGTTCAGATTTCTTCTCTGGCTCATCTCATTTCTTTTCTGGCTTGTTTGAATTCCCTTCTATAAACAGTTTTCCTTATCCAACCTTGCCTCTCTGATTGTTTTTTTGTGACGTTGATAGTTTATTCTTATTTCAGATATGGTATGTAACAAATTATGAGGGGGACAGGAATTCTATGAATCGATCACACTCTTATCTGTGCTCTAGTTTAATTTCAGATTGTCCTCTATCCAATCCACCACTGGACCATCTTCCTTTACGTAATCATCAATCCTCCATACTCCAGGATTTCGTTTCACAGGTCATCACCTTGTGTCCCGTGTTCCATCAGCATCTTTATTTAGTAGCATTGGTGTGTCTGGAACAAAGGGCTGTTGAGCTCATCTCATCTGTCTCCTAGCTAGATGCCATCTGGATTCTTTATAACCTGAAGCTCAGAGACAGATAGAGAAACCTGACTTTATACACTGAGTTGAATACAGAGATTTGCATGAAGGAAGAGAATTAAAAAAAAAAAATTGAAAAGTAAACTAAGTTAAACCAATACCATTCAGGTGCTTGTCCTTTGGAGTTTAAGGGCCTGATTTTGATTTCGGCAGACGGGTTATCCATCACAAATGTGACGGATATCCCATCCACCGAAATCCCATAACACCGAAATCCCATATAAATCCTATAACATCCATAATCATCCTAAATCAGGCTAAAATATGATTACTCAGAATGTTGCTACGATCAAGTGTGTACAAAATCAATGAGGCAACATGATGAAGATGATCGTCAACCTCATGCCACCTCAAAACATTGAAAATAACTCCAACTGATTGTGTTTTTCTTTTTGTCTCAAGACAAAGAGAAAAGGTTCAGCTTTTATAAAGCACACACAAATCAACTGAAAATGACAATTCTAAGACCCTAAGTCTTGTATTTTGATACAAATGTGGATAACTTGGGTACATGGATACCTTTTGTAAAAAAGATGCACACTAAAAGATGAACACTACAAGAAAGTTGGTGAATGCTACATGAAACAGTCACATCCCAAATCTATGCCATAGGTAAACAATAGAGAGGTTTAATAAAAGAGCACTGTTAGAAATGGGGGTCTCTGGTTGGCAGAGGTAGATACCTTTGTCCAAATAGGGACCCTTGCTTCTAGTCAGGGAAAGGAGGAAACACTTCTAAAATAACCCCTGCTCACCCCCTTGGTAGCTTGGCACGAGCAGACAGGCTTATCTCAGAGGCAGTGTGTAAAGCATTTGTGAACACATACAGTAATACAGTGAAAACACTACAAATGGACACCACACCAGTTTAGAAAAATAAGTAATCTTTATCTAAACCAAAACAAGACCGATCAGCCACCAAACATGCAACAGAGCTGGCAGAATCAATCCTCACACATGACAATGACATCACGTTCAAAACCGAGACGTGGCTAAATGATTTCTCTTCCCCAATCATGGATATGCTGGTGCCCCCAGGCTTTGCAATCATCAATAAAGACAGAAAGGACCAACGAGGAGGGGGCATAGCAATCATTCACAAGAACAACATCTCCATAACGGACACCGACACCTTCAACTACAACACCTTTGAATGCCTAACCGCCAACATTAAGATAAGGGACAAAACAACACTACTCTGTCATCTCCTCTACCATCCGCCAGGCAACACCAACACATTCGGTGAACACTTGTCTGACCTGATTGCTCACTGCTCACTCCGAGACTCAAACAACCTAATCCTAGGTGACCTCAACCTACACTGGAACGAAGAAAACTCGCTAATCCAAACCCTGAAGGATCTCCTTCACACCAACAACCTTACCCAACACTGCTCAGAGGAAACTCATAACAGAGGAGCAATCCTAGATGCCATTATTGCCCAACGAGACACAGTCACGATCGACCATATCCTGCCCGTTGACTGGTCCGACCACCACATCATCCTATTCCACATCAACCAAATGATCCGATACCACCCCCCACGCATGACGCCCCTAAATGGGCGAGAAATCTAACTCAGATCCCCTTGGCTGACCTAGAGGAAAAGGTAAGATCTCTCCTTCCCATCCCCACAGAGGATCTCTCCACAACAGAACTCACCTCCCATTACAACACAACTATGACTTCCATTCTGGACCAATTAGCCCTCTTGAAACTAAAAAGAGTCAGGAACACTCCATCCAGATCCTGATTCAACACAGACATTAACGTCGAAAGAAGACAACTAAGAGCTACAGAAAGACTCTGGCGGAACAACCCTTCCAAAATCCTCCACGATCAACTCAAATTAGTTCGTACGAAGTACAAAAAACACATAAAGAACGAAAAAAACTCATTTTTCTGCAGCGCTCTAAACAACGCAAAAAACAGGCCCAAAGAACTCTTCAACCTCATTAGGCAGCAAACTTCCAAACCCCCTACATCCTCAGGTCAGGCCTCCAAAGATCGGTGCGACAACTTCGCCAACTTCTTCAACGACAAAATCACCAAGATCGAGCTTTCACTGGCCAACAACAACAGTCCCCCTCACAAGATCCCACCACCAGGGACAGAGGATCTCACACCCAAGTACCCTCCAAAACCCTGGAAATCCTTCAACTCCATCCCGGAAGTGGAGATAGTCAAACTGATCTCCACCTCCAAACCTTCTTCTCACGTCCTAGATCCTATACCCGCCCAACTGGCCAAAAAGCTTAAACTCTCCCTAGCCCCGCTCTGGAGCAAGATCATAAATAGCTCTCTAAGAACCGGAGACATACCAGACTGCCTGAAAGTCGGCCAAGTCACGACATTACTGAAAAAACCAGACCTGGACACCAATGATCTGAACAACTTCAGAACCGTCTCCAATCTCCCTCTCCTATCCAAAATCCTAGAAAGGTGCGTCCTCCTACAACTGACTCAACACATGGACAGCATCAACCTTCTAGACCCCCACCAATCGGGCTTCAGAAAAGGCTGCAGCACTGAGACCGCGATCCTCAACGTCATAGACGGTATCCACAAGTCACTAGATACGGACCAATGCTGCCTACTCATTCTCCTGGACTTATCGGCAGCCTTCGACACGGTTGACCATAATCGACTCATTAAGGTCCTTCAAGAAAGGGTAGGTGTTGATGAGGTGGTTTTACATTGGTTCTCCTCCTTCCTCCACAACCGCACCCAAAGAATAAAAATCAAAAACTTCTCGTCTGACTTACACCCCGTCAGCAGGGGTGTCCCCCAAGGATCAGTACTTTCCCCGCAACTTTTCAACATCTACATGGAACCCCTCACCAACATACTCAAAAAAGCCAACATCCCCTTCCACCTATATGCAGATGATACCCAGATCTATCTCGAAACCTCCTCCATTGATGACATTCAGAGACTCAATGACACTCCAAGAGAAGTTCAACACTGGCTAACAATAAATCATCTAAAACTCAACCAAGACAAAATGGAAATCCTCCTCATTTTCAACAAAGAAGAGAACCCCCAAATCTTAGAATGGCTAAAAGCTATTGATGCTCTCAACGGCAATCTCACCCTGGCTGACTCTGTAAAATCGCTGGGAATCACCCTAGACCCAAAACTTGACATGGCAAAACAAATCAAGAACTCCGCAAAGAGCGCCTTCCTCAACATGAAACTACTCAACAAAATAAAACCCTTCATCCCGCCCAAGGACCTCAAACAAGCGACTCAATCGCTGTTGCTGTCTAGACTCGATTACAAGAATGCAGTCCTCACAGGTGCAGCAAAATCCCACTTAGCTCCCCTCAGAACAACCCTCAACGCAGCAGCTAGAATGGTCACCGGAGTTAAGAAATATGATCACATCTCACCCGCACTCAGAGAACTAAAATGGCTCCCAGTCGAAATGCGTGCCAGCTTCAGAACTGCCTGCCTCACGCACAAAGCCCTGCACACAGGGAAGCCTGACTACCTGGCCTCCAAACTCAAGAAAGCCGGCCATGCAAGGAACCTCAGGAGCACCAACACTCTACTCCTCATCCCTCTGAAAACACGCAAACAAAAAACCGCAGCCCGGTCCTTCGCTGGAAATGCGCCCAAAATCGGGAACTCCATTCCAGTCCATATCAGGACTACCACCTCCTTTGTAAAATTCAAAAGAAAGCTCAAAGACCTCTTCCTCAATCGTTCTCTCTCGAACCGATAGCTGCCGTCGAAGCCCACAAGCCAGTACACTGCAGCTCACTGCTATTGGGACATTAAGACCTCTACCTCCCCCACCTCCACGACCCCTGCCTCTATCATCTCTCCCCGAAGGAGGTTCAGTTCAAGTCAACAGACACACAACTTGAATACTACTTGACTTCCATGCATTAATGATGTACACTGCGCTGAGATTTCCAAAGCGCCTTGAGACAATATATATACTTTTTGCTAGATTGTATGACTCTCGCGTGACGACTGTTGTAAAGCGCTCCGATACCTTCGGGTCTGGCCAGCGCTACATAAAACTCCTAAATAAATAAAAATCCACAGTACAGTAATAAAAATATGACTTTCAGATGGTAGAAATAGTTCAGTTCAAAGCAAATTGCAAATGCGACACTTTTCTCACAAAGTACTAGGGATGCGTCACGCAAACAAACAAAACGGGCCGCAAGGAAGGTGATGCGTTGGTTCCTTACTTCAGCGCAGTGGAGGTGATGTGTCGGTTCCTTACTGGTGAGGAGGTGATGCGTCGGTTTCTTACTGCGTGGGGAGGTGATGCGTGGGTTTCTTACTGCGTCCCCCAACAATGCAACAGACTTGGCGCCTCGATGCGTTGCGACGATCCGGTGACGAAGCGTGAACTCGGGCAGCTACACAGCAGGCCTTGCGTCAAACTCGGTGCGATGATCTCAGACTTCGGAGATCGGTGCAATCGATGCGGCGTGCGGCGATTTCTCAAGCCGCGGCAGGCACGGCAACGGTTTCTTCAGCGATGCGTTGGAAACAGGTGCGGATACGTCTTGCTTCTTCGAAGTTGCGTTGATTTTCCAGCTCCCAGCGGAAAACAGTCTCTAGAGGTCCAGAACAGCAGCAGGCACCTCTTTGCAGATTAGAATTCCCAGCAAGGAAATTCAGGGGATCTGGTGGTGAAGTCTTTGTGTCCCTGAGACTTCAGAACAGGAGGCAAGCTCAGTTTCAAGCCCTTGGAGATCTTCTTTCAAGCAGGTGACAAAGCAAACAGCAAAGTCCTTTTCTCCTTTCCTTGGCAGCAAGTAGCCACTGCAGGCCAACCCCAGACAGCAAACAGCACTGGGGCAGTATTCCTCCTCAGTTTCTCCGGCTCTTCTCCTTCGCAAAGGTTCTTGATTCCCAGAAGTGATCTAAAAGCTGGGGTCTGGGCCCCTCTCTTTATACACAAAAATGGAAAATGCTACTTACCAGTATGCATCTGTTCTTGGCATGTAGAGCTGCAGATCCTCACACTGTGCATTAGATCGCCATCTGGTGTTGGGCTCGGATGCTTGCACTTTGTTGTTGTCTTCGAAGAAGTCTTTGTAGTCATGTGATAGGTGACTCCTCCTTAGGACAATAGTGCGCATGGGCATCGACTCCATCCTCAGATTGTTTTTCGCCATATTGGGGAGTGATGTAGTTAGTAGAAAAGAAAAGAGATGTCCATGTGTGTGTATCTAATTAAGATAGGACTGGAGCACATACAGGTCCCGGGGAGGTGGGTGGGCGTGTGAGGATCTGCAGCTCTACATGCCAAGAACTGAAGCATACTGGTAAGTAGCATTTTCCGTTCGAGGCATGTGAGCTGCAGAGCTCACACTGTGCATAGACTGTACAGCAGTATCTCCCCTAGCGGTGGTCACCTGTATGTGTTGCAGTAGTTTGAAAAAGGGTTTTAAGGACAGCTTGGCCCACGGAGGCTTGTTGCTTGGCTTGCACATCAACACAATAGTGTTTAGTGAAGGTGTGTTTTGTAGACCACGTGGCTGCCTTGCATATGTCTTCTAGGGGAATGTTCCCTAAGAATGCCATGGAGGCCCCTAGTTTGCGTGTTGAGTGCGCTCTAGGGGGAACTGATAATGTGCGTTTGGCTTTTTGGTAGCAGATTTGGATACATTTAACAATCCACCTTGCAACCCCGGCTTTTGAGATGGGATTACCTTTGTGTGGTGGAGAGAAAGCCACAAACAATTGTTTGGTTTTGCGAAAGGATTTGGTTCTGTCAATGTAATACATAAGGGCTCTTTTGACATCTAGGGTGTGGAGAGCTCTTTCTGCCACGGAATCTGGGTTTGGAAGAACACAGGTAGTTCTACTGATTGGTTAAGGTGGAAAGGCGAAATGACTTTGGGAAGGAATTTTGGGTTTGTTCTGAGAACTACCTTTTTATGATGTATTTGTAAGAAAGGCTCTTGTATAGTTAGAGCTTGTAGTTCACTGACTCTCCTGAGAGAAGTGATTGCAATTAGAAACGCAACTTTCCATGTAAGGAATTGAAGTTCACATTTATGTAAGGGTTCGAAAGGTGGACCCATGAGCCTGGTAAGTACTATATTAAGATTCCACACTGGGGAAGGTGGTAATCTGGGAGGTATGATCCGCTTAAGGCCTTCCATGAAGGCTTTAATGGCGGGAACTTTGAATAGTGATAAGTGTTGTCTGTTTTGCAAGTAAGCAGCAAGGGCTGCGAGGTGCAGACGTATGGATGAGTATGCAAGACTACATCTTTGCAAATATAGCAAATAGCAAATGATGTTTTGCGTAGAGGCTTGTAATGGTTGGATGTTATTATTAGTGTAGTAAATAGCGAATCTTTTCCATTTAGCTGCATAGCAGGCTCTGGTAGTTGGGCGTCTAGCTTCTTTTATAACGTCCATGCAGTCTGGGGGTAGGTTAAGATAACCGAATTCTAGGACTTCAGGAGCCAAATTGCAAGGTTCAGCTGAGATGGATCTGGGTGCATTATCTCTCCATGGCTCTGCGTTAGCATTGTTGGGGAGAGGTGTAGTCTTTGGTATGGGACTACTGATAGCTCCAGTAGTGTGGTGAACCACGGTTGGCGTGCCCATGTAGGGGCTACTAGTATCATTTTGAGAGACTGTTGTCGAAGCTTGCGTACTACAAGTGGGATGAGTGGGAGCGGTGGAAAAGCGTACACAAATCTGCCGGACCAGTTCATCCATATCGCATTGCCCTTGGACTGCGGGTGTGGAAACCTGGCGGCGAAGGTTGGGCATTTGGCGTTTTGGTGTGTGGCGAACAGATCTAAGTCTGGCTGGCCCCACATCTGGAAGAAAGGTAGAAGAACTTGTGGATGTAGTTCCCACTCGTGAATCTGTTGTGTCTGTCGACTTAACAGATCTGCAATCTGATTGTGAACCCCTGGTAGGTGTTCTGCTAGAAGGTATATGTTTTGTGGAATGGCCCACCTCCAAATGTCCTGTGCTAGTTGGGACAGTTGTGGAGAGTGTGTCCCCCCCTGTTTTTGTATATAGTACATTGCTGTGATGTTGTCTGTTCGGATCAGGACAGCTTTGTTTTGTACGTGGAGTTGAAAGGACTTGAGAGCTAGGAATATAGCTAGTAACTCTAGGTGGTTGATGTGGAGCAGCGTCTGCTGAGTGGTCCACTTGCCTTGTGTTGTATGGTGTAACAGGTGTGCTCCCCATCCTGTAAGGGATGCGTCCGTGGTTAGTACTACTTGTGGAACCGGCTCTAGGAACGGCCGCCCCTTGGACAAATTGTTGGTGTTCCACCACTGCAGAGAGCGATGTGTGCGGCTGTCCACCAACACCAGATCTGTAAGATGTCCCTGAGCCTGGTTCCATTGGCGCGCTAGGTACTCTTGTAGAGGACGCATTTGAAGTTTTGCATGAGGGACGAGAAAATGCAGGATGCCATCATGCCGATGAGCTGCATAAACACTCTGGCTGGAAGAGAGTGTTGCATTTGAAACCTGGGGACAAGGGTTTGTATACTGGCTATCCTGGCTGGGCTGGGGTAAGCTAGAGCAGTGGAAGTGTTTATTGTGGCTCCCAGATATTGAAGGACATGGGAGGGCTGAAGGTGGGACTTGGTATAGTTTATTGTGAACCCCAAGTTGTGTAATGTTTGTATCGTTTGGTGGGTGTGTTGGACACACTGGTTGGATGATTTGGCTTTGATAAGCCAGTCGTCCAGGTATGGGAAGACATGTATTTGTTGTCTTCGTAGATGCGCTGCTACTACTGCAAGGCATTTGGTAAACACTCTTGGAGCAGTGGTGACTCCGAATGGGAGTACTTTGAACTGGTAGTGCTGTCCATTGAGAACGAACCTTAGATACTTCCTGTGAGCAGGATGTATGGGAATGTGGAAGTAGGCGTCCTTGAGGTCTAATGTGGCAAGGAAGTCTTGTTGTTGTAGTAAGGGAAGCACTTGTTGGAGAGTGATCATGTGAAAATGATCTGAGTGTATGTATTGATTGAGAGGTCTGAGGTCTAAAATAGGCCTGAGAGTGCCGTCCTTCTTGGGAATGAGGAAGTACAGGGAGTAAACCCCTGTGCCCTGCTGTAGCAGAGGCACTGGCTCTATGGCGTGCTTTTGAAGCAGGGAAAGTACCTCTTGTTGTAAAAGTGTAAGATGGTCTGTGGACATTGGACGCTGCCTGGGTGGTATGGTGGGGGTAGCTGTTAGCTCCAGCCAGTAGCCATGTTGGATAATCTGTCTCACCCACCTGTCTGTTGTAATGGAGTTCCAGACAGGCAGGAACTGTGATAGCCTTCCCCGACAGGGGTGTTGTGGTCGGGGGAAGTGGAGGAAAGTCACTGTTGGGAGTGGTGGAGGTACGGGTGTTGTTATTATTACCTCGACCTCTGCCCTTAGAGTTGTTGCCTCTGTAACCACCCCTAAAGTATCCTCTATTAGGAGAGGTTTGGGTGTTTGTTCGATAGGAAGAGGAACTGTCTGCGGTGGTATTCCTGGAGCCCCTCTGTAAAAGGAGCGGCGAAAGGAGCCACGTTGCTGCGGGGACTGCAATGCTCCCATTGATTTGGCAGTGTCAGTATCCTTCTTCATCTTTTCTAGTGCTGTGTCGACAGCAGGACCAAATAGTTGGTTTTGGTTAAATGGCTGGTTTAGTATGGTAGTCTGGACTTCTGGCTTAAAACCTGAAATGCGAAGCCAGGCGTGTCGTCTGATAAGCACGCTAGTGTTAACTGACCTAGCGGCGGTGTCGGCTGCGTCTAAGGCGCACTTAATGGAGGCATTGGAAATAAGTTTGCCTTCTTGAATGAGGTCAGTGGCTTGTGTTTTGTATTGATCAGGTAGATGTTGAAGGAGGGTTTCTAGTTGATCGTAGTGTGCCCTGTCGTACCTAGCTAGTAGAGCTTGGGTGTTAGCGATGCGCCAGATGTTGGTGGCTTGCGCAGCTACGCGTTTGCCAGAGGAATCTAACAATTTGGATTCTTTATCAGGGGGCGGAGCATCCCCTGAAGTTTGGGAATTGGCGCGTTTTCTGGCATTAGAAACGACCAGTGAGTCAAGGGGGAGCTGACCTTTGATGTAGGTGGGGTCATCGGGGGCAGGTCTATACTTTTATCCACTCTAGGATTAAGGATCCTGGCTCTGACCGGGTCGTTAAAAATTTCAGGTGCATGTTTAATGACACCCTTGATCATGGGCAAAGTTTGAACAGTTTTTTGAGACCGTACAAAAGTGTCTAGAAGAAAATCTTCCTCTGGTTGGTCGGTGTGAATATGCACCCCATGAAAACGGCCGCCCTATGTATGAGTTGCCCAAAACCTATGTGATCATCTGGTGGAGATGGTTTTGTGGGATAAGGTGGAGGGCTGGGGAGGTCTGTAGGGTCTGGGGGTCATTATAACCCCAGTCATCCTGTGGTGGATTATCTGGATCCAGACATAAATTATGAGGGTCATCCCCGTACCCCATGTTGTCCTCATACTCATGTGGGGGAGAATCCGCAGGTTGAGGAGGTGTGATAGGGATGTGGAGAGGAGGGGTGTTAGAGAGAGGTATAGGGGAAGAAGGGGGCATAGGGGAAGTGGAAGAGTCCTTCTTCTTTGGAGGGACAGGCTTGTGACGTGGCACAGAGGAAATGTGTCCTGTTTTAGGATTGATATAAAGTTTGTGTTGATTAGGATCGATGGGATCCGGTGTAAACAGTTCCTCTCCTTGAATATTAGTTTTCGGCGCCGACTTTTTCGGTTCCGAACGTGGTGATGGCTTCTTTAAATGTTCCTTTGCTTTAGAAGGCGTCGAGGCGTCCTTCGGCTTAGCTACAGGCTCGACCGGCTTTAGTTTAGGGGTGTGTCGAGTAGCTTCGGTTTCGGTGCCGAGGGATCCGCGTGCTTGGAGGCGGATTTGGGGACCGAACTGGATTTCGGCGCTCGGGTGGTCTTTGTGTTTCGGCGCCGAAGGTGCCGGTGTAACGGGCACATGTGGTTTGGTCGGTGCCGAGGAACTAGAAGGCTTTGTTTTCTTGTTCGGTGCCGAGCCCGGAGGCGGGGCGTCCGAAACACGTTTACGGTCTCGACTGGGGCCCGTAGGCGAAGTACTGACCGGTGCCTTCGATTTTGCAGGGAGGGTTGGGGCAGGGGCAGTAGTACTCACACGCTGCCCTGAAGGGATGGAACTGTCGGAGTCCTCTGCCTCGGAGATGATAGCGAGGTCTTCGGAGTCTTCTTCCGGAACATCGGAACCCTCGTCGAAGATGTTGACGGGTTCCGGAGCGGACCTGTGCGCCATGATGTGCCTTCGGGCTCGACGATCGCGGATTGTCTTCTTGGAGCGGAAGGAGGCGCAGGCCGGACAAGTGGCCTCGTTATGGTCTGGTGAGAGGCACTGATTACAGACCTGGTGGTGGTCACTGTGAGGAAACTTTGCTCCACATTGGGGGCATTTTCGGAATGGCGTCCTTTCCATGGGCAGTAGGCCTTACGGCGTCGATGGGCCCAACGGCCCGCTTCAACGGCTGGAAAGGAGATCGAGGAAGGCACGTCGAGATGTCGATGTCGGTATCAGGCGTTGAAAAGTGGAAAACGCTGCAAAAAAACAAGTTTTGAACCGGAGTGTCGAAATTGCATCCGAACCCGATGGCGGAAAAAAACAATCTGAGGATGGAGTCGATGCCCATGCGCACTATTGTCCTAAGGAGGAGTCACCTATCACATGACTACAAAGACTTCTTCGAAGACAACAACAAAGTGCAAGCATCCGAGCCCAACACCAGATGGCGATCTAATGCACAGTGTGAGCTCTGCAGCTCACATGCCTCGAACCCTTTGTTCTCTGAAGGCAGAGAGTGTCTGTACCCAGCCAAAACCAGTTCTGTCCTCACTGGTGCAGCTTCCTGGCAGGAGGTGGAGACAGCATTGTTGAAGGCAGACCAGGCCCATTCAGGTGAAAGGAAATCTCCTCCCCTGACTCTAAATGCAGCCCAGGTCTATTCAGTCCAGCCCTGACTCATCAGACTTCTGGAGCTGCTGCCCCTCTCCAGCCCCTGTCATCCAAAAGCCAGACATGCAATACACAAACCTAGCAGAGGCACACTGGATGGTTAGGCAAGAAAATACCTACTTTCTAAAAGTGGTATTTTCAAACACAGAATGTAAAAATCACCCTCATAAAAGATGCATTTTAAAATACTGAGTTCAGGCATACTAAACTTTATTTTTCTACCTTGTTCCCAGGGCCAGTTATGTTTATAAGATGTTATAAACAAACTCTCCATTCTGTCCTATGGGAACAGGTAGCCTTGCAATAGTGAAAAACGAAATTGGCAGTATTTCACTATCAGGACATGCCACACACATCAGGGCATGTCCTACCTTTCACATACAATGCACCCTGTCCACAGGGGTAACTTGGGCCTACCTTAGGGGTGACTAATATGTAGAAAAGGGAAGGCTTATGGACTGGCAAGTGTGCACACTTGCCAAGTCGACATGGCAGTCCCAGACTGCACACAGGCTCTGCAATGGCGGGCCAGAGTTACATTTTACAGGCTGCTTCTGTGGGTGGCACAATCAGTGCTGCAGCCCACTAGCAGCATTTGATTTACAGGCCCTGGGCACACACAGTGCACTATACTAGTAAGTATAAATCAAATATACCAATCATAGAATCACTAATTTAACAACAATTTACAAAGGGAGCACTTGCACTTTGGCACTGAACAGCAGTGGCAAAGTGCCCAAAGCATCTAGACCAGCAAAACGGAGTCCAACACACAGCAAAAACACAGGAGAAAAAGGCAAACAAGCATTGGCATAGCCAATAGGTCTCGCCTTTGGGACCTTATGTGTTCAGCCAGAACTTTTGGCTATGTTGTAGAACATTGTGGCTGCTGTGCATCATGTTGAAAAGTTATAATAAAAAGTGTTAAGCATTTTTGTTACCTTTATACAAACCAAGACGACATTATATACAACTGAACAACCTGATTAAAAAAGATTTTAACATAAAAAATGTCTTCTAGTTTTTTTGTACTTGCACTGCTGGCAACTTCTTCCTGCCTGTTCTCATGCTTGTTTGTTATAATTTTTTTTGTTATGGGGAGCGGGACATAAATAACGGGGAGTGGAGGTTGGAAAACAGTAATTTAATTAGAACATGAGCAGCGGACGGACACTAGGGGAGAATCAACAGATGCCAGATTCCGAGGGCAGACTGACGTGATGCTTAGGTGATGTTTAGGTGATGTTTAGGTGATGCTTAGGTGATGCGCTGATGCAAAATGGTGGTGGTGAGTGAAGTTTGGTGCTCAGGTGGTGCCACTATATGGTGTGGATTGGAGGTACGTTGTGGATTGTGGAGTTGTGTAGTTGAAATATGTTGTTTGGTGTGTAATTATGTGGTGTGTATTGGAAATGTGTGGAGTTGAATTGTGTGGCCTGGAACTGTGGTGTTGAGTGAAATTATGCTTAGTGAAATTGTGTCATGGTGTGGAGTGCATTTATGTTGATTGGTGGTATGTGGCATAGAATGCATTTATGTGGAGTGTATTTATGTTGCATTGAGTAGAGTGCAATTATGTGGCGTGTAATTATGTGGCACTGAGTGGTATTATGTGGAGTGTATTTATGTTGCATTGAGTAGAGTGTAATTATGTGGCATGTAATTATGTGGTACTGAGTGGTATGTGGAGTGTATTTATGTTGCATTGAGTAGAGTGTAATTATGTGACGTGTAATTATGTGGTACTGAGTGGTATTATGTGGAGTGTATTTATGTTGCTTGAGTAGAGTGTAATTATGTGGCGTGTAATTATGTGGCACAGTGTTAGTATGTGGAGTGTATTTATGTTGCATTGAATAGAGTGTAATTATGTGGTACTGAGTGGTATTATGTGGAGTGTATTTATTTTGCATTGAGTAGAGAGTAATTATGTGGTGTGTAATTATGTGGCACTGAGTGGTATTATGTGGAGTGTATTTATGTTACATTGAGTAGAGTGTAATTATGTGGTGTGTAATTATGTGGTACTGAGTGGTATGTGGAGTGTATTTATGTTGCATTGAGTAGAGTGTAATTATGTGGCGTGCAATTATGTGGCACAGTGGTATTATGTGGAGTGTATTTATGTTGCATTGAATAGAGTGTAATTATGTGACGTGTAATTATGTGGTACTGCGTGGTATTATGTTGAGTGTATTTATGTTGCATTGAGTAGAGTGTAAATATGTGGCGTGTAATTATGTGGCACTGAGTGGTATTATATGGAGTGTATTTATGTTGCATTGAGTAAAGTGTAATTATGTGGCGTGCAATTATGTGGCACTGAGTGGTATTATGTGGAGTGTATTTATGTTGCACTGAGTAGAGTGTAATTATGTGGCTTGTAATTATGTGGTACTGAGTGGTATGTGAGGTGTATTTATGTTGCATTGAGTAGAGTGTAATTATGTGGCGTGTAACTATGTCACACTGAGTGGTATTATGTGGAGTGTATTTATGTTGCATTGAGTAGAGTGTAATTATGTGGCGTGTAATTATGTGGCACAGTGTTATTATGTGGAGTGTATTTATGTTGCATTGAATAGAGTGTAATTATGTGACGTGTAATTATGTGGTACTGAGTGATAGTATGTGGAGTGTATTTATGTTGCATTGAGTAGAGTGTAATTATGTGGTGTGTAATTTTGTGGAACTGAGTGGTATTATGTGGAGTGTATTTATGTTGCATTGAATAGAGTGTAATTGTGACGTGTGATTATGTGGTACTGAGTGGTATTATGTGGAGTGTATTTATGTTGCATTGAGTAGAGTGTAATTGCGTGGTGTGTAATTATGTGGTACTGAGTGGTATTATGTGGAGTGTATTTATGTTGCATTGAGTAGAGTGTAATTATGTGGCGTGTTATTACGTGGCACTGAGTGGTATTATGTGGAGTGTATGTTGCATTCAGTAGAGTGTAATTATGTGGCATGTAATTATGTGGCACTGAGTGGTATTATTTGGAGTGTATGTTGCAGAGTGGAGTGTAATTATGTAGCATATAATTATGTGGCATGAGTGGTATTATGTGGAGTGTATTTATGTTGCATTGAGTAGAGTGTAATTATGTGGCGTGTAATTATGTGGCACAGTGGTATTATGTGGAGTGTATTGAAAAGTGTAATTGTGACGTGTGATTATGTGGTACTGAGTGGTATTATGTGGAGTGTATTTATGTTGCATTGAGTAGAGTGTAATTACGTGGTGTGTGATTATGTGGTACTGAGTGGTATTATGTGGAGTGTATTTATATTGCATTGAGTAGAGTGTAATTATGTGGCGTGTTATTATGTGGCACTGAGTGGTATTATGTGGAGTGTATTTATTTTGCATTGAGTAGAGTGTAATTATGTGGCTTTTAATTATGTGGTACTGAGTGGTATGTGGGGTGTATCTATGTTGCATTGAGTAGTGTAATTATGTGGTGTGTAACTATGTCACTCTGAGTGGTATTATGTGGAGTGTATTTATGTTGCATTAAGTAGAGTGTAATTATGTGGCGTGTAATTATGTGGCACTGAGTGGTATTATGTGGAGTGTATTTATGTTGCATTAAGTAGAGTGTAATTATGTGGCGTGTAATTATGTGGCACTGAGTGGTATTATGTGGAGTGTATTAATGTTGCATTGAGTAGAGTGTAATTATGTGGCATGTAATTATGTGGTACTGAGTGGTATGTGGAGTGTATTTATGTTGCATTGAGTAGAGTGTAATTATGTGACGTGTAATTATGTGGTACTGAGTGGTATTATGTGGAGTGGATTTATGTTGCATTGAGTAGAGTGTAATTATGTGGAGTGTAATTATGTGGTACTGAGTGGTATTATGTGGAGTGTATTTATGTTGCATTGAGTAGAGTGTAATTATGTGGCATGTAATTATGTGGCACAGTGTTATGTGGAGTGTATTTATGTTGCATTGAATAGAGTGTAATTATGTGACGTGTAATTATGTGGTATTGAGTGATATTATGAAGTGTATTTATGTTGCATTGAGTAGAGTGTAAATATGTGGCGTGTAATTATGTGGCAGTGAGTGGTATTATATGGAGTGTATTTATGTTGCATTGAGTAGAGTGTAATTATGTGGCATGTAATTATGTGGTACTGAGTGGTATTATGTGGAGTGTATTTATGTTGCATTGAGTAGAGTGTAATTATGTGGCGTGTAATTATGTGGCACAGTGTTATGTGGAGTGTATTTATGTTGCATTGAATAGAGTGTAATTATGTGACGTGTAATTATGTGGTATTGAGTGATATTGTGAAGTGTATTTATGTTGCATTGAGTAGAGTGTAAATATGTGGCGTGTAATTATGTGGCACTGAGTGGTATTATATGGAGTGCATTTATGTTGCATTGAGTAGAGTGTAATTATGTGGTACTGAGTGGTATGTGGAGTGTATTTATGTTGCATTGAGTAGAGTGTAATTATGTGACGTGTAATTATGTGGTACTGAGTGGTATTATGTGGAGTGCATTTATGTTGCATTGAGTAGAGTGTAATTATGTGGCGTGTAATTATGTGGTACTGAGTGGTATTATGTGGAGTGTATTTATGTTGCATTGAGTAGAGTGTAATTATGTGGCACAGTGTTATGTGGAGTGTATTTATGTTGCATTGAATAGAGTGTAATTATGTGACGTGTAATTATGTGGTATTGAGTGATATTATGTTAAGTGTATTTATGTTGCATTGAGTAGAGTGTAAATATGTGGCGTGTAATTATGTGGCACTGAGTGGTATTATATGGAGTGTATTTATGTTGCATTGAGTAGAGTGTAAATATGTGGCATGTGAATATGTGGTACTGAGTGGTATTATGTGCAGTGTATTTATGTTGCATTGAGTAGAGTGTAATTACGTGGTGTGTGATTACGTGGCACTGAGTGGTATTATGTGGAGTGTATTTATGTTGCATTGAGTAGAGTGTAATTATGTGACGTGTAATTATGTGGTACTGAGTGGTATTATGTGGAGTGTATGTTGCATTCAGTAGAGTGTAATTATGTGGCGTGAAATTATGTGGCACTGAGTGGTATTATTTGGAGTGTATGTTGCATTTAGTGCAGTGTAATTATGTAGCATATAATTATGTGGCACTGAGTGGTATTATGTGGAGTGTATTTATGTTGCATTGAGTAGAGTGTAATTATGTGGCGTGTGATTATGTGGTACTGAGTGGTATTATGTGGAGTGTATTTATGTTGCATTGAGTAGAGTGTAATTACGTGGTGTGTGATTATGTGGCACAGTGGTATTATGTGGTGTATTTATGTTGCATTGAATAGAGTGTAATTATGTGTTGTGTAATTATGTGGCACTGAGTGGTATTATTTGGAGTGTATGTTGCATTGAGTGCAGTGTAATTATGTAGCAAATAATTATGTGGCACTGAGTGGTATTATGTGGAGTGTATTTATGTTGCATTGAGTAGAGTGTAATTATGTGGCGTGTAATTATGTGCCACTGAGTGGTATTATGTGGAGTGTATTTATATTGCATTGAGTATAGTGTAATTATGTGGCGTGTTATTACAAGTGTATTTGCGTGGCACTGAGTGGTATTATGTGGAGTGTATTTATGTTGCATTGAGTAGAGTAATTATGTGACGTGTAATTATGTGGTACTGAGTGGTATTATGTGGAGTGTATTTATATTGCATTGAGTAGAGTGTAATTATGTGTTGTGTAATTATGTGGCACTTAGTGGTATTATTTGAAGTGTATGTTGCATTGAGTGCAGTGTAATTATGTAGCATATAATTATGTGGCACTGAGTGGTATAATTTGGAGTGTATGTTGCATTGAGTGCAGTGTAATTATGTAGCATATAATTATGTGGCACTGAGTGGTATTATGTTGAGTGTATTTATGTTGCATTGAGTAGAGTGTAATTATGTGGCGTGTAATTATGTGGTACTCAGTGGTATGTGGAGTGTATTTATGTTGCATTGAGTAGAGTGTAATTATGTGGCGTGTAACTATGTCGCACTGAGTGGTATTTTGTGGCGTGTATTTATGTTGCATTGAGTAGAGTGTAATTATGTGGCGTGTAATTATGTGGCACAGTGGTATTATGTGGAGTGTATTTATGTTGCCATGAATAGAGTGTAATTATGTGACGTGTAATTATGTGGTATTGAGTGGTATTATGTTAAGTGTATTTATGTTGCATTGAGTAGAGTATAAATATGTGGCGTGTAATTATGTGGCACTGAGTGGTATTATATGGAGTGTATTTATGTTGCATTGAGTAGAGTATAAATATGTGGCGTGTAATTATGTGGCACTGAGTGGTATTATTTGGAGTGTATGTTGCATTGAGTGCAGTGTAATTATGTAGCATATAATTATGTGGCACTGAGTGGTATTATGTGGAGTGTACTTATGTTGCATTGAGTAGAGTGTAATTATGTGGCGTGTAATTCTGTGGCACTGAGTGGTATGTGGAGTGTATTTATGTTGCATTGAGCAGAGTGTAATTATGTGGCGTGTAATTATGTGGTACTGAGTGGTATGTGGAGTGTATTTATGTTGCATTGAGTAGAGTGTAATTATGTGGCGTGTAACTATGTCGCACTGAGTGGTATTTTGTGGCGTGTATTTATGTTGCATTGAGTAGAGTGTAATTATGTGGCGTGTAATTATGTGGCACAGTGGTATTATGTGGAGTGTATTTATGTTGCCATGAATAGAGTGTAATTATGTGACGTGTAATTATGTGGTATTGAGTGGTATTATGTTAAGTGTATTTATGTTGCATTGAGTAGAGTATAAATATGTGGCGTGTAATTATGTGGCACTGAGTGGTATTATATGGAGTGTATTTATGTTGCATTGAGTAGTGTAATTATGTGGCGTGTAATTATGTGGTACTGACTGGTATGTGGGGTGTATTTATGTTGCACTGAGTAGAGTGTAATTATGTGGCATGTAACTGTGTCACGCTGAGTGCTATTATGTGGAGTGTATTTATGTTGCATTGAGTAGAGTGTCATTATGTGGCGTGTAATTATTTGGCTTGTAATTATGTGGCACAATGGGCCCGATTCACAGAACTAACTTACTACAAAATCCTAAACTTACTACCATTTTGGTATTCACAGAAGGCACTTACTCATTTTGGTATTCACAGAAGGTACTTACTCATTTTGGTATTCACAGAAGGCACTTACTCATTTTGGTATTCACAGAATGCACTTACTCATACTAACTTTATGTCCGCACTCGGGCCGGAGATTCCGGCCCGGTGGTGGAGATTCCGGCCCAGAGGTGGAGATTCCGGCCCGGAGGTGGAGATTCCGGCCCAATGGTGGAGATTCCGGCCGGTGGTGGAGATTCCGGCCGGTGGCGGAGATTCCGCCACCGGCCGAAATCTCCACAACCGGGCCGGAATCTCCACCTCCGGGCCGGAATCTCCACCTCCGGGCCGGAATCTCCACCACCGGGCCGGAATCTCCGGCCCGAGTGCGGACATAAAGTTAGTATGAGTAAGTGCATTCTGTGAATACCAAAATGAGTAAGTGCATTCTGTGAATACCAAAATGAGTAAGTGCCTTCTGTGAATACCAAAATGAGTAAGTACCTTCTGTGAATACCAAAATGAGTAAGTGCCTTCTGTGAATACCAAAATGAGTAAGTACCTTCTGTGAATACCAAAATGAGTAAGTGCCTTCTGTGAATACCAAAATGGTAGTAAGTTTAGGATTTTGTAGTAAGTTAGTTCTGTGAATCGGGCCCGATGTTATTATGTGGAGTGTATTTATGTTGCATTGAATAGAGTGTAATTGTGACTGTGATTATGTGGTACTGAGTGGTATTATGTGGAGTGTATTTATGTTGCATTGAGTAGAGTGTAATTACGTGGTCTGTAATTATGTGGTACTGAGTGGTATTATGTGGAGTGTATTTATATTGCATTGAGTAGAGTGTAATTATGTGGCGTGTTATTACGTGGCACTGAGTGGTATTATGTGGTGTATTTATGTTGCATTGAGTAGAGTGTAATTATGTGGTGTGTAATTATGTGGCACTGAGTGGTATTATGTGGAGTGTTTTTATGTTGCATTGAGTAGAGTAATTATGTGGCACTGAATGGTATTATGTGGAGTGTTATGTTGCATTGATTAGAGTGTAATTATGTGGCACTCAGTGGCATCATGTGGAGTGTTTTGTGTTGCATTGAGTAGAGTGTATTGATGTGGCACGTAATTATGTGGCACTGAGTGGTATTATGTGGAGTGTTTTTATGTTGCATTGAGTAGAGTGTAATTATGTGGCGTGTAATTATGTGGCACAGTGTTAGTATGTGGAGTGTATTTATGTTGCATTGAATAGAGTGTAATTATGTGGTACTGAGTGGTATTATGTGGAGTGTATTTATTTTGCAATGAGTAGAGTGTAATTATGTGGTGTGTAATTATGTGGCACTGAGTGGTATTATGTGGAGTGTATTTATGTTGCATTGAGTAGAGTGTAATTATGTGGTGTGTAATTATGTGGTACTGAGTGGTATTATGTGGAGTGTATTTATGTTGCATTGAGTAGAGTGTAATTACGTGGTGTGTGATTATGTGGCACAGTGGTATTATGTGGTGTATTTATGTTGCATTGAATAGAGTGTAATTATGTGTTGTGTAATTATGTGGCACTGAGTGGTATTATTTGGAGTGTATGTTGCATTGAGTGCAGTGTAATTATGTAGCAAATAATTATGTGGCACTGAGTGGTATTATGTGGAGTGTATTTATGTTGCATTGAGTAGAGTGTAATTATGTGGCGTGTAATTATGTGCCACTGAGTGGTATTATGTGGAGTGTATTTATATTGCATTGAGTATAGTGTAATTATGTGGCGTGTTATTACGTGGCACTGAGTGGTATTATGTGGAGTGTATTTATGTTGCATTGAGTAGAGTAATTATGTGACGTGTAATTATGTGGTACTGAGTGGTATTATGTGGAGTGTATTTATATTGCATTGAGTAGAGTGTAATTATGTGTTGTGTAATTATGTGGCACTGAGTGGTATTATTTGAAGTGTATGTTGCATTGAGTGCAGTGTAATTATGTAGCATATAATTATGTGGCACTGAGTGGTATAATTTGGAGTGTATGTTGCATTGAGTGCAGTGTAATTATGTAGCATATAATTATGTGGCACTGAGTGGTATTATGTGGAGTGTATTTATGTTGCATTGAGTAGAGTGTAATTATGTGGCGTGTAATTATGTGGCACTGAGTGGTATTATGTGGAGTGTATTTATGTTGCATTGAGTAGAGTGTAATTATGTGGCGTGTAATTATGTGGCACCGTGGTATTATGTGGAGTGTATTTATGTTGCATTGAATAGAGTGTAATTATGTGACGTGTAATTATGTGGTATTGAGTGGTATTATGTTAAGTGTATTTATGTTGCATTGAGTAGAGTATAAATATGTGGCGTGTAATTATGTGGCACTGAGTGGTATTATATGGAGTGTATTTATGTTGCATTGAGTAGTGTAATTATGTGGCATGTAATTATGTGGTACTGACTGGTATGTGGGGTGTATTTATGTTGCACTGAGTAGAGTGTAATTATGTGGCGTGTAACTGTGTCACGCTGAGTGCTATTATGTGGAGTGTATTTATGTTGCATTGAGTAGAGTGTCATTATGTGGCGTGTAATTATTTGGCTTGTAATTATGTGGCACAATGGGCCCGATTCACAGAACTAACTTACTACAAAATCCTAAACTTACTACCATTTTGGTATTCACAGAAGGCACTTACTCATTTTGGTATTCACAGAAGGTACTTACTCATTTTGGTATTCACAGAAGGCACTTACTCATTTTGGTATTCACAGAATGCACTTACTCATATGTCCGCACTCGGGCCGGAGATTCCGGCCCGGTGGTGGAGATTCCGGCCCAGAGGTGGAGATTCCGGCCCAATGGTGGAGATTCCGGCCGGTGGTGGAGATTCCGGCCGGTGGTGGAGATTCCGCCACCGGCCGAAATCTCCACAACCGGGCCGGAATCTCCACCTACGGGCCGGAATCTCCACCTCCGGGCCGGAATCTCCACCTCCGGGCCGGAATCTCCACCACCGGGCCGGAATCTCCGGCCCGAGTGCGGACATAAAGTTAGTATGAGTAAGTGCATTCTGTGAATACCAAAATGAGTAAGTGCATTCTGTGACTACCAAAATGAGTAAGTGCCTTCTGTGAATACCAAAATGAGTAAGTACCTTCTGTGAATACCAAAATGAGTAAGTGCCTTCTGTGAATACCAAAATGGTAGTAAGTTTAGGATTTTGTAGTAAGTTAGGGGCCCATTACGATACCCGGCGTAAATAAATCCGCCAGGCATGGAAGCGGCAAAAATCCGCCCGCACACACCGCCTGAACACCGACCACGCCATTACGATTACACAAACCGAAAACCGCCATCGGCGGAAAAATCACACAAAATACCGCCCGCCAACGTCCGAGTCGGAGTCAAACCGCCCGCCACGGACGGAAACACGCACGACAACACAAAACCGCCCGCCCTCACGGCCGACACACCGCACGTGAAATTACGATCGCACCGACATGAGCGCGGAAAACCCACAAATATACCGCCCGCCAGCGCAAACAACGCCGATGAGAATCGACACGGCAGAAGCCATGGCGCCAACGTACCTGCACAGAAACCATCCGCACACAAAACCAATAGCACACAACATGGCCAACAAGTCCACACAGCAAGGCACGCACAAATACACAAGCACAGTACACATCCCGAAAACACCCCCCGGACAAACAAAAAATACAAAGGCCAGAACCCCAGACACAACACACCTGAAAACAACAGACCATGAGGACACACCCACATAGGTGAGTACAAAAGCAGCACTCCCACAGACCACAACCCCTTGCTACATTGCAAACTAGAGAGGAGAGGAGAGGACACAGTGACACAGCAAGGACAGCAGCACACCACAGAAACGCACACATCACAACCACCACCACCACCACCACCACCAAACACCGGCACCACAAACCCCTGCACATTACACAACACACACCGCACCAGCACCACAAACACCATGGCACCACAAAGAATGCCCAAGTACACGCCCATTGAGCTGACGGTCATGGTCGACGAGATCATCAAGGTGTACCCACAAATCTATGGGAACATGGTCCAGCACACACCACTAGCCACCAGAAACAGAATGTGGAACCGGATCGTAGACCAGGTCAATGCAGTCGGGACCCTGCCCAGGAACAGAGGTGAAATAAACAAACGTTGGAATGACGTAAAGAGCCTGGTCAAGAAGAAGGAGGGCAAAAACAGAGAGCTGGCTGCCGTCACTGGCGGAGGGAATCCCGCGCTCTTTAAGACCTTCAAAGCGTGGGAGGAGAAGGTGCGAGTCGTAATACATCCGGAGATCCTCGCCGGATTAGCAGGGGAGTGGAGGCTGGTAAGTACAAACTAATGTATACCAGCACACCGCTATGTACTCACATGCGCAACTACCATGCCACAGCTCCCAGGGACAAACACCCCCATGTCCAGCACACAATACACAACACATCACACACACATGCAACAGACACCACCACACACAGCCCAAACCGAACAACTGTAAGATGCGTGGGGACATGTGTACACTCAGCCAGCCACGTAACCACCAACAGGTCCCCAAATATGCCAGAAGCGCCACAACGAGCACCCACCACACCCATGTGTCCGCCACAGCTGCACTAACCGACAAGTAACAGGTAAGTGGCAGGAACACAAAGTGCAGTGGGTGGGAGGGTGGACAGCCCAAGTACAACACACACCAGGCCCCAGTCCCACAGCACAGCAAGGAGGAGCATCCCCACACCCCACAGCCACGTGTCAGCCACCGCAGTGCACAACGACAGCCGAAAGGCAGACATCACGGTCCACAGCAATCGGTGTCAGTGGGTGTCCAGCCACCCCCACGACCCACAACACCCCCCACCCCCACAGACCTGCAACATGGAGCACCCCCGCTTAGAGCCATGTGGCATCCAGTACAGTGCACGCACAAACAACTTGCAGGTGGGAAACTGGACAGGGCTGGATTACTGGAGGCATGAGGACCATAACACGACCAACACATGGGACATGTCACGTAGCAGACGAACACGCAGCACCGCCCACCGTCACGAACAAGTGAACAATGTGCACACGGACATGAACAACAGACTCACACCCCACATGACCCATCACAGACATAGCAACACCCAAGGAGCCACGTCTGCATGCACAAGCCACACTGAATATAGTACCACACGGCAGCCACTGTGCAACTCATCACACACAACCGAAACACCATTGAAGTCCTGTCCATGTAGCCCCTACTGCCTGTCAACCACACACCCCACAACTACGCCTATGTAAGACAAACAACACTAGACGCAACAGAGCGGAACAACATAAATGCACACGAACACCACTGAACCCATCAAACTCACTGACACACCATGCACATACAACATACCATCCATCCCATCCGTCAGCCCCAGTCTCATGAAAGGCATGTCATCCGCACAGCTGCCACACATACAGCAGTCACGCTAAGATACATGCCCATGACCAACCATGTGCCAGAAGTCAATGAAGCGCACGACACACTGTGAGCAACAACACACAACATGGGCCACACCCCCCGAGCACTGCAGTGATGCACATGGCACAGGGCAGCACGCACACCAAGGAGATGGGACAACTGCAATACGTTGGCTGGCACACAACCATCACTCACTCATAACGATGCGTCCAATGCCATGTCCAGTAATCACAACAGACAGCAAATATGCAGGCCATGTCAAGCATGCACACACCTCAAACCATGCACTGTCATGCTGCCACAACACATGTCACGTTCGGCACCCATGGCTCACAGCATGTACCCCAAAAGCATATCCCCTCCCAAATGCGAATCTGGGGCATGGCCCCCATGTTGCCATATGCGTTCCTAAGCGTTCCATTTGAACCCCAAAAGCATATCCCCTCCCAAATGCGAATCTGGGGCATGGCCCCCATGTTGCCATATGCGTTCCTAAGCGTTCCATTTGAACCCCAAAAGCATATCCCCTCCCAAATGCGAATCTGGGGCATGGCCCCCATGTTGCCATATGCGTTCCTAAGCGTTCCATTTGAACCCCAAAAGCATATTCCCTCCCAAATGCGAATCTGGGGCATGGCCCCCATGTTGCCATATGCGTTCCTAAGCGTTCCATTTGAACCCCAAAAGCATATTCCCTCCCAAATGCGAATCTGGGGCATGGCCCCCATGTTGCCATATGCGTTCCTAAGCGTTCCATTTGAACCCCAAAAGCATATTCCCTCCCAAATGCGAATCTGGGGCATGGCCCCCATGTTGCCATATGCGTTCCTAAGCGTCCCATCTGAACACCAAAAGCAAAGTACAAACCAGACCCAGGATGGGCCAGGAGCCCGCATACACCAGAGTCACAATAAGTAGGGGCACAGCAACACACCCATCGGCATGGCCAATCCGTCCCATGCCACATGTGCACAGCACACAGTCCCATTGCCAAGCACACACAACTACAGATGCTACAGCCACACACACGCCTCCGGGAAACCCATGTACGAGATTGCACGAACTGTTAATGTCAGACGACAAATACATACTTCGCCAGGTGCAACACAATAACAAATCTCATTCTCTCCACAGGTGACGAACTGCTGGATGCTGGGGATGGAGCCAGCAGCCAGCACAGCCAGCCTACAAGCCCCCAACGAGGACACACGGATCTGGAGGATCTGTCCTCCTCTTCGGACACGGACCACCAAGCAGGCCCATCTGGTGTGGCAGGGCCCAGCCGCTCCCCAGGACCCCTCCTACCCACCAACCCATCATCCAGGGCTGCTGAACATTCCCAGCCCCCTGCTGCCACTGTCGTTGCGGCCACACCCACGGTCATTGTGGCCACTACCACTGCCGCAACCGCCACCATCGCCGCACCGACCACCACCGCCGCCGCCACCGCCACGTCTTCGCTGGCACCAGCCCCAGCGCAGGTGGTGGCCCGGCCGACTGGATCCACCCTGGGAGCCACAGCGAGGACCGTGGTGAGCAATGTGGCTAGTGGGCAGGCCGGTGGCAGCAGGACTGGTAGGAGGAGCAGGGTCAGGGAAACGCCAGCCTCCCCTGGGAGCCATGCCCTGCCTCAAATGGCCAGAGTCCTTGGGGCCTATGAAGAGGCCCAAGGACAATGGCTCCGGTCTGCTTCAGACACGCGTGAGGTGCTGGGGGTGCTGAGGTCCATGGACGCCCGTATGGGCCAAATCGTGGACCTCATGGGACAGCTGGTGGTGGCGGTGAGGTCACAGCCAGGGACAGCAGCTCCCCTCCGCCACCACCTGCCGGGGCGCAGGGTGGAGCAGCAGTGTCCAGTTCCCCTGCGTCCACAGCCAGTGAGCACACCTCAACCACCAGCATGTCGCAAGCAGGCACCCCCTCGCAAACGTGGAAGGGGCCGTCCGAAATGGAAACAGATCTCCCGGGAGGACTTCGCACGCTCCAAACGCAAGTGAGGCAGCCAGCCAGCCTTCCGCCAGCCTTCCTTGACCAGCCACTGCATTGACTTGGACTACGATCCCACTCCACACAGCCATCTGGATGGCATGTGTGTGTTGGACTATGGACATAGAACCAGTGGGTACACCCTGATCATCACGCAGCCATGACCGACAGCTCATTGTCACTGCACGCACCACTTTTGTCATCACCTTACACACAATCACATGTCACAGTTTGTAATAAATGCACCTTTTTCACTAACTGCTGTTTGTGCCCTGTGTTTTATTTGTACGGAATACAACGGCCACCTTGGGCGGAAAGGCACCTGATGCGTGGCATGGCAATTGAATCCGGAGGGCCTGTAGGGACCTAGGGGTGGGAGACAGAACAGGAGCACATTCAATGAGTGTGTCACACACCCATCACACAGTACATGTCAACAACTACAAGCAATGTACACACATCGCACAGAGCAATAGGGCACAATGCCACAGCCACCAACAGTGGCATACTACCCTGGCCATGGAGCGTTGACACACAGCACGCAGTGAACAAACGGCCACCCTGACACAGCACACACACACCTGCACAGATACAGCCACATCAGCCGTCGTACATGGACACTCACCGTCAAGTGAAGTAGCGGGCGATGAGCTGCTGCCGCACATTACCAGCTTCCTCCTCTCCGCTGTCCTCCTCACTCGAGCTGTCCTGGTCTGCGGGCTGGGGCCCTGGTTGATCTCCGTCATCCACGATGAGGGGGATCTGCTTCCGAATGGCCAGATTGTGCAGCATGCAGCACCCCACCACTATCCGGCACACCTTCTGTGGGGAGTACGCCAGCGCACCCCGGTGCGGTCCAGGCACCTGAACCTGGACTTGAGGAGGCCAAAGGTACGCTCGACCACACGTCTGGTCCTCCCATGTGCCTCATTGTAGCGATCGTCTGCTGGGGTGCGAGGATTCCTCAATGGACTGAGCAGCCATGCCCCATTCGGGTACGCAGAGTCACCTGGGTGTGAGGGACACAGAGAACCGTTGCTATTCCAACTGGACAGGGGACAGCATCGCACAACCAGCACGCTACACCACTCCACATACTCACCGACAATACAGGCACGATCCTGTTGCATATTGGACATCAGTCGTGGCAAGATGCTGTTGCGCATTATGTGTGCGTCATGGGCCGAGCCTGGGAACTTTGCACACACGTGGGTGATCACCATGTCCGCAAGGCACACCACTTGCACATTCAGGGAGTGCGTGTGCTTCCTGTTGCGGTACAGGTGCTCAGTGGCCTGTGGTGGAACAAGGCCGACATGTGTGCAGTCAATGGCTCCAACGACGTGTGGGATTCTGCCAAGGGCATAGAATGCACCCTTCACTGCCGCCAATTCACGAGCCCTGGGGAAGCGGATGTACCTGTTTCGGCACAGCATCATGGCTGCCAGTACATCCCTCAGCACCTTGCTGAACATGGGCTGGGACATCCCTCCTCCAATGCCCACTGTGTGCTGGAATGACCCAGTGGCGAAGAAATGCATGGCGGCCATCACCTTAGCCGTGGGGGTGACAGCAGTCGGATACACCCTGCGGGGACGGAGATGGGGTTCTAACATGGCACACAGTCGATGCAGGGTTGGCCTGTCCAGCCGAAACTTCCTAATAACCTCTGTATCGTCCATGTCCGCCAGCAATTGGTATGGGCGGTCAATGTTCGGTCTCCGCCTAGGGACAATGGCAGAGGACACATGTCAAAGCAACACGACACATAGCAATTTCGCATACACATCACTGACATGACTGAGCAAGCACATGAGCCACAGCCCAGCTGTCAAGCTGGGACGGCACGGCCACGATACACTTACACAGGTCTCCCAACAATGGCAATGGCTAGTGATACGAACCACTGCCATGTGCATGCACATGGGGATCTAGGCCCCAATGACTTGCGGGGCGTGCTGATGGGGACTGAATGCATATCCGTCAAGCGGCAACGCCACGGCAACATGAATGTCTGCTGAGCATGGAACTGCTTCCGCGGCTGGATGAGTATGGCACACGACGACGACGATGTGGGCACAGGCTGAGCGGCCAAAACAAGTGGGACCTGTGGCACGAGGGGATATGAGACAGTAGTAGGTGTCAGCACTGCACCCTATGTACAGCACTGTACGGATCACACCTCCCGAAACATTGACAGGTGTCCACATTGACAGCCCCATGCCAAGACGGCTGTGTGCTTGCAGTCACACGTCACAGGTGAGAGGTTACATTGCACGTGCCAGGTGGCAGACGTACATAGTGGGAGCTGGCATGTGTGTGCATGTGTCTCCTGTTCAGGATCCACCAGATGGGCGCTGACTCTGTACTGACCATTGGACACAGCATGTTCCGTGGAAGGCTTGTGTGTGTGGGATGGTGGCACTGGATGTGCCTCCGTTGGGTGGGGGCCATGCACAGGGCGGGTACGTCGATGATTGCGCATTGTTGGTCACGGTGGGTGCACCAACTGAAGATGTGTTGCCCTGTGTTCAATTCCTATGTCCGCATGATGATGGACTGTAGATGTGGGCAGACTACACATTGGTCGATGTGCTGTCTATATGCATGTGCCTTCACACCAGGCACAGCTGCCCCTGCACATGTGACCCCTGCTGGACTCGCTGCTGGGTCTGTGGAGCTGATGCACCTTCTGCGCGTGGGGCGGACAGCTCTCCTCACTTCCCTCATTGCGCATGTCATGACTTTGCCGCAGGTGACATGGATCATGGAGGGCCCACATGTACGCGTGGGTAGGCTACACATGATTGTACACTGGTCGCCACCCCCAGTCAGTGTTTCGAATGGGAAGGTTGTCGTGCTGGTGGTATGTTCGATGTGGCGGATGGGCGGGCCTAGGTGCGGGCTTACATTCCGGACATGGGGGTAGTTGGATTGGCGACTAGTTGCAGTACACACGGGACACGTCTCTTCCTTTCCACATCTGGGTCATCCCTTGTACTTACTGACAGTGATACAGTCATCTTCGCCCCAGCCCTCATGTCCTCCCCTCGCTCCCCCAATATGCATGCTCACCTGCGAGGCTAGCGCCTGCACAGGCAGCCCCAAGCTCGCACCAGAGAGGGCAAGGAGTGTATGTGTGGGTCCAGTTGCACGAGTGGGCTGTCTCAGGGTATGATGTGTGGCGGGACGCCGTCCACCTGCGTGGTGCCCCAAATGGAGACCCGGCCTGCATGGACTATGCATCACAGTCTTCGCCTTCCGGATCCGCCACCTGCGACACCCAGTGGCTGTGGCTGCCCTTGCGGCCAGGCCGCGTCCGTCTGCGGCTGATGGCCCACACATTCACTCTTTGGCCTCTCTGGGGAGGGCTCGGGGGTGGTGGCGCACGCGCTTGCACTTAGTCGCAATGGCATGTGGCGTGGTTGGTATGATGGGCAATGGATGGGATGGTGCGAGCCACCTCCCGTGACGTCAGTGCTGCTCGTGCTGTGGTGCGTCCCCCTACACTTCCATTTGACTTGTGCCATGCTACACGTTGAGGTTCTATTGCCTGCGTGATATGACCAGGAGGAGCGCGAGGAGACCTCTCACACACCATGCTCCACTGCCATCCCGTGCCCTGTATCGCCTGTGCGGATTGACTATGTTGGGGTTACACCTGGTCGACTGGGGCTGTGTGTGCCTTGTCAAGGGGCATGGCGGGCGCACAACAGGATCCAGCTTGTCCACAGAGGGTGGGCTGAGGTGCGCCTGGTACCGCTTTGTACGTGTGCCCGGCTGCTGTGCACACACGTGTTCACTCCCCCCGACAGGTGTCCTCTCACGATGCCCAGGGAAGCGGTGGTGTACTGTTCATGACCCCTCCCAACACGGCGTGCTCCAACTTGGCATGTGCGCATCTACCCGTCGCACCCACCCACCTGAGCACTGCGTCCATACGACTTCACACGACACATGTGTGTCTTCCACAGTAGTGCTACTCATTTGCGTTGACATCCAATACCAGTGGACTACATGGTCATGTCACGACTGCCGTGTACTTCACATACTCTCATCCTCTCTCATTCGTACTTGTGAAATGAGTCAGCGGAGACAGTTTTGGTTTCAAACATTATATTGAGTCTTCTGTCCTCTGTGATGCAGTATAGTGGACACTACTGGCAGCGGAATACATGTTGAGGATATACTGAGCATGATTGCAAATGGGATAGGGTGTGGGGTTACATGTGATTGGCTGTTGCATGTGGGATGTGGGCTTCAGAGTGACATCTGCTTGGCCAAGGCTGTGCTAATGTACATTTACGTATAGCTGCGGAGCTGCGGACTTTGACACAGACGGTATACATGTAGCCTACCAGACCGCTTGGCATCATGGGCACAGTCCATCTCAGTTCCATGTGACAGGTTTGCTGCGGTTGTTCCTCATGCACGCGTGCATGTGAGATGACATCAGGGCATGTGCTTGCGTGCATGCAGCGGCGTGCCACTTGTTGTTGCACTGTGGTGGTTACTGGACATGTCACAGTCACTGGGGTCGTGTTGTTGTTGTATGCACTTGTCGTCCATGCAAAGGTCCTGGTATGGGATTCCCGGGGCGGGGGTGGGAGGGGTGCAGCACCCACAGACTCCAGGCGACCTATTCATGTCCACTGAGCGGTGTGTGTGTCCATGGGCGCTGGATCCATGTCGTGTCCTGGTTGTTCGTGCAGTTCCGTCCATGTGGGTGCGATACACAGAGCCCATGCCACTGCCTCCCACGATGCATGCGGTGTTCCTGGATGTGATGGGGAACAGTGTGCATGTCCCGGTCATATCCGATGTCATGGCGATGTCGTTGATGGTGTGGTTACAGTTGCCGGTCGTTTGGTATGGCTGTTGTGGTGGTGACTGGCCAGTCCGTGCGGAAGCTAAGCATGGGTGCGGGGTTGGACATCATAGGTCACTCGGGGAACCTGCGTTGTGGTCCGACGAATTGACAGGTTGTCAGGTATGCGATGCCGTCCAGCAGGGCTTCCATGTCATTGGTGGTGTACATGTTTGCCAGCCAATGTAGCGGATGGTGGCTGTCAAGGTGTTGTTCGTAAGTTGTCCCTTGGAGGACCATGATGGGGCATGCTGGGTGACATTCGATGTAGCTGTTCTCGATGATCCGTCGTGTGGAGGCACAGTGGTCCCATTTCAGTGCGGGTGCGATGTTGGCCACATACGCCATGCCCCCATAGGCAGAGCAGGCCCTGTCGTGTGCGTCCAGAGGGAGGAGTAGTGGTAGCAGGTCCGCCTTCAGACATGCCGGGTTGGAGAGGCATATCTCGACGGGATGCTGGTAGGGACACCTCCGACAGTAGAAGACGGGCATGACGCAGCTGAACAATGTGATGCGGTAAGTCAGTCGGTAACTTACGTTCAGCAGGGACAGGAGATCGCATCCCAATGTATGGAACAGGTTGGTTTTGTACAGCTTGAGCTGTTCGGCGTAGTTGGGTAGGTGTGTTGCGGTTGCCATTTCGCAGCGGTTCGTTGAGGTGGCGTGCTCCGGCTGTGTGTGCAGTCTGCAATGTGCACGCTCCGAGGTTGCTGTGAGCTCTGTGTAGTCGTAGGGAGACAGGACTTGTGTTCTGTTTGCTTGTTTGGAGGACACGGGCCCTCTTCCCACATGCTTCTCAGACAGTTCAAGGTCAGTGATGTGTGACTCCTTCCAATTAACTTGCATGTGGCGGACATGGGGGAGTGTTTTCTTCTTTCTTCCCCGTCCGTTGTGTGCTTCTGTGATATGCGCTATCTGCCCTGTGGTCGGTCTCCTCGGCATGCCTGTGTTGGTCTCTTCTTGGACAATGGCTGTATTCACCGGCTTCTGTCGTAGGGCTGTGGTTTCGGAGTTGGAATGGAAGGTCATTCAGTGCTGTCTGCTCTCCCTTGTGTGGGCGGCAGGCTGCCTTTCCGCTCTGCGTTGGGCCTTGTGTGTGAATGTTATTCTTGGGCCACCTGTTGTCGGTCCCCGGGCTCTTTGGTGTTCCGTTTTATATGTCTTGTTCATATGTGCAGGGTGGTATGGGTGTTTCAGTGTGGTACTGGCGTTCCTCTTCCCGAAGGAGCCCTGCTTCTCCTAGTTGGTGTTGCCGCCGCTGTGTGCTACGCCATGTTTGTTACACTGGGGTGTGTCCTGCTGTTGCGTGACTTCACTGACATGTGTGCGTCGGTTGTGTGGCGTTGGGTGTTGTCCGTGAATTGGGCGTTGGGGACATGTCTGTGGCAGGCCTGTCACGTGTCATGTGCGTTCGGGGTGGGGCTGATGTGTGTGCTGCTTGGTTGTGTCCCTGTGTCTGTGTGCGACGCATGCATGGCGCTGCGGTTGGCCTCTGCGTTGTGCGCATGTGTGGCGGCGTCATCGGCGCTTTGGGGCCGTGACGGGGTGGTTGGTTCCTAGTCCCAGGTGGTGTGTACACATGTGTTCCGCGATGTTACGATTTGGCCTGTGTGTCATATGTGGATGCAATTGTGGATGTGTAGTGTACACGCGCTGGTGGGGGTTGTCCGCTTTTCCGCCCTTACACTGTGTGCGCTGTTTGCGTGCACTTGTTGTGTGTGTGCCTACCTGCGTCTCCGCGGTACGTTGCGTCCTTGGTGGTGCATCAGCAGAAGCATGGGGAGGGCCTGCAGTGCTGGATTCATGCTCGGGGAGCCGCTTCTTCGTTGTCCGTGCTCGGCATCCGTGTTACCGCTTCGGTTTGTCGTACGGTATCTCTTGGCCGTGGGAGCCGTTTGTTTGCGGCATCGTAATTTATGCGCCGGGCGGGACGTGTTTCGTCGGACGGTGTGTGTCAGTTAGGCTGCGCCGCTACGTGTACGGGCGCACTTTGATGGCGGACGGTGTTGCTGGCTTGCCGGCGGTGTTTGGCCTACTTTTCGCATCGTAATTGGACGGGCGTGTGGACTGCTGCGTGCCGGCGGTAACTGGTGCTTTTTGCATCCGCCAGCACGGCGGTGGTGCTTCCGCCCGCCATCGTAATGTGCCCCTTAGTTCTGTGAATCGGGCCCAATGTTATTATGTGGAGTGTATTTATGTTGCATTGAATAGAGTGTAATTGTGACTGTGATTATGTGGTACTGAGTGGTATTATGTGGAGTGTATTTATGTTGCATTGAGTAGAGTGTAATTACGTGGTCTGTAATTATGTGGTACTGAGTGGTATTATGTGGAGTGTATTTATATTGCATTGAGTAGAGTGTAATTATGTGGCGTGTTATTACGTGGCACTGAGTGGTATTATGTGGTGTATTTATGTTACATTGAGTAGAGTGTAATTATGTGGTGTGTAATTATGTGGCACTGAGTGGTATTATGTGGAGTGTTTTTATGTTGCATTGAGTAGAGTAATTATGTGGCACTGAATGGTATTATGTGGAGTGTTTTTATGTTGCATTGATTAGAGTGTAATTATGTGGCACTCAGTGGCATCATGTGGAGTGTTTTGTGTTGCCTTGAGTAGAGTGTATTGATGTGGCACGTAATTATGTGGCACTGAGTGGTATTATGTGGAGTGTTTTTATGTAGCATTGAGTAGAGTGTAAATGTGGCGTGTAATTGTGTGGCACTGAGTGGTATTATGTGAAAACGCCATAAGAGGCTGGGGAATAAGAGCTATGCACGGTGCCTCCTTGCCTCGCATGCTGCCTGCGTTGAACGCCTCATGGCTGAGCTTTAACAACATGAAACTGTGAAAGTTAATCCTAAGTAAACATAAAAGAAATATGTGAAGAACCACCGCACAACCTACCGTGCTCAAATGCAACTCAAATTATAAGGAGCTCTGTAAAATTAAAACATGTTTTTCCTCACCTGGTTTGCTGTCGAGTGGTGGCAGAAAGTAAAAACAAACACAAAACAAGCACGGATGCGAAAGTGAAAGCGACCGAGCTATAAATTAGTAACCTGATCCACGATCAGCTGCCAGCCTGCGCGCGCCGCTGCTCGCTCCCGAGACCCAAAGGCCATGGGAGTGAACGTTTAGAGGAAAGGCGGGACATGCACCCGTCTTTGGCTATTTGCATGCTTTCATTATTGAAAGCCACACGCAAAGGCCAATGGAATGTGTGGGAGGAGTCCGACCCACACGGAGAAGTCTCTGGGAAGTCTGGAGTGCTTCCAAGAGGCCCTCTCCTAGAGCAGCACAATGCCAGTAGCTCAAACTCGCGTAAATGCGAGACCTATTGCATTGCAAATGCTTGTTTAATTTTGTTTTTGTTGGCATTAGGACTCTGTGCACTTTACCACTGCTAACCAGTCCAGCAGACACTGCGACACTGCCTGTCCAGACTTATATGTATCCCAGCAGACACTGCCTGTCCAGACCTGTATGTATCCTAGCAGACACTGCGACACAACGTGTCCAGACCTGTATGTATCCCAGCAGACACAATGTGTCACAGCCTGTCCAGACCTGTGTGTACCCCAGACACAGGCTGTCCAGACCTGTATGTAACCCAGCAGACACTGCAACACAGTCTGTCCAGACCTGTATGTATCCCAGCAGACACTGCGACACAGCCTGTCCAGACCTATGTGTGCCCCAGACACTGAGACACAGGTTGTCCAGATCTGTATGTAACCCAGCAGACACTGCGACACAGGCTTTCCAGACCTGTATGTATCCCAGCAGACACTGCGACACAGGCTGTCCAGACCTGCAAGTAACCCAGCAGACACTGCAACACAGGCTATCCATACCTGTATGTATCCCAGCAGACACTGCAACACAGCCTGTCCAGACCTGTATGTATCCCAGCAGACACTGCAACACAGCTTGTCCAGACCTTTATGTATCCCAGCAGACACAATGTGATACAGCTTGTCCAGACCTGTGTGTACCCCAGACACAGGCTGTCCAGACCTGTATGTAACCCACCAGACACTGCAACACAGGCTGTCCAGACCTGTATGTATCCCAGCAGACACTGCGATACAGCCTGTCCAGACCTATGTGTGACCCAGACACTGAGACACATGCTGTCCAGACCTGTATGTAACCCAGCAGACACTGTGACACAGGCTATCCAGGCCTGTATGTATCCCAGCAGACACTGCGACACAGGCTGTCCAGACCTGTATGTAACCCAGCAGACACTGCAACACAGGCTATCCAGACCTGTATGTATCCCAGCAGACACTGCAACACAGCTTGTCCAGACCTGTATGTATCCCAGCAGACACTGCGACACAACCTGTCCAGACCTGTATGTATCCCAGCAGACACTGCGACACAGCCTGTGCAGACCTGTATGTATCCCAACAGACACTGCGACACAACCTGTCCAGACCTGTATGTTTCCCAGCAGATACTGCGACACAACATGTCCAGACCTGTATGTATCCCAGCAGACACAATGTGACACAACCTGTCCAGACCTGTGTGTACCCCAGACACAGGCTATCCAGACCTGTATGTATACGAGCAGACACTGCAACACAGGCTGTCCAGACCTGTATGTATCCCAGCAGACACTGCGACACAGCCTGTCCAGACCTGTGTGTGCCCCAGAACCTGAGACACAGGCTGTCCAGACCTGTATGTAACCCAGCAGACACTGCGACTCGGGCTATCCAGACCTATATGTATCCCAGCAGACACTGCGACACAGGCTGTCCAGACCTGTATGTATCCCAGCATGCACTGCGACACAGGCTGTCCAGACCTGTATGTATCCCATCAGACACTGAGACACAATCTATCCAGAGCTGTGTGTGTCCCAAAAGACAATGAGACACAGCCTGTCCAGACCTGCGTCTGTCCCAGCAGGCACCGAGACACAATCTATCCAGACCTGTGTGTGTCCCAGCAGACACTGAGACACAGGCTGCCCAGAGCTGAGTGTGTCCCAGCAGGCACCGAGACACAATCTATCCAGAGCTGTGTCCCCTATCAGTTCTAACACACAGTCTAGTCAGAGCTGTGTGTCCCCCCCATCTACCCCCGTAGCAGGCACTGAGACACAGCCTGTCCAGACCTGTATGTGTCCAACCAGACACTGAGACACAATCTACCAGAGCTGTGTCCCCCAGCAAATCTGACACACAGTCTAGTCAGACCTGTGTGTGTCCCAGCAGACACAGAGACGCAGCATGTCCAGTTGTGGCTGTCCCACCGGACACTGAGAGACAGCCTGTCCAGACTTGTATGTGTATGTCTCAGCAGGCACTAAGACATAATCAGTCCAGAGATGTGTCCCCCAGCAGCCCTATCACACAGTCTAGCCAGAGCTGTGTGTTCCCCCCCAATCAGGCACCGAGGTACAGCCTGTCCAAACCTGTGTGCCTCCCTCTCCCCGCAGTAGGCACCGAGGCACGATCTGCCCACCGATGTGTGTGTCCCCAATAGGCACCAATACACAGTCTACTCAGAGGAGTGTGTCCCGCCCAGAAGGCACTAAAACACAATATGTTCAGGGCTATGTGTGTCACAGACTACCCAGTGCTCTGTGTGACCCACACAAGATACCGGGCCGGGGCCCATCCTGTCCAGAGCTGTGTGTCTCCAGCAGGCACAAAAACACAGTCTTGCTTAGAGCTCTGCGTGTCCCTCAGCAGGCGCCGATACACAATCTACTCAGAGGAGTGTGTGTCCCCCAGCAGGCTACGAGACACTGTCGGCCTAGAGCTGTGCTGTTAGCCAGCAGGCACTGAAACACGGTACGCATAGAGCTGTCTGTGTCACCAGGAGTCCCTGAGAGACAGCTGTGTGTCTCCCCCCAGTAGACACAAACGCCCTCTCTATTGTACTTTATAAAAGTAGAATTGTACATTCCAAGCGTTCCGCCACGTTCCACGATAGTTCAACGCGTCTTCTGTCTCCTTCTTTTAACAAGCTCTTCTTTTCTTCGAAGTGTTTTTCTTCGCGTTTTTCCTTTGCTGGATTCACGAAAACTGAAATGCGCAAACTAACGACTACAGACATGCGGAGATACACATACACAAAACGACTGTAACACTAAACACAAAAATCAACATGCAGAAAAAAGACACACAAATGTACTCTAACACACAGTCACAGGCACCAACATGTGGGTATACAGTAACGAACACCTACATACAGAAGCACTTGAACATTATCTAAACCATAAACATACACACACAAGCTATCACCTACGGACACACGCACACACTAAGCAGAAATGCACAAGCGTGCAAAAACACTGTCGAGGAAAACTCAGGCTTACAAGCACACACACCCACCACTCAAAGAAACCCCCAAGTAAAGCTGACAGGCACAAACAAACACACGTGCGCTGTCACACGAAAAAGTAACAAGCAGAAAGGTTAACAAGCCTGCGCGCGCGCACACACCACCCCAAAAACGTGAGTGCTAAAATCTAACCAAGAGACAATAACGGCAGAACAACCACGATAATTCAGACACACGTGGTTAAAAACTAGCAAACCCACAAACAAAAACAATGGAGACAGGCCTGCGAGTGTGCGCGCGCGCGCGCTGCAAGGAATTTAGGGAATGCAGCTGCCACACTGCGCGCCGCTGCTCGCTCCGAGACCGAAAGGCCATGGGAGTGAACGTTTAGAGGAAAGGCGGGACATGCACCCGTCTTTGGCCATTTGCGTGCTTTCATTATTGGAAGCCACACGCAAAGGCCAATGGAATGTGTGGGAGGAGTCTGACCCACACGGAGAAGTCTCTGGGAAGCCTGGAGTGCTTCCAAGAGGCCCTCTCCTAGAGCAGCGCATGCGCGCTGCGCTAGGCTCGACCTAAAAATGCAGGGGAGACCCACGCCAATGGTGCCCGGTCTAACAAGCACCTTGCGCCTTAGAAGAACAATGTGAACTCTGAAAACTCTAATGAAGAAACCACTTTCACCAAAAGGAATGACATACCCATTTGATTGAGCAGAGGATGGATGTACCAGTCGATTCTAGGTTTTCATTCTTCTACATCTACTTCTATATTCTGATATGTAAATTTAAGAGCTATGAAGTAGCATTAGTAGCAAGTGTAGCACTGACAGGGTCACACTAAGCATTTGTATAAAGCCTTCCTGAAACTATCCTGACTGAATCATTGTTTCTACATACAGATATCTTACTAAGATTCTTTGAGCTACAGGGTTGTCCTTTATTGCTTCCCCTGATCTTTCTTCAAGAGTGGTCCAGAGAGGGAACATGCTAGAACATAGCCCTGTTCTTAGAACATAGTCCTGTTCCAAGAAGACCCTGAGGGGTTGCAGTATCAGCCTCTTACCTCTTAAATATTTTTCCAATTACTGCTGCTCTGGGCCTGTGGCTCTATGGGTTTACGATAAGAATGTATGGGAGGTAGGGGGTAATGCCGGCAATTGTTCTGAGGAATCCTGACAAGTGCTCTTAAATCATATATACAACACCCTAAAGCCCTTTTTGATCTCTGAAGGTAAACATGCATGTACATAAAGGCAGGGCACTGCTTCATGCCAACCATATGAACTCACAGATTGGCCATTTGGAGTCCCTAGTCCCAGTGGAACCTCTGTGGGGGAGAAGCAGTCATTTTGTCAGTGTTTTTCTACATTCCATTGATGTTTGATGCAATGGATTTTACCACTGAAAAAAATCATTTTTCCATTTTAGTAGCATTTGAACCATTTCACTATTTTTCTTCATCATTGCAACACGTTTTCCTCATTACATTGATATCCAATTACTTAAATGTGGTATGGGTATCGAGTTACTTTATTTTTTTTTAAATTGTTGCTATTTAGTTGTATATTTCAGCAAAACACTCACAAGTTTTCTCTGAGGGGTTGCCTTGTTGTTAAGGCAAAAATACCAGAGGTGAGCGAAGGCTATCCTTATTTAAACCTTTTCATGATGTGTGTTCTTGTGTTTGTCCAGTTGGGCAGCACAGTGACAGGTCAGATAATGACTGTGGCGTTGCTCCCTCATTGGTTAACAGGCGGAAATAAAAATATCTGATCAGCTATGTAAAGGAGTAGTTGGTGTTTTTCATGATTCTGTCCTACTCTGAACTCCAAACTTTAACAGTTTTCTAAATGGTTGTCATGGGAAACATATGCAACTAAGAAAGGGTTTGAGCTTCACTACAGGCACACTTACCCAAGGCAAAAAAGCAATTCACCTCAGACAAGTGTAGAGGTCTGGGAAATTGACCGGCTGGACGAGTGCAAAATACTAATATACACCTTGATGTCCTGTGTTCTCACGTATCACAGGAAGAACCATTAAAGGTTTCCTGATTAGCAGGAGCCCTTAGCATCCTCGAGGCATCTTACAAATAGTGCAGGAATGAGCAGTGACTGTTGAAGTCAATGCAGAAATAGCTTTTCTGTTTTCAGAAGTGAGAACAGAGACCACACAGTACAATGAGAAATACATAGTGAGAATGAAAACCGAGAACTTCAGAGAAAAGAGAGAAAAAAATGAATGCTCCTCAAAATGCATTTTTAATTTTCAATATTTGTGTTTATTTTTTTCATGGCACTCAACATGAACATTTCACATATTTCTAGGTGCTCCAAAGTTTAGCAGGAGGAGTACAGGAAAATGAAGTCATTTGGAAAAAGATCATTCAACTAGGCCAAGTGGAAATGCTTGGACTAAAATCCAGGTTTCCTGCATCCAAATTTAGCAATGTATCTGAAATGCAGGTCCTTCCATTTTGGCGAGGTATAAAGGCCTAAAAATGGCTGCCACTTTTCTGGTTAGACCGGAGTCTCTAATGTTCCACAGCTCTGACAGAGATCAGCGGAAGTACCTGCTTGTTAACAATTGATGTTGTTCAGGTTACAACGAAATATCTTATTATTGGGAAATATGCTTGTACTTGTTTTCGTCCTGGCTTCACCTGATCTGGGACAGGCTTAAATATCATCATTATTTGCCCTGAGTTGGGTTAATGCTTTAAACCATCAGGTTTAGAATTTGAAAATTATTCAACTAAGTGCAAATGTTTAACAACGAAAACAGCAAAGGTGTCCTTCTGCAAACGTTTATTTAGTCTCTCCATTCCCCAGACAAGGCGACCCTGGGTGTAAGGAAGCCATCCCTACCGCTGACCTTGACATCAACTCATCTTTCAGTCTTCTGCCATTTCCCACATAAAACATGTTCGCAGTTGGATGAAAAATGCAGTAAACACCTAATCGCATGGTAGTAACCTAGCCAAAAGGCAGGCCAGCACTGTACAGGGTCAAAGGCAAGGCTATAGTCATTAATATATTGGGGAGGGGTTGTACCTAGTTTATGAAAGTAGATTTTTACTTCGTCGTGATGTAGTGTTCTTTAAAGACGTGTATCATTGCAGCAATCTCTTTACATCGTTAGTGGCTTTAAAAGTGTGAAGGAAGCTAGAAGCTTAAAAGGTGGAAGGCCACCTTAGCCTTGCAGGCCAGACATGGGGTCATCTCCTTTCCATTATCTAGTCATAATAGGAACAAGTTTCTAAAAAGCATTTTAAAATAAAATATTATTGTATTTTTTTTAAAGAATCGCTATATTCTATCATTCATACCTATAAAAGATGACTCCCAGTATCACAAACCAACACGTGTATAAATACATGGCCTTATGCATAACTGAATGACATATAGTAAACAAATGCCAACTATTTAGTGTGATTATTTTCAACGATGTTGAAAACAGGACAAGTGTTTCTTCGTCAGAATATATTCATGCTTCCAATAAAGGCTTCGAAATATTTTCCCTCCAGGATCTGCCAGGAGGCAATTTATGGTAAAATGAACTAATGTTCCCAAGGCCAGTTCTCACAAATGCATATTCTATGGGATCTCTGTGTCTCCAAAAAGTCTTCAGACATACAGGGGGGTTTAAACACTCCTAGCCTTAGTTTAAGAAAATACTTCTAGATGTATTGTGTGGTTTATACTCAAGATATGGCTACAATCCCTCAACACACTCCAAAGCAATACTGTGCGAAGGTAGCCGTTACTCTTCTTCCACATACATATAGAACAATCTAAACCTCAAAATTAGATTCTGATTGTTTCTTGCTCATTTCTTACCAAGGGAAATCGATATTTCCGAAGTGAAGTTTTGTTCAAGGACTCATGAACAAGAACCAGCAACCTTAATTTTACTGCAGCAATAAATATTTAGAATAGTGAGGTCACCAATAGTTGAGGGCATGACCATGAAAATTCTAACATACTCCAGGGCTCCTTCCAAAGGCGTTCCTTCCACAGTTTAACATCTATGGCGGAAAGGGTGAGCAGAACAAATTTAGCTGGTGGTATAAATCCATATAAACATGAACGGTTGCCCTTACAAAAACTGAAGTAACTGGCATCTAAGATGCAACTGGCTGCAGAGAAGCAATGTGTCAAAAGGTAATGGACAGCAAACAACTTTCTAAATCACGCGGCGGCCATCTCAAATTGGAACTGTAACTTAGGGCTCTAAAGGTGGACTGTGAATAATGAAAAAAGTCGCAGTCCATACCTGTATAAATCACAGCAACTTTCAAAAGCATTACAATTAAATGAGTCTCATTAATTACGATTACAAATAAAACGACTGTTAAAAACCAGGATGTTCCATTGGTGCCATTTCATCCAAAACATACGGGTAGGCGAAGTGACACCACACAATCTCTCACCCCAATGATTCCATAAGAAGTAACATCATACATAGTCTTTCATCAAGATGAAATCACAGGTAACTGTTAAGATTATGGGCCCAATTGTAAGGTTCTTTAATTTATTAAAGGGTCAGTTTTAGCCCTAGCACATTTCACCCATGGACTCTGGTTGAAACTACCGGGGTGGTGGAGGTATTAGCAGGGGTGAGAAACTACGAAGGGAACTGGATCCAGAATTACTGATTATCCTGGTAAATGCTCATTGCACCAGTAATCCCCACTATCTTTGCCAGTCCCCGTTAGTTACCGCTACCCCTGTTATCAGTAACTCTGCGGATCAGGCTTAACGGGGCTGGCACTGGGGACCTTGTAATGAGGTCCTACGTGTAATACAGTAAAAGGAAGGCATGGGAGTTTGAACCGTGATCACAAATAACATTCCTCATGTCTACGAAGGGATGACAGCTTCTTTCTGCTTTTTGTATGGGAGGTTGCGACAAAAGCCTGCGTACCTCTGCTGCCTGAAGTGTTATTGTCTCAGTAGATGGCTGATGGCTCCTATGAACGTTCAGACTCTAAGGAATACAATGAAAAAAGCAAGGGGTGGCGTTTGCAACCTCTAGCGACCCCCTTAATCAAAAGTCCACAAGATGTTCCAACTGCAGGTGCACACCCACACTTCCGTTTTCTTTTTCTGCTTGTTTTGCAAAAATGTTGCATGTTGAGTCTTACCTTGCCTAAGAAATCCACGATCCGTGCACAGAGAAGGACTCCCGGCAAGTCGAAATAATTGTCGTAAAAGTAATATTTAGCTGGGGAAAGAAAGCGAAGGAAACAAGCTGTTAATTCACACAACTCTTCGCGGAAGTGTGTCATTACACACTGATGATAACCTGCATGTGGTAAGTATAGTATTTAGCGGGTTCAGGGGAGAAGGTTTCTCAATGCTAGACACTTTCCCAGAATTTAAAGAAAAACAACGCCCATGTGACAACTTTTTCGAAATAGTTTAAGAGAAAATCTAATCATTCTTACTGTGGTAAACATAACCTGTTTTGTGTAGTGACTATACTTTTCAGGGGAGTTAATAGTTACCTTCAGTAAAGAGGCCAAAGTGAGTGGAAATTACCTTCCTTATTGTTTGTTTATACAGTTGAAGCCTTTAACTTCTTTGTATGTATTTTGCTATTTTCGCAGTTTTTATATGACCACCCTGGTGCATTCTGGTTACTTTAGAACAATGTAGGATATTTTCAATTATGAAAAACACAGACAGTTACAAAAATACAGCATAGTGCACTAAATGTGTGTGCATGATGGTGAGCTGATGGTCAAAGTGAGCTATGACGCATCCCTAAGTTTTAGAGACTTAGAACGCTCCTTGACAGAAAAAGACTGCTGGTCTGTTTTAATAGCCCTTTTGTAACACCTTCCACATCGTTGGCTATGACCTGCAAGTCTCATATGACTTGCAGGTTTGGGTTCAGAACAACAATCATGGCATGGATATCAATTCACCAAAGCGCCAAGGCAAGCGGAAGTGATACCATGCACTCTTTGACCCAAGATAATATCACAAGGTTAACCCTTTATCTCGCCCTTAGCTCAGCAACGGGCAATTTGGTGCTGGGGGGGGTCTGAGTGAAGGTCAAAAATTGGAAACTTTAAAATGTAAATGGGGCTCTGCCACAACTCTTGGCGACTACTACTAAGACGCATAGGTGAGAGTACAAGGAAATGGGCGGGCACTTAGCCATTACAATCAGGCACTAGAACTCAGCTAAACCTCCATCAAGTCCATATCTGTACGGACAGGGCATCTTTTGTTAGGGTGGATCAAAATACCTGGAGTACAGGAAAAATAGGCCGTATTTCCTGTAGTGGAGGGAGAAGCCAATGAGTGAAAGTGGGAAGATACTTGATCAAGAACAAAGACAGCACCTTTGTCCTAAAATCAGTTAGAGCAAGAAGCAAGATTGTGGTGTAGGGAAGAAAAGAGTACCCTGTGAGCTAGAACAGGAAGTTTCTATTCAAGAGTAACAGGAGCACCCTGAAAGTTACGTTTTTCAGATAACAAGAACCATCTTCCACTATCATACTTAACAGTGTCAATCTTATGGATCCTGACTGTGCTGTGAGTACAGGGGTGTGATAGTCCTATCTCCCAGGATATACTGTTTGGGATCAAGAACAGTAAGTCTGCATGCTTATTTTGTCCAAAAGAAAAGAAGGCTCAAGCTCCTGCAGCAAAACCGTTAGGCTGCTGGTTTACAGTGCCACGGTATGGTTACAGGAAAGAAGATTGACAGATATACATCCATATGGTTAAGATGTTCAAAATGTTATAAATGATTAATTAACGCAAAACTTTACCGTTAGATTGAGTACTCTAAGATACAACCGCGAGGTATAAGCTCAGCTTGCATTAATGACAGTGCTTCCAATATAAAATGTGTACACATGTTCACAAAATGTAACAATTTGTAGATTTCAATAATGCTCTGTCATTATATGCAGATACAGGCAGAAGAAAGGAAGCAAGATTGGGGATTTTATTTTTAGGAAAGCAATGCATGCAAAACATATTTGCACCTTGAAAGCAATAGACAAAGGTTCCGGACAGTTCTGCTAAACTGTCATGCAATTTGTTAACTTTCCAAATAAAATGTATTGGGCCTACCTATGTAACGGTGACACCAAACTAGTATGCATTTTTTAAGGATAACTTTAAATATAATTTTTCTGAATAATTTAATTAAACGTGCTAGAATAATGCCATATTAAAAACAAAAGAAATTACAATAATAGTGAATCAGTCTAAACCAAAATGTGCAGTGTAAAATCAATATGGGCCCATTCTTAAAGAGGGTCGCAAAAGTGTACCCATAGGTCAATGGCTTTACATTGGTGCATTGGAGAATTCGTCGACTTTTACAGAAGTAGGTATGGAAACGCTTGTAAGTTTCCAGGCATACCCCTAGCAAACGATTGTGAATTCAATTTTATACACATGTATATCTGCTCAGGCAAAAGTCAGGCAGGCAAGGGCAAATTCACTTGTTAAAACATTTTTTTTTCTTTTTCTCCAGGACAAAATATTATCTTCCTCCATGGAAAAATTCCCTTTTGCCCTTGTCAGAAGGAAATTTCCAACCTTTTCCAGGTGGAGAGGAGTTGGTGAATACCATTAACTTGCGTTTTTGTTGGTGTACACAAACTCACATGGTACTCCAGTCCTAGAACTACCACTTCTGGCTTACTTGAAGACCCTGTGAGTCATTTGATCACATTAAATTCTTTATACTAGTATATCCTTTTATGAGCAACAAATCAACTTTTGTATGTGTAAGCCATGCGTACATGCGTAGACAGCTCATAGTATTTTGACTTTGAGAAGACTTGAAGAGTTTATCTAGTTGTAAAATGTAAATGTTCAGTCATTAACGTAGCACTTATGTTTTCACAATTATGGCAAACTAGGAAACTGCAGCACAGTGAGGAGCAGTGATCTGCCAAAGAATTACACAATGTGGTCAAGTGGAGAATGTCAGAATGGAGGCCACCTCCTTAATCCTCAGTGGGCAAGCGAGGCGCTGGGCTGCAAGTAGAATCTGGGGTTATTTACAGTAACATTTTGTGAAACAGAGGAAATACTTAAAAATAAATTTAGCAGAGCAATTCAGAAGCTGTTTCCTCATAAACTAAAATAGGAAAGAGCAATGATATATCCTGAACTTTTCTCTAATAAGAACTCTGGAGCCATGAAAGTGCTGCCATATCCAGATCCCTACTGTGATCAGAATGCTGGCCTAAACAGAGCCTATGCATATGCGGAGCCTTTGAAATTTCAATGATTTAAAATACATCGACCCTGGGATGATCAGAGTCCAGTAAAATCAGAAAGGTGTATTGTCAGAGTGTTGTAGAATCCATATCCTGTCCTAATATATACCCTATCTATTTTTTTTTTTTAGTTAGTGTTTTTTTTCTTAAGTGCTACTAACCACCCCATTGCTTCAGGGCACTAAAGTGGGCCCTAGTGGTTGAGCGGGAAGAGACAATGTACATAGGGGGTCATTAAGTCCGTCCGCCATCCCAGCGGTAACGGGACCACCCGCCTGTCATGCGGCGGTCCCGCACCCCTAATTATGATGCGACCGCCACCGCGGCGGTCGCATCTGGCAATTTAACATTGCGGTGGGTGCTGCTGGCTGCAGCACCCGCCGCAATGTCAAATGGCCATGTTGTGCATTTCCATGCACAACGTGGCAGGCACCACGCGGTGCCTGCCACCTTGCGCATGGAAATGGAGGGGGATCCCATGGGTACCCCCCAGTGCACAACTACCCCCCCCCACAGAGGGGGCCCGCAACGGGCCCCCAAAGCCAGTCTCTGCCTGTCTTTTTGCGGCGGGATATCCGCCGCAAAAAGACAGGCGGAAGGGCTCATCCTAATCACTACTGCGGTGCCTGCACGGCACCGCCGCAATGATGCCCTGGTTCCGGGTTCCGCAAGGCGGGCGGAAAAGGACCGCCTTGCGGGACCATGGCGGACGGACTTTCTGTCCGCCGCGGTAAAGATGTGATTCCCACCGCCATCCTAATTTGGCGGTGGGTGAATCACATTGTGATGGCGGGAGGATCGCCACCGCCGGCCCACCATCATAATGAGCCCCATAGTTAGGTAAAGCCCATTCTAAAAAAGCTGTGTAATAGTTCCACAAGATGATCAACACAGAGGTATAAGTCTGATGCCCAGTGAAAAGTGGCAGTACAGTCTGAGGCGTCTGACCGGCACAAGTAGGGGACTACGGGTCTACCTGAATATCAGTGTGAAGAGATGTCTCTTTAAAAATGTCCTAATTTAGATGTGAAAACATAAGTGGATGGGGCCAAACCGACTGCACGGCTACGTAGCGCCACTATGGCAAAACAATTCATTTTTTCTCCATTTTGATCCCTTTTCGGCCATGTATTCCATTCTTTTTGTACTTGTCTTTTCATTCAACCTTTGCTTAAATCCACACGCGGGATATTATGCCATTTTCAAGTTTCTCATGTTGAAGCTGTGCCCATCCGGACCTCTTGCTAAAACACGACAAATGCAGGAGTTCGTCCAAAGCAGCGTTTATTTAAAAACCCAATGCATTTCGGGCAACAAGTGCCCTTCGTCAGGGGACAGTATAAATAACAATAAAACAAATATCCATTACTATAATGACCATTAATCAACATTTTACATCATCACCATAATTCACTGTTAAGTTTAGACCATTATTGCATCTCAACCCGTCCTCATTTCCTGCAGTGGACCCCCATAAACAATGTAAGTAATGTACCTCTGTTCTCATGGCAAACCGATCTTCTTATCAAACAAATTCCATTTGACCCATAAACCCCTCTATTCTACAATACAAACATCTACCCTTCCTTTGTGACAATACGAATTTAGTTCACTTCCTTGTTCACCCCATTACTCATTACCCCCTCCGCATTCACGCTATATTCGCCTACTACATTAATTTATCATAGATCCCCGTAAGCCCCTTAGCTCTCACCGCTGCTCACTGCACGCTCGTTATCCATCCCCATTCATTCATCACACACCCTCATAATCCCCTTACATCTCCAATCCACATTCATGCTACTCAGTCCACTCCGTTCCCATCTCTAGTGATTTACACGTTGTTACTCATAACGTCATTGCCTGTCTTCAAGCTATCCCCTATTTTTGTTTAATTCTTGTACCCCCCCATTCCTACTCATAACTTACATCCGCTCAATCATTCACCTTTCACAACAACCGAAACAAACACTCCACTTTCGTCCCTCAGCCAAAATAAACCATCCGACAGTTTCACATACCTGCTTCAGACTTTCACACTAGTCCATCGCCATCTCCGTTTCAGTAAATGTTTGTTACCCCCTTAGTTCCACCCTTTTTTTTATCCACAACCTCCCGGGCCCAACCCTCCTGATTGGCTCACTAATTAACTTTTTCCCGCCATGAAAACGATAGCAAAGTTGCTTTCAAATTAAATAAACTACATTGCCCATAATGCAGTATACTCGAACGCTGAAACATGATCTACATTTTCGAGTTCCTCCTTAACCATTTAAAAAACAATAGGTGTCGTGACAAACATCATTGATTCATGCTGATTATTAAATGAATATAAATTGTTTTAGAGTCCTTTCCATCTCGTTTAAACACCACTTCTTTATCAAACCCAGATGTTGCTCCGTTCGTGTGGATAGTTGCAATGTTATCTACTTCTCAATATCATCTTTTTAACCTGGCGGGTGCTACCCCAATGTAGGGCAATTTATAATAAATGTTCAATAGAAGTGGTAGGGTGCACACCAATTTAATTTAGATGTGGGCATTCTCATGTTTCAGTTGGGTGTGTAAAGAATTCCATAGGGAGGAGCCCTGGTGATGAAGTGACCAACCTGCAAATATTTGGTATTTGAATCAATGGGGCAATAGCAGACTTTGATTAGCTGACCCGAGGCTAAGGGTCGGGAGGTATGGTACAAACAGGCTTGAAATGTATTTCAGAGTATGGTCATGTAGAGCCTTGTGAACAATGCAGAGACTTTTAAAGGATGTCCTTTCTATCCCTGGAAGGCAGTTGAGGGATCAGAGAACCCTGGGTAATATGATAATGGCAACCCATACCCAGGGCCATGCGAGCAGTCTGGCTCTGTACTTGGATGTGCTGGCGAGGCATGTGTAAAGGCCATTACAGTAGTCCAGTTGGAACAGGACAACAGCCAATATCAGTGCGACTGTCTAGTAGAAATGGAAGTTTTGGTAGGTGGGAAAATGTTGAATTGTACACCACATTAATCTGTAAAGATGACACTATGGTTTCAAGGCTGGTTCACTGGAGTTGAAGAATGGTCCAGATCCTTTGGCCATAAGAGGGAGAAAGAGAATAGGTTTACCAGACCAAAGGGCAAGACTTCAGTGTTCTTGCTGTTGAGGCAAAGCCATCCGTACTTTGTCCAACAGTGGATGTGGGTAAGGCAATGTGAAAGCTAGGTTAGATCTCCAGGCTCATCATCAATCTGTAGGTGGTGCGGTTATTGTCTGCATCCATTTGGTAACCAATCTTAAATATTATTCATATATGGAATATACAGAATAGACGGACCTACTCTGGTAAAGAAGAATTTCTTCTTTACTAGGTACAATTATTTATATTGGTCTCTTGGAAGTATCCTTCAAATAAATGAAGAAATCCCTCACCCACACTAAGTGGAACGCTTCTTCATGGGGTGCTCCTTCGTCAGCACCAACTAGTGCCAGGTGGGATCATAATTCAGATAATTTTGTGAATGTGTGCAGGGTCAAGAAGGATTAAAAGTGTATTAACAAAGGGGCAAAATTGAGAGTTGTATTAAAGGTTAGACCTCTTACATAATATTAAAACCAAAGAGAGTGGGATTTGTTATTTACAATACTTTCCCCACCTTTTATATCCAGGTCACAATTTTTAGCACTACAAAATGTGTGCCAAATTGCTAAGCTTTCGTCAGGACATATGCAGCCCTTCCCTAATTGTTGCTCGACCCTGTTAGATTCAACTCAGTAGTGTAGGAGCAGATGAAGAATCTGTCAGTTTCTACCTATGTTCTGAAAATTATCCTACACCTTAGTAGCTTTGAGGAACAGGTGGCCGGGGGATGGAGACTCCATCTGCCCTGTGCTATATGGTATAAGTTCTGTTTTGTACAGTCTCTCTTGCCAGTGAAACCCATTTATATACTCCCAATCTCCGATTCTGTCTAATAAAAGTCCTAGATTCATCAGAGAGGTTTTTATCACAGTGCAGATGTGTCACAGTGTGTGTCCTAAAACAATGCATCAGGTAGTAATATCAGCCCATGATGAGGGGAAAGGAGAGGACAATAGCACAGGATTGCATGTCCGACTCTACGTTCCTTTAAAAATGCTGTCACCAAAGAATACATTGTAATTTAACTCTACCTGATCGAGCGAATTCCTCACTAATGGTTTTGAAGTGCTTCCATTCTCTTTTCTGTCCATAGAGTTTGATTATCTCTTCCAAGGAGAGGCTTTTTGTACCATGACTCGCCCTGTTTGAGTGAGAGAAACAATGCATGGTAATAAACAAATGCAACAAAAGAATCAGACACAAAGATTTCAATAAATAATAACTGGTAGCATAGGCGATCATGTGGTCATCCCTCAAAAGCAATGACAATGTGTCAATTGCCCACAAATGCTAATCATTGCTAAGTTCTACTCTACCTTGTTTCAGTTCTTGCTTCATGAGGTTGAAGCCATGTGCAGAGATGGGCAACCTTGATTGCTCTTTCATGTATTCATATATTTTCTGCCCCTCGACTTGCTCCGAGGACACTTATAGCTGTTTTGCCACCTCAATTTCCTTATGTGATCAACAATACCACATTTGTCGAGGATATTGACTGAATTGGAGGGAGGGGATCTAGGACTGTGAGGAGGAAGATGGAGATTACGTGTAATTCAGGCTATTGATAATTAAATAAATGTATTCTTAAGCTTCATCTCTTTTCCTCATCAAATTCCTTTGGTGTCTGTGATCTTGGCCAGTCTAAGGAACAAGACATGTGTGGGAATAAGGGTCCAATCAAACCGCTCACAAACATGAGAGCCTGCAAACCCAATGGCTCAAAGGCCACAAATAAAATGACCACTGCAAACCTTAAATGAGAAAGCAAAGAGAGCCCAGCCAGCCAAGTGATTGGACCCCTTCTCCAAAGGCAAACTGAGCTGAGCCCGGCAAAAGGCAATCACATCTACTACAGACACACACATGCTACATTGGTTGTAGTCAAATCTCATCGAAGATGTGAAAAGATGAAGGGAGAGCATCCTAACTCCTGGAGGGGATGGGGACGTATAAAGAACACTTACAAAATGAATTACTTATACCTATATACACCTACTAAATCTTCTGACCTAGATGTCTGTCAGGATATCATGGACCAAAAATTAATATACCAAAATATTGTGGCCAGTGTATCGACATACCACAATATTATGAATGTCAATATATATATATAGTCAAGTATACATTTACTATCTTAACTCAACATCTACGTACCTTGAAAAATATATATTGTCCGGATACATATATGTAGAGCTAACAACAATAACTCTATGCTAACCTTGATAATATTATGGTAGTCAATATTTTGGCAGATTGATACTAAAATCGAGATATTCATATAGAAGATCTACTGACCTCTCTTGTAGTCAGTGACTTGTCAGGTACTCCATTTATAACATCAGTTAGCATGCATCTCTCCCTCCAGAAGCTCCAGGCACATGTGTGCTGGCAACCAATAGCTAGGAAGGTCAGAACATTGGGCAAAGGATGCAGCGCTTCAACACACTCACAACGGGAGAGCCATTCATTCAATGAGTAAGTAAGAAGCTGTGATCCACAGAAAAGGATATCCCATATTTTCGGATTCAGCTGCCACATACCTCAGCGTGCAACAGCACAAACCTAAGCCATTGTGCTTCCCACAGTGTGCCCCAAACCTTCCATACAACATAGGTAATTGCTTTCTTACTGTAAAGAACTACCTCTTTTTGCATTTGAACTGATGTTGCTGGTTTTTCGACCCAAGAGTGCACCGAGGCCTGCTAACCAGACCTCAGTGTCAGTGCTCTAACACTATGCAAAGTTCTGTTGAATTGGATACACCCAATTGGCAAGTACTGACTTACTAATAAGTCCCTAGTATATGGTACCCAGGGCACGTAAGCCAGAGTGTTCACACAGGGCTGCAGCACTGGTTGTGCCACCCTGAACCTGACAGAGACAAAATCGAACCCAGCCTGCCACTGCAGACTGACAGGACAGTGAGTGACACTGCCAGTTCGACTTTGCCATTACACCTAATGGCAAAGCAACCACTTCCCTTAATTAATATATGTAAGGCTCCCCTAAGGAAGGCCTATAGAGTTCTTTGGCAGGGAGCTATATGTTACTAAGTAAGACATATGGTTTTCTATATTTCTTAGCAGCAACACCTCCAAATTGTTGTTTGGCCGTGGAAGGGTTAGGAGCCCATTGGCTAACACAAGGTTAAATGGTTGGCACCTCAACCCGTCTAACTCCTGAATGGGACCACCTAACATAGTCAAGTAAAGTATCAAATTTATTGGGACATTAAATCTCATCTAATGCCCAGGTCAGATTTAAAGTCACTAGTAAAGTTAAGCAACTCTTAGAAAGTTGCCACTCTGCACTCCAGCTAGTACAGTGACCTCACAAAGGCACTGACACATAGACGGGTTTCTGACCACCTGGGGAGACGTGTGCACAGCTCCCAGGCCCAGGAACAAAGGCTGCTGCCGCAGAGCAAGGTGTCACCTCCTCTGTCAGGATGGCCACTCAGGGTGTTAGCTCAAAAGACAGGCTTCAAAGGTGAAGCCGCCTTTGAAGGGCCGCCGGTGTGAACATCCCTGAGCGCAATGCCTTTTGTTCCTGCAGACCATTAGGAGCCAGAACTAAGGGAGGGAAACCTGTGTCCAAACCTGTTTTCCATGGGCGTGTAGCCCACTGGTTGCCACACCTGTAGGGTGGGCTGCCCTGCTCCCAACAACCGAGGAAGGGTTGTGCCATCTTGAAGGGGGCAAGAATGGGACACTCTGGGATAACTAGATGCCACACATCACAGGAACTTCTTCATTAGAGAGGAGGCGGACCCAGTAGCCCAATGGCATGGGGTCACTTTCCTGAACTAAGTAGGGCACCCCTGCCATCCTGCCCCTCAGTTCACATTGGAGTAGAAGAGAGAACCGAAGAAGGACTGCCCTGCTGCCCTTGAGCCGCGCAAAGAAAGGCTGCATCATCAAGAGGACTGCACCTGATGCACTTTTAGACTAGTGAGACTGGGACTGATTTCCCAGCTTCACCAAGACCAGTGACTCTGAGGATCAGTATGCTGATCTCCTCGAACCAACTCCAGGACAACAAGAGCCAAACGGATAAAGTGGTAGCCACTGCAGAAGTTTTGCCACTACCAGTCACTGGGCCCAACAGAGGACAAATCCGAAATAGCCAAAACCTGCTCCCAAGTCTGGCAGACCCGGGAGTGCTGTCCAAATTCAGATTCGCAGTTCACAAGAGACACCAGCCCCACCAAAGTGTTTGCATCCAACCGCGGTGCAGCGTGACCAGTAGTGCAGCATCGGCTGTCCAGCTACTGCAACGTAGAGAACTCCGAGGGACCCTGATCTCCATGGCCAAAGTTGCCCCACATCACCCGTGGACTGAAGAACCACCACTAAGAGACCCCCGTTGACCGCACCAAAACCGGAGTATCCTTTGGAGCATCTTTGCCTGCATCCCTCAGCATCAGGACCACTCCGTTGACTTCTGTGGCGGTTGTCCTGTAAAGTTTGGAACTTGCTTCAAAAACACTCTGATGGCCAGATAACTGTCCAAAGTATCCCTTCTGGCGCCCTTGACCATATCCCAGCTGTATTTGGTCGCCCAAGTCGGGCTGGAGTACCTGTAATAACTTTTCCAAACTTTTCAAAAATTTTCAAACTTTATGTTTGGCAATGCTTGTTTGCGGTTGCATTTAAAAGAGATAAAAAGTTCTAAAATTTGTATATCCGGAACCCTCTGGTGGATTTTGATGATCAAGGTCTCCAAAAATTCATTAAAATGAGCTCTATTTTGATAAATTGTTGTTGAGTCTTTTTATTGGTGTGTGATTTTCTTATTTCGTTGCTTGATGCAGTAAATGCTTCACACTAAGGGGCTCATTACGATGTCGGTCGGATAAGCGTCTGACCGACATCGCAGTGGAAGTGGAACCGCCCGACTAGTAGTCGGCGGTTCCACTCCCGATAATCCAATGCGACCGCCAGCACGGCGGTCAGAAATATGCCTTTTCCAATTCCAGCTTGTGCTATGGCCTGAAAAAGGGCCGTGGCACAAGCTGCAATTGAAAAAAGGCATATTTGCACATCCATGCACCTTGTGCCAAGCACCGCGTGGTGCCTGGCACACTCTGTATGGATTTGTGGGGAGGCACCACATGTGCCCTCCAGGCCCCATAGCGAAGGCCCAGGGGAGAAGGGGGTCCCTGCTAGGGGCCCCCAAAGTCCCTTTCCGTCTGCCATTTCATGGCGGTTGGACCGCTATGAAAAGGCAGAGGGAAATGGGCATTGTAATCCCTATGGCAGTGCCTGAGCAGGCACCGCCCCTATTATAGGGATTACTGTCCGTCCGCTGCACCGACGGTCCCTCCGCCCAAGGCCTCTGACCGCCGGATCAGAATCCAGCAGTCGGACCGCTCCTGTAGATGTCGTTGGGCCTGCCACCGACGGCCTGTCGGTGGCGGGCCCACCAACATTGGAATAGGCCCCTAAGTTCCTTAGCCAAGCCTTACTGCTTGCAGCCAGAGCTACCCAGGGTTGAGCTTAAGGTTAATTAAACAATACTGACTGGACCCAAGAAGGTATCTGTGAGTGTAGTCCCCAATAAGGTCCCACAGCCATATCATATAGTACACCCAGATCCTGACACTTACCCAACCAGTCATTTAAGCACAAAATGGCCATCTGCCATTCTAGAGATATTCTCACATTTTGAACCAGGCACAAGGCAGCAGCACCATCTCTATTTTAAAAATCATAAAAGAACGTCTTTCTTCGGAATAGTCTACACCGATTCACACATCTCTATTTTAGCCAATGGTCAACCGTAATTTAACTACACGCTGCTCATATAAGACCCAAAATTTAAACTGCTAATGGAGCTTGCCTCATTTGCTTTGTCAAATGACAGACAGATGCAACCTGAGTAACACCTTTCCACCCAACATAGTTTAACTGGGGACGAACGTTATGTTTATTTTGTTTATGGCGAGCTTATGCCACAAAAAGAAAAAGGAAAAGAAAAAAAATGTCTCCGCCTAAACGTGGCGGTCACATGCTGACAAAATATTTGACAATTTATAAAAAATTATCCATCACATATAATTTTAATAGAACTGTATGGATGCTTTCTAGGAGAGAGGTGGACTTTGAAAAGGCATAGAAACCCGTTTTAGTTGTAATGGATATCACTGACTTTGAATTACTGTAACCTGAATACAAAGCGTAAAGACATAAAGGGTGACTAACAAAAAATAAAAAAGGATACAAATAGAAGAAAAAAAACATAGGCCAGTAGAGTGTTGGTCCTCCTGCCATCTCACTGAAGTGCACTTAGACACGTGATCAAGCAAAATCCCTTCACTTTCAGTGCAAGACTGGCAGCGGTAAGTGGACTGCCCCACTGCCCCATGCCGTATGGTGTGGTGGCAGAAGGCAAAATGTGAATGACTGCACAAAAGATAACGGATGAAGAGGGCTGCCTTAAAGCAACTCCGAGTTTGTATATATGTATGTACTTGTATTTTTGTATTTTTTTTATACCTGAGTTGGAGTTACTGCAGAGCTGTGTCTAGGCCAGACCTGAAAATGATTACAGTGCAGAGTTTTTCGTAGAAAATTGCAAAACATGGCATAGTCCTAAAAAAGCAGAATGCATCTCTGCACCAATCTCATCATGGCTAGTAACCAAAAGAATGCATAAAATGACATGTAAATACAAGTAATCCAACCTAGATAATATTTCTGTCTCAACTGGTCTGGTTATGCAACTTCTTCAATGTGTGCTAACGACAATAAGGACCAAGTGCTTAGGTCAGACCTATGAGAACTAATAATATACGTAATGGCTTCCAATTTAGCCTCTGTAGTAGTATCAGACAAAAGATATGTTGCATCCATTAACCTCATGCACAAGGGATCTAACAAAGGTCTGGAAAACACGGTTCCTGTTAATGCATACAGCAGACAGAGGAAAGAGATTTTTAATAATCAGAACTGCTGTAGGAGCACCGGAGGTTATGTGATTAATCACAACCCCATTACTAAGGAAACATTCAGAATCAGGAGCTCTTAAAAATTGGACCGGTACGAAGTTTCCTTTCTCTAGGTACAAGAGACCAATGAAATTAATTGTACATTTGTTAGGTAGGCATATTCAATATGGCATAACCGACTACGGATAACCAAAAGAGGTACATACACACCAGCACTGTAGTGAGCCATGGAGAACAAACATTGGTAACATGGAGCTGGTATGATACATCCTGTCTTGGATCAGGGATGTGAAATTGTGTGCAATATATAATTGCCAAAGAGATTATGTGCTTGTTAGAAATGGGATTTCTGGTTGACTAGGGCATGCGCTAAAGCCAGGCAGAAACCACCACTCTAGTCAGGGCAAGGGAGTTACACGCTGAAGATAACCTCTGCTCACCCCCTTGGTAGCTTGGCCCAAGCAGTCAGGCTTATCCCAGAGGCAATGTGTAAAGCGTTTGCACAACACACACACACACACACACACACACACACAGCAGTGACACAGTAGGCACACCACAAAAGAAACTCCACACAAGGTTATATCACAAATAGCCTTTATATTACTAATAAAACACATTAGAACGTAATCACATATATACACTGTGCCACCTGGCACTAGGTATTACTTTACAGGGATTATATACACTACAGGGCCAATCGGGCCACTGTCATAACCATCACAACTCACAGGTAGAGAAAACAACCAGTAACTACTAGTAACATTGCACTTAGCACGAATGCATTAGGCATGAACATTATAGCATGACTCTACATAACATATTAGGCAGATAATCAGCAGTGTACCTTAGTACACCCTAGCAGTATGCACACATTAGGACCTCCCCAATGCTGAGAATCCCCTTGCACTAGCCAACAATTCCGGGGAGCCAAATAGCCCCCCAACAGCAGATAGGAGTGCGGAAGTCACTGTGCCCCTAGGCACGTTTTACTCACGGCGTTTGGGTGCTGCTGATGCCTATCACTCCGTTCCTGGCTCTCGCTGCAGAACTAGAATGCCCGCTGAGCGCCAGGTACGAGGGTGGGGAGTACACCTACCCGGTTTCTGCCTCTCGCGAGCAGGTAAGGATGCGGCTGCCTGTTACCATGCGGCGCAGCTGCTAGGAAATGCCTGTAATGCACAGGGGGGGATGCAACTCACCCTTGCCTCCGAAAAAGAATGCCCCCGACGTTGCAGCTGCCCGCAATCCGGCGGCGCAGCTGTGACAACAGTTAGGCACACAAAGTGTGCCTTGCAGGCCCCACTCACCGGGGCCTCTCCTTTCCTCGGGTCAGTCGCGGGAGAAAGGCGGGAAGTGGCAGAAGGAAGCCAGCAAGGCTCCGGTCCTTCTTCTGCTTGTCCTGTGAGCCTGCGAGGCTCCGTCTCCTTCCGGGAAAGCGGCCACGCCTCCGACCACGCTTGGCAATCACGCGGGGCTCTCCTCTTCTCACAGGAGCCCCGCCCACAACCAGGCGTCCTTCGCCTGACTTCCTGGACGGCTCTGTGTCTTGCTCGTGGGCCCTGCCCACAATCAGGCCCCAGAAGCTGCCTGACTTCCTTTAGGGCCACAGTGCTCGCTACGAGCAGATTTGGAGCCCCTTCCTCGGGCTCTGGACAGGAAATTTTAGAAAAGCGCCCATCAGGCACTTTTGATTTGTGGCACAGCGCTTAGGGGGCACAACCATGGTAAAGGTGCTCCTCACGCTCCAGGCTTCCAGGCCACACAGGGCAGAGCTGGGCCCATGCAGGCCAGCTCACAGGGCCCTCCGGCAGAGGGGGAGTCCTTCGTGGCGGTTCCTCCTGGCACGCAGCAGGCCTTCAGCAACACAGCTCCAAGCAGGTACCGCAAACATGGGGTCACAGCCCCAACATTTATACTACAAGTGTCTTTGTTCTCCCCCCTGGTACAGGGCTCTATGCCCGGTCCAAACCAGTTCTGGGGGGCACTTACACCTCTCTTTTCAGGTGCACAACAACCCTCACTGTTAGTGTAGGCTCTGGCCCCAGACACACCACAGGGGGCGGAGCCAGCATTGTGGCAGGCAGGCCCAGTCCTATTCAGGGTCAGGTGCTACTCCTCCCACTACTCCAAATGCAGATCAGCCTATTCAGCCTAGCGCGGACTCACCCAGCCCCTGTGGAGCCACTGCACCTCCCCAGCCCCTGTCATCCAGAGCCAGACATGCAAAACACAACAGGCAGGCACAAAGACACATAGCACCCAGAAATGCCCACTTCTAAAAGTGGCATTTCTAAAATAGTGATAATAAATCTGCGAACACCATTACACAGCATTTATTACCACTATTCCAAACATACCAAACTTGATCACGCTACTCCTCTCATGTCAGGAATTGCCACTGAAACACATATCAGGGAATCCCCAATGCATTCCTATGAGAGGGCAGCCTCACAGTAGTGAGAAATCAAAATGGCTGTTTGTCACTACCAGGACATGCCACTCAGTTAAGGCACATGTCCTACCGTTTACCTACAGCGCACCCTGCCCATAGAGCTAGCTAGGGCCTATCTTAGGGGTGACTGATATGTAGTAAAAGGGGAGTCACAGACGTGGCACCCACTATATGTGCCACGTCACAGCGGCAGTAAACTGCACGCGCAGGCCCTGCAATGGCAGATGCCTGAGACAGGTTTGAAAGGCTACTTTGGTGGGTGGCGCAAGCAGCGCTGCAAGCCCACCAGTAGCATTTAATTTACTGGCCCCGGGTATATGAGATACCACTTTACAGGGGACTGATAGGTAAATTAAATACGCCAAACAGGTGTAGACCAATCTTACCACATTTACCATAGAGAGCACATGCACTTTAACCCTGGACAGCAGTCATAAAGTGCCCAGAGTCCAGAAACCACCAACACCAGCTCAGAATAAAATACTAGGAGGAAGACAAAAAGTTCAGGGATGACCCTGCAAAAAGGGCCAAGTCTAACAGTGCTTCAGAAATCTACTTGTCCAGTAAAAAAAAACACACTTGTCATATTTGGAGCCATGTCATGAGGTGAAAGATTATAGCAACATTCTCACTATATCATAGCTGTAATAATACCCTTTTCGAATATACCTTGGCTCATATTACACCTTTCTATTTATAACAAACTCTAAACATATCGGGCTCTACTTAACTTAGGGCCTGATTAAGAGTCTGGCGGACTTGCAACCGCCAGACTCTCGGTGGTGCAGGGGTGGCGGTCCACCATTTTGCTGATTACGACTTTCAAAGTCGTATCGGCGGTGGACCGCCGGCTGCCCCAGGGAACTGTTTTCTAGGCACTGCCATGGGAAAGGCAAAGGACCGCCGACCGTATTACGACTTGAACTTACAAGTTGAATTTGTGTTACACGAGTTCAACTTGTAATACGACCGGCGGTTCTTGCGCGGGCTTGGCGCAGCGGAGGCGGCATTGCGCCAGCGCCGCTGCGCCAAACTCCTAATCAGGCCCTTAGATCTTTGAATATCACAATCTTTGCATACACAGAGGCTGTGCTTTTGAATGAGCTAGTTTTTTGATCATGGTACAGTTCGAATATGCTAGAACTTAATTATGTCAGAGTTCTGATTGCAGAAAAGTTCAGGAGATAGAGTTTGAATATCGCTTCCGAGGTCATGCTTTTTGTGGCATGGCTTACCCTATCTGAGTGAGAGAAATAAATACATGGTAATAAACAAAGGCAACTAAAGAATCAATCATAAATGTTTCAACAAATAAATGCAACAATGCAAGATGATAGGCCTTCAAGTGCACTTTGGGGATTTTCCTTAAGAATGGGGGCTGTCAGACCAGGTCTGGGGGGTGGGGGAGGTTTACAGGGTAGACAGAGGCTACAGGGCCCCAACCATAGTGGATGAGGTGTTTGCCAGGGTCTGTCCTACTATGAATTTACAAACTGCACTAAGTAACAAACCCTTACACACCTGACTCTCAGGTTAGCAAGGGTAAGCAGTCACAGCTGCTAAGGGAAGGAGTGCGTGGGCACAAGCTCAGAACTCAACAATCAACCTACAGACACAATAACTTCAATGTACAACCAAGTGCTTGTTTTGTAGAAAAGAAAGTACATTTTAATTTAAATTTTGGGAAATTTCACTCAATACCACACAATTTAATCCAGTATTCACGACAGTGATCATCGTCACAATTCTCTTGTGGCACTACACCCCTTACTCCCCTCCCTGTTTTCCCCTATCCAAGTGATATTGGCTGGATGTGTCCCTCGATCAATTAGGATAAAAGAATGGATAAGACTCGGGTGCAAATTTTGATTCTACACAAGTCAAATCTGCAATGTTGACTTGTTTGCCCAAGTTCTTACCACTGGTAGTGTAAGAGGCAGGAATTCATTCTTTTTGTTCTTTGTGTTTTCCGCAGTGTCAGTTCAGCTGCTAACTCCCACCACAGGCAGATGCGCACGATGAGCGTGTGTTGTTCAATGGCAGCCACCAGTTAGGATGTGACAAATGTGGCCGCCCAGGTCCGGTGTAGGTCGGTGGGCATTGGCACCACTGTTCGGCCACTCATCATAGCAGATGTAATTTCATGTTAAGGCAAATACTCCCCCGATTGAGCTGATCAGTTCACTGAGGCACTTGCAGACCTGAATAGGCAGATCAGTACACCATGGCAGTTGCAGCCGTGACAGGACCAATTGCTGGGAACCAGAGAGAAACGGGGTGATGCTCTACAGCACCTGTCGCTACTGGCTTTGCTGTCAGGCAGTCTGCTTTTTTATGGGTGTTCCTCATACCGTGAACAAGCTAAACATCTCCTGGACAGTCTCTCCTCCTGCAGAGACAGGCAGACTCCTTCCCTCTCTAATCAAGCAGACAGGCTAGTAGGCACTGGGCAGACTCCTCACCTAGGGGAGATTTCCTGTCAGGAACATGCCACTCCTGGTCACACAGCAGTCCTTCAAATACTCTTTGGAGCACTCCCTTCCTTGGACATGTAGAACTTGGAACTGGAACAAAGTGGGGTGGTTTGGATTTCACTATTAGGTTTAAATCTATTTATTAAGCTCGATCAAACTAGAAATGAATCGATGAAGTATCACAAAAACTCACAAAATTAACTTGACTCACACTGGAATTTATGTCAAACCTCTATTATGTCTCTACAATTGTATATATGTGTTCACAGTAGTATTATCTCCTACACACCTCAGCACCTCTAAGGAGACTCAGGAAAGGGACAGCAGAGAAACAGAAAATAAATTAGGATTATAAATGGTTACCAGTCAACCTCTCCATCATCCCTTCCAGAAAAGACCCCTAGGTCAGTCCTCTGTGGTCCACCCAAAGGGCCCTTCTCAAGTCCATCATTACTCCATGCCTCAGGTGCACTCAGCCTGAAGGTGGTCCCAGATAGTCCACAAAGACCCTTTCTAATTCTGGCTGGGAAAATAGGTATTTTTTGCCCTGGTGTTCAACACTCAGTTTGGCTGGGTAACCCATATCAAGTTTCTAGTCGCAATGCCGACATGATTGGCTTTAGCAATGGGTATAAGGAAGCGAGTAAATATGTATATGCCCAGTTTGGATGGGGTATATACAGAATGTATGAGCGTGACACACTGTTTGGACACAAACGGAAACCAGTTTATGGTGACTGAGTATTAGACCAGCATGAAGGAGTCATTGCATCACCAATGGCACATGAATTTCACAAACAGAATGCTACATTGTCATTGGTGATATGGCGCTGGTTCGCCTCTCTGTGCTAATTGTCTTTGTATCATCAGTGTGTGACTACGAAAGTGGAGCCCCCCCACAGTTTGCCATTAAGCGTGTAATATAGTATATCTCAGGTAAGTGAAAAACTATATCTTTCTGCATGGGGAAATGCATGAACAACTGGAGAATTTTAAATATGATTCCCATTAGGAAAAAGGTGGACAAAATTCATTAGCCTTCCAATAAAACTGACATTTCTGACTAAAAATAAGATCACAACAAAGGGAGTTTTGTTGTAAAAAGATGCTTGTAAAAATATGCTACTTCTTGTGATGGCAGTATATCAGATTGGGGTGTTATCACGATTGATGGTGCTAAATTGGGGTGACATCTTCATTTTTAATATGGATTTGAATGAACTACAGTAGTAGTTTTTGAGATCAAATGAAGTTTCTCTTTTGATTATTGTTACGGAAAAGAAGGATTGGACCATTTTTTGTTAATATTATCCCCTCTTTTTCTTCAATCTGTTGTTTTTCTAGGTCGTGCTATTAGCATAAATGGACTGGTAGGGTTTTAGTATTTACCCTGCATGCATGGTGTGTTTATATACCATTTGTGAGTTTTCCTTTACCCTGAAGAAGACCCAAGACCTGTATAGGCTAGCATGGGGGTCAAAACATGATGGTAATAACAGTATTTGTTTGAGGTCGAGTGATTCATTGTTTTTCACTTTATGGCCCAAGTTCATTGCTTTTAACCATACCAGAGGTACACGGTAATAAAGTAGGTTTCGAGTATACCCCTAGGTATTTTTAACAGTTTATTTTCCTGGCACACCAACAGGACCCAAGACATTGTCCTGGCAATAGATTTCGAAGAACTCCCAGGGTTAATAGTAGCTTTCCTCGATTGAATCCGCTGGAGTGGCATTGCTCCTACTCCAGAGTGAGAGGTCGTCAAATGATGAAGCATGCCTTGATAAGTTAAGGATGAGACGACCTCTCAAAAATCTTTTGATGACCCTGTCCAAAAGAAGCCTGAACTGCAAACAGATAGCAGTGACTTTAATAACCTCAAATGTTTTTAAGGGACCATGTATAGAGGAGTTTAATTTTGGTCAGGGTCTTTTGCTCGTTCAGTGCAACAGAGTGTTGCACTGAACCATATGGCCAGGTATTTGATGGCCGTCGATTGCCATTTCAGGCCTGATTTACCGATGACCTCGGATGTGCAGTGGACACTGAGAGGGAAACCTCCGCTTGGTCTTTATTTAGCGAGTAGCCCGCAACCTGTATCTGTTTATTTCATCCATGATAATTGGAATGGCTTGTGGTGCATCCTAAGAGAACAGCAGAACATTGTCCGCATAGGCGGCAACTACTTGTCTGTACAAAATAATGGCCAGAGGCCTGAAGGGTGGAGAGGATCTTCCACACTAATGGAAGAGGAACGGAGGGGATACGTCCTCCCAATTAAGTATCAACAAATCAAAAAAGTATCCCACCCAATGGAAACAATTTATTGCATATAGGCACAGTTCTCTAGTCAGGAAGTCAAATCAGATGTTACTAACATGACTGGGAGAAATTCCTTTTTGTATGGTAACCCTCACACACTCTAGTAGTGTCATGCTTCATCATCGGGTTCACCCTGGCTCCTAAAGGCCAGGGTGGGCTCAACTGTATTCCAGGGAGCACTCTAGAGAAAAGGCCAGGGGGGTTAAAGATTAAAAATCCTCCAGATACTCCAGGTATCCCTTTAATATGGAGTAATGGCGGATATTAAAAAAAATAATAGGGTGTCCGAAGGATACAATGGTCCTATGACCCTACAATCATTGCCAACATGTTTCAGCCAGTGAATGGCCCTATGGGTCCACAGCTTTCATCAGGGCAAACCACAGAGACAAATCCCTCCCTGGATATAGTTTAAACAATAATCTTGGAACAGAAAGATGTTACACCAATTACGCCTTGTGGATATACTTATCCTCAGTGTGGGCGTTCAATTATTAGTTCATCCAACCTGTAAAAGAAGAAAAAACACAATGTTGTGCAGTGACTCCAAGATGAGAGAGCCTCTGTGCCTGGCTCAGTGTGCTCGCCCACTCATTCAAACTATAAATGGTCAGCTAAGCGCCAATGTAGTTTTAATGGGTATGCAAAATTACACACACCCCTACCGTTATATATAGAGAAGATTAAGGGGGGTAACCACTCTGCCATAATCACAAATATAACCTGATCTCGTGACATGCACGTATTGACATTCACACCCATAGTGAAAGAAGTGGCCATCGTTTTATGGAAGAGTTAAAATTAACGTCATCTGAACATGTACACATATACATAAAAACATATCTCCGCGCTTGACTAGGTGCTTAAGCAGACAGACGTGAGACACACCCTCCGTAGATTATAACCTGAGGCCCATGGTGCTCGGTAGGGTGAAATTTTAAAAATAGCTCCTACCCGGCTTGGGCGGACCCCACACGTCTCAACGAGTGCAGAGAGGCGGGGCAGTCCTATAGTCAAACACTGTGAACAAAGTAAACGTTGGGATCGTTATGATATCGCAGCAAGTAATACCCAAGTTACGCATGCACGGGAAGGGTAAAACACCGCATCCCCAATTCTGCCTTTCAAAACTCACGTCATCAAGGATCCTGGCCCCGCAACAGCACCTACTCGGTTCTGCAACTCCCGACGTGTGTGCCGGAGGTGTGGGACCGAGTCCATTTAAAGGAAGACGCCGGGTGGCCGGCCCGCGTTTGCAGGTTAATTGGGTCCCGCCCATAGTGGCGCATAGGCAATGCGTCACATCCGAAACTTCGGAAAACTACACCAAGCCCCCAAGGATCATGGGAGTTGTGGTTTTCCTAGTGAGAACGACAGGAACGACCTGACGATCACGTTACCAGGGACCGAAGTCTAACAATTAAACATTGTTGAAACCAATACATAACGCTGAGCGGCTTTTTTATATGTCCTAATCCTGAGGATCCCGAAACTGTAGGGGGTCCCCCGGAAAAATTGGATTTGTGGTGTGATTAACAGGAGGCATATCCGTCAGAGTACTTAACTTATTATAGGTCAGACGGATGCACTGAGACAGTCACTGAACTAGCAACATAGTTCAAGGGAAAGGTTAAAAATGTTGATAGAGGCACACAAACAGGTGTAGATATTCAAAAATGTAATGTACGTCACGTGTGTTCTATTCGCACACGAGTGTGTTTTGCTCTCTGATAGACATCTAACCCAATACTCTAGACTCATTTTGTTATGATAAAGTCAGATCTCAAGAAAAAGGGGGGGAGGGGTTCATATATGTCCCAAATGTCCCCACGGGATGGAGTCGTTCAGACCCTGTTCATGGGTTTTTAGGGTATACACCCATCTCTGTTCTTTTAGTAAGAGTCCTTTGGATAGGTCAGGGCCACCCTTCACTTTCTCGATGATAGTCCACATCAGATCCTTGACCGTATGTTGGTGCTCCAAATAGTGTGCTGTGAGTCTAGTAGCAGCAACACTTCTACGTATTGTGCTTCTATGCTCACTGATGCAGACTTTTACCTTTCTTGTTGTCATGCCAATGTAACGGTCTCCACACGGGCACGTGATCATGTATATACTGTTGTCGGAATTGCAGTTGGTGTGGCTGCGCTGTTCCCACATCCGTGGGAGTCCCAGATCGATGTGAGATGTATGTTTGGTAAATTGACATACAGTACAGGAGCCACAGGGGTAATGACCCTTAACCATGATCCAATCCATCATGGCTGCTCGGAGCTGTTGCTCCGCAGTGAACCTTCGTTTTTTCCTCAAGAACAACGCTCAGCCGCCTCACTCTGCTAACTAAACCATCAACTCTGTAACCGGAAAGCAGGCTGATCCCCCGGAGATGAACGCTGTCCTTCTCCGATCTACCATCACGGAGATAGCTGTGCTGATCACATGTCGACTTCTCCTGGACTCATTTGTCCCGAGACAGCCGAGCAACCGGAGCGCAGCACCTTCGCGCTTAAGTGAGCTGCGGCCCACCTAGGATCTACACAGCGGAGGCACTGTGGGAATCCTTCCGGTAGGTTGGGGGATGCTCATAACGTGGAGTGGAGACCACACCGATCCCCTGAGGAGGTTCCTGCTCGCCATTTTATATCACCCACCGCGAGAGAGAAGACGTCTGCTGGGGCATCATTAACATCACCGGGAGCATTGGAGTCCAGACGGTGAGCCCGGGAGGCTGGGGCTCCTGTCCATGTCCTCTTTAAGACCTTTTGGACAAAATATATTTACTCGAGTGCCTCTTGTGTATCGCGCCTGACTCCAAAATGGCGCCCGCACTCGATCGTCGGGAGGGGCCCCCCCCAGCGCGAGGCAAAATGGCAGCTCCTACCATGCTTGTCTCGCCGAGAGGGGAGATGCGTCCAGGTGGACTTTTAATGGACTGTTACCCCCGATCACATATTGACGCTTGGGAGATCTTGTGACCTTTTTAAGAACTAAGGAAGACTGGCCCATCCTTCCCAGTAAAGTACTGTAGCACCTGCCATCTTGACCAGCCCTCACCTGACCCTGTTCCTGCTCACCCACCAGGACATTTAATCTGAGAACTTTCCCTAATCAGCTGAGACCTAGCCATTTTGACTGATGCCCGGTGGAGCTACCTCGCGAGCTAAAGGGGAGATGGACTATGGATTCCCTCCTTGGCCATCACCTACCCTGCCGGTCTTTGGGCAAACTCTCCTGCGTCTCTCCTGTCCTTATCTCCCTCCTCCCCCTTCCCCGTACCCCCTACTCCTTTTCGCTCTACCCCTCTCCTCTTTCCAGCTATTGACCTTTGCCCTCGCCCGTCCTTGCTCATAGTTCCCACCCTGATTACTAACTGGACTTTCTTCTGTGAACTTCCCCTCGTCAGTTGAGACCTAGCTATTTGACCGATGCCCGATGGAGCTACCTTGTTTAGCTATAGGGGAGACGGACTATGGATTCCCTCCTAGGGACGTCACCTACCCAGTCGGTCATTGGGCAGACCTCCTTTCGTCTCTCCTGCCTGTCTTGTTCCCTCATCCTCATCCTCCCCCTTCACACTTCCCCCTTCTCCCCCTCCGCTCTATTTGTCCCACCTTCCTTTCCTCTCTCAATGTGTTGTTTATTCTGGATGTTATGTGTAATTGTTATCTTTTTCTGTAACATTGTGTAACCTATTGTAAAGCGCTCTGATACCTACGGGTCTAGCCAGCGCTATATAAAACTCTTAAAATAAAAAATAAAAAAAATAAAACCTGGGGAGCGTTCCATAATGTCAATTGTCTGTTCTGACTGAGTTGGTATGTATCCATATGGATTAGGGAATTTCTGAGGTTCCTATTCCTTCTAAAGGAAAACATCGGTTTCCCAAAATTCAATTGATTGGAGGTAAGTATGTCCCATTAGTTATTAATAATTCTCTTGATAGCATTAGAAGAAGAATTATATGTGGTCACACATATTAGGGATTCCGTCTCTTTCTTCGGGAGGTTCTCCAGTAGGGCCGAGCGTGGAGTGTTTCGAGACCTTTTCTGTGCCTGGTTTATTATCCTCTTGGGGTTATGTCTTTCTTCCAGTTTATTTGATAGGATGGCCGCTTCTGCTTTGTAGGTATCCAGATCTGAACAATTCCTGCGAATCCTTAGAAATTGTCCTACCGGGAGGTTCCCCCTTAATGATCTGGGATGTGCACTATTGAAGCTTAAAAGACTGTTTCTGTCTGTCGGTTTTGTATACAGAGAACTTTCCAGCCGTCCGTCTCTGGCAATGATGTTAACATCCAGGAAAGATATTTTGTAATTGTCCGTTGACATGGTGAAATGAAGGAAGGGATTTATTTTGATCCAGGTCTCAAAGATCTCAATACTTTCTTGGTTACCATGCCACACTATCAGGATGACATTGATGTACCGCAACCAGGTCCGGATCCTGTCAGATTGTGGGTTATTAGCCCAAATATGTTCCTCTTCTAGGTGGTTCATATAGAGGCACGCAATACTGGGGACAAAGGTACTGCCCATTGAAGTACTGTGCTTCTGTAGGTAGAGCTGGTCTTCATACCTGAAAAAGTTCTCAGTTAGAGCAATCTTCATGAGGATCATGATCCAGTCTATTGGTGCTTGCCAGGTCCATTCTTGTGCTAGTAGTATGTCTACGATGACACGGAGGCTCTCCTCCTGCGGGATGCTAGTGTATAATGCTTCAACATCCAGACATATCAATGTCTCTCGTATGGGATTGTATTCCAATTCGGAGAGGATGTTAAGAAGATGTTTTGTGTCCTTCACATTGGACTTGATCTTCGTGACCAGAGGTCGTAAGAACCAATCAGTGTATTGAGATAAAGGCTCTAACACTGAACCTATGCCCGACACTATCGGTCTTCCAGGTGGGGGATTACGTCCCTTGTGAATTTTGGGCAGCGTATAGAATAAGGGTGTTCTAGGATCCGCTGTATTTAGAAAATCCATTTCTCTTTTTGTGATCCATCCTCTCTCCAAAGCTCCACTCGTGAGCTCAAGTATCTTTTTCTGTAGACGTGTGGTGGGATCTCGTTGTAACTTCTTAAAGTGTCTTTCATCCAGTAGGAGGGTAAGGCAGGCCTCTCTGTAGCTCTCAAGGTTTTGAATAACCGTTGTGCCCCCCTTATCTGCTGGTTTTATCACTAAATTAGGCCTCTCGCTTAATGTTTTTAGGGCTCCTCGCTCTTTTTGACTTAAGTTGTTGAAGGAGTCCCTGTTAGGTTCCAGTTGTTAAATTTCCTTAGATACTGCCTCTTCAAAAGCCAGGACTTCTGGTGGCATAGACGCTCCGGCAGGATAGAAAGTGGATTTCTTCCGTGGGGTGGTGTAGCCCTGTTCACTTTCCATGTCGGGCTTGCCATTGAAAAAGGCCTTGATCCTGATTTTTCTAAAGAACTCACCGAGTTCACATCTTGTTTTGAATTTGTCAATATGGGTAGTCGGGACAAAACCAAGGCCTTTATTAAGGACTGCCAGTTCCTCAGTATTGAAGGACTCGTTGGTAAGGTTCACAACCAGGTCTACAGCGAGCTCGGTCCTGGCTGTTGGTCCTTGGTCTGGCTTCTCGTGTTCGCCCTCTCGGTTTGTGGATCGCTCCACTGTACTTGTTTGTTGTTCCACTTGCCTCGTCCTCCTCGTCTTCCTCTCCGCCTAAAAAATATTGTTGATTTTGATTCGGGTAAAAGAAAGGTATATTCTGGAATGGAGGTGGTCCTTGATATTGTTGCGGGCCATACGGTCCTGGCCAGCCAAACATCTGTGGTGGGGGATGGTAGGTAGGATTGTATCCCCTTCCCCGTTGACGTCTTTGTTTACCCCCCCATCTGTTGGCCGAATTATCACTTCCCCATTCATCTGTGTCTGATCGGGAAGACCCAGAGATGCTTCTGTTGGATGATTCAGTCTCTGTATCTTGTTGGCTTTTGTAATCATCCTTAATGCACGGGTACACTTTCTCATGAGAGAATTTTTTAAGATCTTTCTGCAACTTGGTGATTTTGCTATGCATTAAAAAATCTTTGTGTTCGTTAATATCTTTGTTAATTTCATCTAATTTTTTCTTGAATACTGAAATCTTTATCTGCGTATTCAGGAAATCCTCACTAGTCTTGATGATTAGTGCTTCAGAAAGACGTTTCGCCGTGTTGATAATTAAAATCAACCAATCTCGCGTACATCTCCACGCGATTAGAGACCATTCTTTTTTAAAAAGGGGATCTTCCAAGAATATGAGAGGTTCGTTGTTGACCAACAATCCTGTTGGTGCAGCATTGCCCCGCAAATATTCAGTCATTATTGCTCCATGTAGGAGGATTTTCATATGGTTTCTTTTTAGCTCCTTTAATTCATTCCAATTCTGAGACTAGTTGAGACATTGGGTGATGTTAGTGTCTGGTAGCAGAGATGGAGCCGCTAAAATGGCCGATGCCATTTCATCAGTGTACCCAATCCCAAGCATTTCTGTCATTATCACAATTAGATGGAGTATATATATATAAAAAAACAGATGTGTGTATTAAAACTCAGAGTCAAAAGACTCTCACTTTTATATCTTTTTTTCTCTTTTTCGGGTGTGATCAGGAATTACCAAATCATATATACCCTACAGCTGTACGCTGCACTATTCCTGTACAAAATAATGGCCAGAGGCCTGAAGGGAGGAGAGGATTTTCCACAGTAATGGAAGAGGAACGGAGGGGATACGTCCTCCCAATTAAGTATCAACAAATCAAAAAAGTATCCCACCCAATGGAAACAATTTATTGCATATAGGCACAGTTCTCTAGTCAGGAAGTCAAATCAGATGTTACTAACATGACTGGGAGCAATTCCTTTTTGTATGGTAACCCTCACACACTCTAGTAGTGTCATGCTTCATCATCGGGTTCACCCTGGCTCCTAAAGGCCAGGGTGGGCTCAACCGTATTCCAGGGAGCACTTTAGAGAAAAGGCCAGGGGGTTAAAGATTAAAAATCCTCCAGATACTCCAGGTATCCCTTTAATATGGAGTAATGGTGGATATTAAAATAAATAATAGGGTGTCCGAAGGATACAATGGTCCTATGACCCTACAATCATTGCCAACATGTTTCAGCCAGTGAATGGAACTATGGGTCCACGACTTTCATCAGGGCAAACCACAGAGACAAATCCCTCCCTGGATATAGTTTAAACAATAATCGTGGAACAGAAAGCTGTTACACCAATTACGCCTTGTGGATATACTTATCCTCAGTGTGGGCGTTAAATCATTGGTTCATCCAACCTGTAAAAAGAAGAAAAAACGCAATATTGTGCAGTGACTCCAAGATGAGAGAGCCTCTGTGCCTGGCTCAGTGTGCTCGCCCACTCATTCAAACCATAAATGGTCAGCTAAGCGCCAATGTAGTTTTAATGGGTATGCAAAATTACACACACCCCTAAGGTAATATATAGAGAGATTAAGGGGGAAACCACTCCGCCAGGATCACAAATATAACCTGATCTCGTGACATGCACGTATCGACATTCACACCCATAGTGTAAGAAGTGGCCATCGTTTTATGGAAGAGTTAAAATTAACGTCATCTGAACATGTACACATATACATAAAAACATATCTCCGCGCTTGACTAGGTGCTTAAGCAGTCAGACGTGAGACACACCCTCCGTAGATTATAGCCTGAGGCCCATGGTGCTTGGTAGGGTGAAATTTTCAAAATAGCTTTTACCTGGCTTGGGCGGACCCCACACGTCTCAACGAGTGCAGAGAGACGGGGCAGTCCTATAGTCAAACACTGTGAACAAAGTAAACATTGGGATCGTTATGATATTGCAGCAAGTAATACCCAAGTTACGCATGCACGGGAAGGGTAAAACACCGCATCCCCAATTCTGCCTTTCAAAACTCACGTCATCAAGGATCCTGGCCCCGCAACAGCACCTACTCGGTTCTGCAACTCCCGGCGTGTGTTCCGGAGGTGTGAGACAGAGTCCATTTAAAGGAAGACGCCGGGTGGACGGGCCCGCGTTTGCAGGTTAATTGGGTCCCGCCCATAGTGGCGCATAGGCAATGTGTCACATCCGAAGCTTCGGAAAACTACACCAAGCCCCCAAGGATCATGGGAGTTGGGGTTTTCCTAGTGAGAACGACAGGAACGACCTGACGATCACGTTACCAGGGACCGAAGTCTAACAATTAAACATTGTTAATATCAATACATAACGCTGAGCGGCCTTTTTATATGTCCTAATCCTGAGGATCCCGAAACTGTAGGGGGTGCCCCGGAAAAATTGGATTTGTGGTGTGATTAACAGGAGGCATATCCGTCAGAGTACTTAACTTATTATAGGTCAGACGGATGCACTGAGACAGTCACTGAACTAGCAACATAGTTCAAGGGAAAGGTTAAAAATGTTGATAGAGGCACACAAACAGGTGTAGATATTCAAAAATGTAATGTACGTCACATGTGTTCTATTCGCACAGGAGTGTGTTTTGCTCTCTGATAAACCCCCATATAAATTTAGTAAAGTCACGTTGTAGGGCAAGGATATCAGCCTGTGGAATTGGGGTGGGCAGGGTCTGGAAGAGGTAAAGAATCTTAGGAAGAAGGGACATTTTAATGGTATTGATACGTCCCAACCAAGAAATAGGGAGGCCCTTCCATCTGTGCAGTTCCTCCCGGATGGCCTTCCTATATCTAGGCCAGTTAGACGAAGTCCATGTCGTAAGTGTAGGGGTCAGGTCAAGGCCCAAGTACCGAATTGATACGTCTGTCCACTGTACAGAAATCAGATCTCGCAAGTCCTGGACCTCCGAGGCCGGGAGAGTAAGATTAAGGGCATGAGACTTATCAACGTTGATCCGGTACCCCGAAGCGTCCTCAAAAGTCCTTAGGAGAGAAGCCACAGCCGGGAGGGACGTAGACGGGGAAGATAATGAAAGGAGGAGGTCATCAGCAAAGAGGGAAGCTTTATATTCATATCCCCCATGGGTATACCCCGTATATTCAGATCCTGACGAATGGCGATAGCTAGGGGCTCCACAACCAGAGCAAACAGCAGAGGGGAGAGCGGGCACCCCTGTCTGGTGCCCCGGTAGATAGGAATAGGGGCAGTGAGACGACCATTAAAACGTATGCGGGTAGAGGGTTTCGCGTAAGGCGCCATCAATTTGGAGATCATCCCCGGTCCCAGCCCCACCTTCCGTAATACTTCTTTAAGGGATCCCCAGTCCACTCAATCGAAGGCTTTCTCCGCGTCGAGGGAGACCAGACGGGCAAGGATATCTCTAAAGCGTACCTTTTCCAAAGATGGGCTATCCGACGGATATTGTCTGCCCCCTGGCGATGTCGAATAAACCCCATTTGATCGGGATCAATGAGACCCGGAAGATGGGGTTCCAGGCGGTTGGCTAGGATTTTCGTATAGATCTTTGCGTCGGTGTTTAACAGAGCAATAGGGCGGTATGATGCGGGTAGGGAATGGTCTTTACCTGGTTTGGGGATAAGTACCACCTCTGCTTCATTCATTGTTGGAGTGAGACCTGAGATGTTTGTGAAGCTGTTAAAAAGATGAAGCAAATGGTCTCGAAGCTGCGGGTAAAAGACCCGGTAAAAAGTGACTGGCAGTCCATCAGGCCCCGGGGTCTTACCCAGTGGGAGTTGCTTCAAAGCCTTAGCAATTTCGTAATGGGGTTTTCCAGCAGTTTCATAAAGTGAGCATCAATCGGGTCCCAGGGGCAAGAATTGAGAAAGGCAGTAACAGCTTCAGGAGAACAGGGAGCATTTACATAGAGCTCTCCATAAAACCTCTCCAGTTCCAGGCCTTTATCCGCCTCTGAAATGGCCCATGAGCCATCCGGGTGCATGAGTTTGGCGATGTGAGTTCTCACAGTCTGCGCTCGAAGGCGCCGCGCCAGGGACGCCCCAACCTTATCCCCCCATATAGAACTTCTGCTTGAGGTTGAGGAGAAGTCGCTCCGCCTTATTGGTTCGATGCAAACGCAGTTGGCCTCGCAGTTCAGCTAGCCGCCATTTATTGCGGAGGGACGGATCAAGATGATCCTTGCGTTCCAGGGTTTTGATGTCCCTAGAAAGAGTGGTCTCAAACAACCTAGCCTCCCGGGTCCTGGCAATCGATTTAGACGTGATGATATCCCGAATAGTAGCTTTAAAAGCATCCCATCGGATGTCCTCAGAGGTGTCGGTGAGAGAGTTAGCAAGAAAGAAGGCCTCAATCTCTTTTTGGATATCCGCCACGTCCACGGGGTCCCGAAGGACCTGAGTGGGCAGTCTCCAGCGAGGTAAGGACTCACCACGGGGATTGGGGGGTTGGAGGGAAACCAGGACATGAGCACGATCTGATAAGGATATATCTGATATCTCTGCACCAGTCAAAGCGTGGAGCAAGGGGAGAGAGAGGAAGTAGTAATCTATGCGAGAGTATGACCGGTGTGTATGGGAAAAAAAGGAATAGTCCTTAGTGTCCGGGTGTAGATGTCTCCAGGCATCAACTAAGCCTAAGTCTGTGATGGTATTCCTCAGTGCCACCGACATTACCCCAGAACTTTGGTGTACATGCGCAGTGCAATCCCACTCGGGATCCCAAACTAAGTTGAAATCCCCCCCGAGGATAATTGGGGTTGTAACCGACTGTAGGAGCTCCCCAAGGTGTAGGCGCAGAAAAGCGTCCTGGTTTTGGTTAGGGGCATATGTGTTGACAAAAGTTGGAGACCACCCATCCCAAGCCATGTGTGCCTTGATAAACCTCCCGCCCTCATCTATCGTAACCTTGGGATTCATCACATGCCAACCTGGTTTAAAGAGAATCGCAACTCCCCCCGTTTTAGAAGAGGAACAGGCCCAATATTGAGTGGGGTATTTGGGATGGGACATAAGGCGGGTGTCACCAGGGAGCAAGTGGGACTCCTGAATAAAAATAATGTCAGGATCCTGGTGAAGGAGATATCGCCAAACCTGACGCCGTTTGTTAGGGGAGTTCAGTCCCTTTACATTTAGAGAGAGAAACTTAATGGGGCTAGACATAATATAACAGAAGGAAAAATACGACCTCCGCAGTCCTCATAGCAACTCCATAAGCCCACGTCTCCTCCCTCCAAACCCAATGCCCACCCAGTAGAATTAAGAGGCCATCGCAGAGCATCAACATAGCAGTACCCGCCCAGGCATTACCCAGCAAAACAGTCATATTGACTCTCGTCCCCCCAGCCCCTAAGAACAGCACATCCATGAGGAAGAGGCCAACCGTTAAAAAAAGGAAAATAAAATTGAAGGATACAACAACTAATGGCCAACCGGGACAAGCATTGACAGAGTCTATCAAGAACAGCCCAATGTCACACGAATGGGCCATTCCGGAAAAGTCACTCTCCTACGGGCCTCTGAAGAGGGGGGGTGGCAGTCGTACAAAAATTTGTGGGTCTCCGCCACCACTATCCCGTGATAACGTTCGAGGGAAGCGATAGCTGCTCCAGCCATCGGGTCATTCTCGAGAAGATCAGCCGCACTCGCGGCACCAATGTTCTTCGAGGGTCCAGTCACTCCAGGCAAGAGGGCCAAGTAACAGTTCCAGCTATATGTAGAGCTTCAGATGTCAACCATTCCCCATCAGGATCTAGGTCTACCTTCTCCGAACCGAAGACGGATAAAGTCAAAGTCAAGGCACAAGTGGCCCCATCTCAGGACCAGGATGCAATACAGCGATCTAGTTGGAGAAGAAGAGCCACTCAGGGATCGAATGTGGCTAATGATATCTTGTTTGGCTTGGGAAGAATCAAGTTCCTGTAGGCGGCACTTGGATTTAGGAGGCATTACTGTGGACCAGATCGGGCGTAGAGGCACCTCTCGGCGCTCTCGCGGTGAAGACAGGTCATCTCCATCACTCTCCAGGGGGAGCTGCAGCAGCTGTTTCGCGTCTCTTAAGGAACGGAGGACTCGCCTTTTGCCCTCCCAAGAAAACATCAGGGCGAAGGGGTTGCCCCACTGGTATATGATGTTGAGATCCCTCAGCTTATACGTGACGGGCATGAAATCTTTTCTCTGTCTAAGTGTTACTGGCGCCAGATCCTGGAAGATTTGGATCGAAAGTCCATTGTATGAATCCGCTTTAATCCCTTGTACCTTTTTCAGGATAGCTTCCTTGTTGGCATAGTAATGAACTCTGGTAAGGATGTCCGGAATGAAGTCAGGTCGATTGCGTGGGCCGGAGACCCGATGAGCCCTGCCAAGCATAGGCGGTGAGGCTTCCTCTTTCTCCCTGATAGCCTGTAAAAGCTCCGCCGTGTATCCCAGAATGTCTTTACCTTCCACCCCCAATGGGACCCCCCTGATGCGCAAATTATTTCGCCGACTCCGATTTTCAAGGTCTTCTTGCTTCAGTTGAAGGGTAATATTCTGCTCCTCTAATTCCGTCATCCTCTTCCACAGATTTTCATGATCCACTGCTCTAGTGTCCATGGTGCGTTCAAGGTCATCAACCATTCCGCCAATCTCGGTGACCTCTCGCCGGATATCCTGCAGGGCTGTCTTAAAATCCTGTCGAAGAGAGCCGATCTCATCTTTGATTTCCTGCAGGAAGGACGCCATAAACACCTGGGTGACCGTCATCTCCGAGCTGGATTTCCCCGATGCCAGGGTTGAAGAATTGGAATCCTTTTGTGACTGAGCGTTAGATTTAGACGAGAGGGAGGTAACTGGATTGTCACGAGCTGCAGTGGACTCAGCGTCTTTCTGTGCTTTATTTTTTGGAGGCATGATAGAGCGTTCTATGGGGATCGTGAGTCCAGCAATGGAGAGGGGCCAGATCGCAAGGACGAAGCGGAAGGGCGGCGGATGGTGACGATTTGGCAGCCGCAATCGTGCTTATGCAGGGTCGTCCACACATCAGATCAAAGGAGCCCCAGGTACCCCACGTGGGTGCACCCGTATTTCCTCTAATGTGGCAAAGTTAGATCCGGGGCGCAGAAGGTAAGACCACCTCTCCACGCAATTAGAGTGAGTCACGACAAGTGGCGTGGGGTCTCCACCCCCCAACAGCCCACAACGCAGGAGCAGAGGCTGAAAGAAGGGCCCTCGCCCAGCAAGGGTGTCCCCACAAGATCGTCTTCAGGTCCGCAAAGATCACGGCCTCCCCCAAAATGACATAAGGTTCCCCCTATCTCGCGGAGATGAGGGTTGGTACAAACGCCCCCGGTCTTTCGCCATGTCAAAGGGGGATAATCACCATTCACATCCCCCCCGTTTTGCGAGGGATAGGCCGCAGGCCAGCAAATGCAGGATGGACGCTAGCGTGCACCAGAAAGGGAGCAGTCCACCCTCTACAGCCGCAGGTAGTGAGTTGCGGCCCCCACTGATGCCGGTGTAGGATATCAGGCGTGACGCTAGGGGCCCCCCCAGAGTCCAGAGGGCCCAGAGCCCGTCCACTGCCTCAGCAAGGGTCCCCTCGCACAGCACACATCAGGCCCCGCTGTAACTCCCGGGTCTCACTGTCTCAGTCCTGCAGTCCAATGCACCGCAGCCAGGCCTCGAGATGTCTTCCCAGGGATCGCGCCGGTACTCTGGGGCTCCTCTCAGCGCCCCCCGGCGTCCGACGGGCTTCAGTGGGGTCAGTAGCAGCTTGGAGATTTCTCCGGCAGGCTCACATTCACGCCGACGGCACTCCAGGCTGGATGCAATATTCGGCCGGGCCGGGAAGATGAGGGCCGCCCTCAAAATGGCGGCTGCAAGATCAATAAAGGGGCCGGCCAGCCCCACGAGTCGCCAGTCTTTGCGGGCCCAGCATCCACCTCTCAGAGGGACCCCGCCGCCATGAAGCCCTCGAGGCAGGCTCTCCACCCTCCGGGTGCCACACCTGTGTCGCCAGTCGACCGCACAGGGCTCAGCTGCCAGCCCAAGGCTCGTCTCCCCGGGGCTCAGGGAAAAGCGCAGGACGGGTCTCGGCACCCCACAGCAGCCGATCCGCCCCTAGTGAAAGGCGCTATCCCGGGGTCCCCCGGAGGCTTGCGCGGCAACAGTTCAGGGGCTAGAGGGTTCTGCCCAGCTGCGGGTCCAAGACCGGATCCGTTTCCGCAAAATGGCGTCCGGGAAGTACGCCGCGTAGGCTGCCCAGGTTTCCGCACTCTCAGGCGTCATAGAGCCCCCCCAGCAGTATAGGGGGGTTCACACAGCAGCGCAGCTCCAGGACAGGCACCTCCGCTCTGGTCAGCAGACCCGGAGGCGAGAAACAGCAGCGATAGCGGGACTCAGTGGAGCGGAGACCCAAGCTCACACGTCCTACTCCATGCGCGTCCTGGCCACGCCCCCCTAAAGTATTTTTTATTATGTATTATAATAATTAAAAGTGATGTATAGAATTAAAAGTAGTAGTCTAATTATATTTTAATAGATTAGGTTTCTTTCTATAATAGAATAGGTTTCTTACCTGTAAAGCGGTACCTTCTCTCTTGGGGGATCTCCATTGATAGCCATAAGCGTTTGAATAAATTACTAGACCCATCCCCCATCAACCGCAATGGAAAAATAGAGAAGAAAACACTAGGTTTGTATTAAGCAAATACATTTCTGAGGGAGGCCTGTCCCACTTGGGCATCGGATCGTGCATCGGAGTCCAAACAATAGTGCTTGGTGAATGCGTGCACAGAGCGCCATGGGGACGCTTTACCGATTCCCACGATAGTGTCATTGCGCATCAAGGCAGCAGTAGCTGCTTTGCCCCTAGTGGAATGTGCCTTATGTTTAGCTGACAACGTCTTGTTGGCTTTTTGGTAACACAACAGAATGCAAGAAACTATCCACCTGGAGATGGATTGCTTGGAAGTGGCCAAACCTGTTTGGACCGGGCCATATTTGATAAACAGCTGGTCCAATCTGCAGATGTTGCATGTCGTAACCAAATACAATTTTAAGATGCACCTTAAATCCAGGGAATGGAGAGATCTTTCAGCCGGGGTTGAAGGATTTTGAAAGAATGTTGGCAAAGATACTGTCTGATTAACATGGAAATCAAAATTAACCTTGGGAAAATATTTCGGGTGGGTCCTCATGACTACCTTGTTCAAGTGAATGAATGTGAAAGGTTCGTTAGAGCCTAAGGCCTGGATTTTGCTAACCTATGAGCTGATGTTATTGCTACAAGGAAAGCAGTTTTCCATCAGAGATGTTGAAGGGATGCCTTATGAATGGGTTCGAAAGGCTCTTGCATGAAATGTGAAAGGACTATGTTAAACTCCCAAGAAGAGGAAGGGCGCCTAATGGTCGGAAACACTTTCTTTAAGCCTTCTAAAAAATCCTTAATTACAGGGCTCTTGAAAAAAGGTTTGTGAAGGACATTTTCTGTAGGCAGTAAGAGCCGCCAAATTAACTTTTATGGAAGAGAAGTGCAAGCCATATTTTGCCAGATGGAGAAGGTAGGGAAGAATGACCTCTTCCTGGCAAGATGTATTGTCTATGTTCTTCGAGGAACACAAAATGCATAATCTCTTCCACTTGAAGGCATCGGCTGAGCGGATTGAAGGTCTTTTTGCCTCTTTTAGGATGTCCATGCAGTCTTGTGGCAGGTTCAGATGTCCATACTGCACTAGCTCAGGAGCCATGATGCACATTCACGGAGGAGAAGTTTGGGTGAACCATCTGGCCTCAGAACTTCACAGCTATGGCAGCTTGAGATATTGACGCTGTGACTGGTGAAGAAGGTTTGTGAACCACTATTGACGTAGCCACTCTGGGGCTGTCAGGATGAGTTTGGCTCTCGAGTAGGACAGTCTTATTAGGACTGCCGGGATCAATGGGATCAGCGGAAAGGCGTACAGAAATTTGGCACCAGTCGATCCATAGGGCATTCCCCAGAGTCCCTAGTTGAAAGTACCTCAAGGCGAAGTTGTGGCTTTTTTGTTTTCCATGGTGAAAAATCGATGTGTGGCACACCCCATAGCCTGAAGATATCTTGCACGACGTCGTTGTGAAGGACCCATTCGTGGTTTTCTTGCAGAACCCTGCTGAGGGCGTCTGCCTGAACATTTTGCACATCGGGTAGGTGAGTTGCCATGATCCGTAAGTTCCTGGCTATGAGCCAGTTCCAGATTGCTTGGGCTTCGTGGGATAAAGGCCTGCACCTCGCCCCCCACTTGGCGAGGTAATACATGGTGGTTGTGTTGTCTAAGGGACTGGGAGTGGAATGACAGGCGTAACGCTTTAGCACCAGGAAGACTGCCCGGAGCTTGATGAGATTAAAATGATACTTCATCTCCCTCGGAGACCATGAGCCTTGAATCTGGAGATGATCCATGTGGACTCACCACCCCAGTAAGGATGCATCCGTCACTATGGTCTGTGACGGAACCTGTTGGTGAAAAGGCACGCCTTGAAGCAGGTTTGTTGGAGAGCACCACCATGTTAGATAATGTTTTGCAAGGGGGCGAGAAAAATCCTATCTTCCCAATTGCCTGTAGTTTCGTCCCACTGGCCTTCGAGGCATTCTTGAAGGGGATGCATGTGGAGACATGCGTTCGGCGTGAGGAAGATGCATGAGGCCATGGAGCCCAGGAGAGATGACACTGACCTCAATGTGGTATGAGAGACTTTCATTAGAGAGTGACACTTCCGATGGATCAATGATAGTCTCTCCCCCGAAGGACACACTCTTGCATGCGTGGTGTCGATGGTATTTATTTATTTATTTAAAGAGTTTTATATAGCGCTGGCTAGACCCGAAGGTATCAGAGCGCTTTACATAAGGTTCCACATAGTTGCAAACTTACATCAGTTACAAGTTACCAATGATACCAGTAAAAACATTTAAGGAGCATAGAAGAAAAGGAAAGTGGAGTGAGAAGGGTAAAGGGGTAAGGGGAAAAAGGGGTAGGTATAGATACGACGGAGAGACGAAGGGAAAGTCTGCCCAAGGTCCGGCTGGGTAGGTGACGGCCAAGGGGAATCCGCAGCCCATCTCCTCTTCAGCTATCAGGTAGCTCCACTGGGCATCGGTAAAATAGCTAGGTCTCAACAGAAAAACATTAAAGGGATAGAAGGCAAGAAGAAGGGAGCGTAGAGGGGAAGGGGGTAGGGTTAAGGGGTAGGAGGGAGATATGACAGAGAGACGAAGGAACGTCTGCCCAAAGTCCGGCTGGGTAGGTGACGGCCGAGTGGGGATCCACAGCCCATCTCCTCTTCAGCTAACAAGTAGCTCCACCGGGCATCGGTCAAATGGCAGGGTCTCCACGGTCGAGGGAAAGTTCAAAGAGTACATGTCCTAGCGGGAGAGCAGGATCAAGGTCAGGTGAGGGATGTGGTTAAGATCAGGTCGATGACCAGTTCTATTGTCCAGGAGTGGTGGAGCATCGTGGAGAGACCCACTGAGGCGGCCATCTTGAGGTCAGGCAGGGGGGTTTTGACCTTGGTGTTAAGTTCAGTCGGTCCCCAAAATTCTCAATGACTCAAAAGCATAGGGGGTGCAATCAATGCAGTGAGGCGGCAGGAGGACAGGGCCAGTGTTCGCATGTCTTCAGAGGGGGCGAGTGATGCCTCCAGAGTCATTCTCGCATAATCATCGTAGGACTTCATTTTGTGCATTTCATGTTAAATGCATGTACTGAAACAGGTACTCCATCTTGGGCATCAGCTTTGATAGCATAAAGATCAGGATAAGCAAGGAAGCCACCATTCCAACACTCATCCCTGTGGAGTAGTAGAACAGCTGACTCCGGCTCAGAGAGTCACCATAAAAAAATAGCAACAGTCCCACGAGAAACACCAAGAAGAGGTATGGGTCGCTTTTTCGAAAGAGGAGAACACTGTAAGCGCCTTCTCTGTCGTCCAGGTGGACAGCAATACATGTTTCATTGCTGTATAGGTCTACGTTAATATATGTGTCATTTAGTTGCTCCTTCAAGAATGAATACATAAAGGTCCAAACATTAAATTCCTCCAGCTCTTTTAGCTTCTGCTCACTGTCTACCAGAGTCACTCGGATCATCCGGCTGCTGTTTACTCGGATCTGCATCTTGGTCCATATGTCATTCCACTTTGGTAGAAATGTCTTCTTGTAACAAAAATATTGCGATTCATTCCTACTATACATTCGGCCTTCACGCAACTGTATCACTTCATTCCGACTTTTTCGACTGTCACAAGTTCTCAACGGGCGCCATGATGCTTTTATAAAGATGCGAAGCGGGTTATCGATCGGGCACTATTCTCCGTCGGCCTGTGATGAATAGGATGAAAACGAAGACGGGAGTAGCCAATTAAAAGTTGATTTCTGCATGAGGCAAGAGCACGTGCTAATTTGTGGTTTCTGACTTAAAAGACTGAGCAAGATGAGCAAAGACTTAAAAGATGGTAGCACCTACATACTGCAGAGTCTGAACCGGAGTGGATATTGACTTGCTGTGATTGATGTCAAGGCCCAGACGATGAAGGACTTCACATATCCAGTTGTAATTGCACTGGGCGATCTGCGCAGTGTATGCCTTTATTAAGCAATCGTCTAGGTAGGGGTAGACGAATATTTGATGTTTCCGGAGGTAGGATCAACCACTGCCATGCACTTTGAGGAAGTTCGAGGAGCTGCCTTGAGGCCAAATGGAAGGACTTGGCATTGGTAGTGGTCTTGCCCCACTATGACCCTCAAGAGCTTGCGGAATTTCTTGGCGATGGGCACATGAAAGTACGCGTCTTGGAGGTCTATGGAGCAGAATCAATCCCCCAGGTGTAATTGGGGGTAGATCTGATGTAACACCAGCATCTGAAACTTCTCTCGCCGAATCCATTTGTTGGCTACCTTCAGGTCGAGAATAGGTCTAAATTTGTTCTTGTCCTTCTTCACTAGGAAGAATCTGGAGTAGATACCCATTCCCCATTGGTTGTGGGGATCATACTCCACTGCATGCTTCTTTACAGGATGTTGACTTCTGAGTGAAGCATCCGCAGATATTGAGTGGATGGTTTTGGAGGTATGGTGGGATGAGGACTTATGAATCTGAGACAATACCCATTTTGAACAATATTGAGAACTCAGACGTCGTTTGTTATTTTTTGCCATGCCACTCTACCAGAAAAAGAGAAATGCTTCCCCTTCCCGGAGCGGTTAACAGAAGGCGGGGGAGGGAAGATTCGGGGTTTTGCGCCTGATGTTGGTTTACCACCTTGGGCGGGCTGCTGGGAGGATCGTCCCATAGACTGCCATCTGTGCTGTTGTTGGTAGGGTCGTTGCAGCTGTTGTTGTTGGCGACCCTGATACCAGTGATGGGGTTTGAACCCTCTGAGGGTAAAACCAACGTTGATAAGGTCTTAAGGAACACCTCTGTTCTTTGCCTTGAGAATCTCCATCTCTGCTTTCATGCTAGCCATTTCATCGTCGGTATGGCTGACGAAGAGGGTGGTACCTGAGAAAGGAAGATTAACAATCCTTTGCTGAGACTCTGGTTTCAGAGATGTGAGGCAGAGCCAAGAGTGTCTTCTCAAAGCGATGCCATGGCAGTACTCATGTGCCGCTAACAGGGAAGAGTCCGCTGCGACGCTGGTGACTTGATTAGACACCATGAGGCCTTCATTTACGATCTCTAAGAAGTCTTCAAGTTTATCCCTGGGAAGGTCATCTACAAACTGTTGGATAGAGTCCCAGAGCGCTCCATTATACCTGCCGAGACGGGCAGTAGCACTAGCTGCTTTCATTGTAGTTGCAGCTGTATTGCAGACTTTGCGTCCTGCAGAGTCCTGCTTTTTGCTTTCCTTATCTGGTGGTACTGAGGAAGCAGGAGTGGTAGAATGGTGATTTTTGGCCACCAGGATAACACCTGAATCAGTAGGCGGATCCGATCGCAGGAAGAGAGGATCTTGCTCGGGAGGCCGGTACTTCTTCGGAAGCCTCGAAGGAGCAGTCTTAGTGGAGGCCGGGGTCAGAAAAAGCTCCATTGCTGGTTCTAAGAGCCCCGGGACCAAATGAAGAAGAGGTCTGGAGGCTGACTACTGGTAGAGAGTCTCAAAAATCTCAGGTGTGGAGTGTGTGATGACTGACATCTGTATATTCAGTTTTGCGGCTCCTCTAACCAAGATCTCCTTGAAGGAGGTAATGTCATCCACCGGAGAAACAGAAGGAGGTGGTGAATCCGTTAGAGTTCAGGAGTACTACCCAGTAGAAGAAGAGATCATATGTGTAGTATGATGCCTCGATTTTGTGTGTGGCCTTGTATAAGATTGTTCTTGAGTGAGAGGGTGATATCTGTGGCGTTGATGTCTGGAAGATGATGAGTGCCTGGAATGATGCCTGTGATGACGAGAGCGATTTATTTATTTATTTTTATTTATTTGAGTTTTATATAGCGCTGGCTAGACCCGGAGGTATCAGAGCGCTTTACATGAGGATCAGAGTTACAGGTTACAAGTTACATTTGTTCCAAGAGCAAAATCAAACATAGGAAAAAAGAAAGCAAAGTTACGGAAATTCGTCAGGGGAGGGGGAGGGAAGGGGGAAAAAAGCTTAAAAAAAGCTTTAAAAAAAGCTTCAAAATTAAGCATGAAAAGACAAATCAAGCATCCCAGTATAAATATTAAGCTCCTGTGATTCTCCACCAAATCTCCATAAAATAATCAACAAATTTGACACTAGACACAATCCAAGTGTGAATTATAAGCGTTTTAGATAAACAAAGGTCAGCACCGCCTAGTGGATGCATTTTTGGCTAACTGGTTAGTTCAAACTAGTAACTTCTCCTGCACCAAGGTCATGTTGTTGCCTAGGAGTCTTGTCTTGTTTGAGTCTTAATTTGAACTCAAATATCAAATGACTGCTGCATGACCTCAGATCATTCTGAATATGATACAAAATGGAGTAATAAATAACTTATGTTAAGCAGGGAACAACTCTTCTCGCGGATTGTCCAAATGCAATAAATCTTTCATATCTGATGAGGTCATCATTTACCCACCTCAAAAGCACAGACAGATCAGTATATCCAATGAGCCCCTGTTGAGCATGGCTTCAGTGCACTTACGTCTGCATTTTACTAGCTATAATAAACACCAAACAAAGCAGAATTTGCCCAACCTCCGTGCCGGTCTTTACTTTGTTGCATAAAAACAGTGCTGCAGTGCCATTTCACCTTCCAGTGCTGTACTGTACCCCTTTCCCATGTCTACTTGTAAGGATCCCTCGATCTGCATCTCCTCTGCCCAGGCCTTTGCTGCTTCCTCAGACTGATGTACAGGTTGCACCTGCACCAGGATGGCAATTCAGCAGTTGTATTATCTAAAGTGCCCCAGGGCGCAATATGTGTGTGTGCTCGCTTTATGCATTTTGGTACTAGAGAAGGGGCCGCAGATGCTTGTGTGGGGATTATGCTGGGGAGTACACACAGCGCAGGTACCATCTCAAGGGGGCACGGCCCCATGCAAATGAGAAAAAACACTGCCTCTGTGCCCGAGCCGTAGTACAGAAGCGGGCAGAAAGAAGAAGGACATTGTGAGGCGCACGGACTCTGGGCCACATACAAGTCAAGTCAAGTCAGAGGAACTTATTAAGCGCACATATCACCATAGGGTCTCATGATGCTAGTGAAGACTCCGTGAGGACTGACGATCGAATATGCAGGCGTTATAGATGGTCAAATAACCAGCTTTTTAGTTCCTTACGGAAAAGCTGATGGTCAGAGGTGGAAAGAAGATGGGGCCGAAGCTTATTCCAGAAAGCTGGTGCGAGAAAGGAGAAAGATCGACCGCCGTTCCTGGCGGTGCAGATTCTTCGAGGGGTGAGGAAACATTTAGTACTTGACCCGAGCGTCCTACTTGGCTGATACCGCTAAGTTTCTTAGCAAAGTAACTTGGCCCGGTTCCATACATGCTCTTGTGAGCGAGACAGAGGATTTTGAAGCGGCATCGCTTCTTAACAGGGAGCCAGTGAAGAGTCCTCAAGCTGGGCACTGATGGGGCTCTTGATGGAAGGTTTAATACTAGTCTAGCAGCGGTGTTCTGCAAAACCTAAAGCTTGGAGTAGAGCTCCTCGTTTATGGAGGCCAACAGGGCATTACCATAATCAATACGACTTATGATAAGTCCCTGGACCAGCAGTTTCCTGGATTCGATGGGAATCCATTGAAAAAGTTTGCGTAGTTTACGCAGAATGCCATAACAGATGCCAATTACATGATTTATATGGCTTTTCATTGACAACTGATTGTCAATCATCATTCCGAGGTTCCGCACCACAGGTTTGGGAGATGGACATGGGCCCAGATTCAGAGGCCACCAGTCACTAGACCAGTATTCATCCGCCTTACCAAAAAGAATGACCTCTGTCTTACTTCCATTAAGTTATAAGTGATTGGTACGCATCCAGTTGTCAATATGGGTCATGCAGTTTTTAAAACGGATCTTTGTGTCAGTGGGGTCAGGGCCAAGAGTAATTAATAGCTGAGTGTCATCATCATAGGACACTACATCAAAGCCGTAGGACCTGATTACCCTGGCCAGAGGTGTTACGTACAGGTTGAAAAGCATAGGACTTAAGATGGAGCCTTGAGGGACTCCTATGCTTACAGACCGACTGCAGGAGGCCAGGGTGCCTATTTGTACTGTGGTGGTTCGATTCATTAGATAGTTCCTGAACCAGTCCAAGGCCATACCCCTGACAACCACCTCCCAGAGCCGCTGTTCTAAAATGCTATGGGAGATGGTGTCAAAAGCGGCTGACAGATCCAACAGGACGAGCATGGCTGACTGCCCGTTGTCCAAGGCCAGTCTAATGTGGTCTACAACCTCCACCAATGAGGTTTCGGTGCTTGTGCCACCCTACACCCCTACTGCGATGGATTCAGGAGTCCATGACTCTCCAGATGGGTGGTAAGATGTTTATTGACCAAGGACTCAAGTACCTTTCCAAAATATGGAAGCAGAGAGATTGGGCGGTAGTTGCCAGGTACCTTAGGATCAGCAGAGGTTTTTTTTAGAATTGGCTTAACTTGTGCTGCTTTCCATCTAACGGGGACCATAGCTTGTGCTAGTGACATGTTGAATAAGTCCGTGTGTTTATCCATGAGCAAAGGAGCAATAGTTGAAAAGAAGCGGAGTGAAAGCGGGTCTGCTGGGGAACCTGATTTAATCTTAGCTAGAGCGGTGGAGACTTCCTCTGACGTAAACACAGAGAATTCCAATAAAAGAGGAAAGGTGGGGGTCACAGTTAGTGACTGGATTATTATCAGGATTTTTGATATCATGGTGAGGAGAGGACCTATGAATAGATTTAATCTTTTCATCAAAAAAAGTGGACAGCGTGTCAACCCATTCTTGCGAAGATGTATTACCGGGCTGGTCAGAGAGAGGGGTAGTAAACTCCTTTAAATATTTTGTAAAGCTCCTTGTTGGAATTGGCAGCTTTGTTAATCTTATTGGGAAGATACAACTTTTTGGCATGTCTGATGTTGTCTAGGTATCCTCGATGGATCTGTTTATATTTTTGACGATCTTCATTGGCCTTGGTTTTTCTCCATTTACGCTCAGCATTCCTACTACATACAGAAGGTGCACAGTCAGTGCGCCCCCAAGGGCACCCATTGGAAGGGATGGAAATGGGGCTCCATGGACCCCTAGACATCCTTCTGCAGGTAGATGCAGTCACTTACTGCACCCACCTACAGAGGCATCTCTGCGCCCCCTCCACCCAATTCAAGTGCAGGTCCACATTTCACTAATACATTGCCCCCAGGACAGACATGAGTTTGTGCCTGCGTTATGGACATTCACAGTAAAAGGGTGCACTGGCCCAGACTATGGCCCACACACCCAGTTAAAGGTGCATAATGGCACAGACTGGTGCAGCACACTCATACATACATACCATCGATAACACGACCCCTGGCATTCAACTTTTCTGCTAAAATGGAGTCCTAGCTTTGTCATTTTGTTTTTCCTTTATGTATATTCATTTTTGTTATGAATGATTTTACATCTTTTTGTATTACAAAAACGCCATGGTAGGATTTCTAATCTTATTATCTTAACCTTCAAAGTTCTAATTTGGATATTTCACATAGCCTCACTTTGAATCCTAAGAAAATGCACAGTTGACATGAATGGCACCAAAAAGGCACGATTTACCCCCAGATTGTCAATAGGAACAGTACATAAATTATTTGAATCTAGAATCACTGTATGTTAACCTATCTCATGGATATATTGAAAATAAGGTATCGATCCAGTTGTCAATCGCCGGTCGTGTTGGTCGACTTCGGATCCTGGAGATCTTGGCGTTTAAGAAAGGACTATCCTTATTCGAAGCCAACCTGCCAACAAGGAGATATCCCAGGTTAGTGGATGCCCAAGAAAAGGAGCCACTTCTGGGGGAGGAAAAGCCAAAGGCGCAAAAACCTCCAAGAAGAATCTAGAAGGGCTGGAGACACTGAGAAGACTAACCTGGAGCAAGGACACAAGAGAGTAACTAGTAAGAACTCAAGGAACGAACTAGGAGCATGAACACAGAACGGGGAAGTTTGCGACACACTCCTGACAAAGTCGGACAGTCTTATATACTGTAAAATGACCAGGAAACTACAGGAAGCAAATGGACGCCATCTTGGACTGGGAATAAACCCATAGGAAACAGTAGAAAAGGTGCCATCTTGGATTGGGCATAATGGAAAACCAAGATGGCACCGCCTGCCAAGGGCACTGAAGAACCCAGCAAGAATGGTGCATCCTGCAGCATCAGAATGTTCCCCCCAGCCTGCGTTTACCCGCACGAACACCCATCCTGCAGGTGAGAGCCGACGCGGGTTACTGTGTCTTGCGTGCCGCCCGAGCAGCACAGAGGCGTATTGCGCGATGCGCCCAACACCAGGAGGTGTGTGGCCCCATGCAAATGAGGGAATCACTTAGCATTTATGCCCAGCCCCTATTAAGGTGTTCTACTGTCAGTGTGCCCCCTTGAGGGCAGCCCTCTGAAGGGAGCAAATAGACCACCTTAGATAATCCCCCTGCAGGCAGGTACAGTCACTCAATGCACCCGCCTGCAGGGGTATCTCTGCCCCCTTATTACGGTGCAGGCAACTGCCGCCTGCACTGTGAAAACACAAAGCGGCTTTTAAGCAGCCACTCCATATTTCACTTTTAAACACTGCTGCGGGTCAACATGACTTTACTGCTGCCCTTAACCCCAGCACACTGATTGTAATAGGTTGCACTGACCCTGTTGGTGACCGACACACCAGCTTAACGATTCGCCATGGTGCAAACAGGGACAGTGCGCCCATTATATGATACGGGCCCTGAACATCGATGGTAAAGATGTCACTCGCTGCAACAATTAGGTGGTCAAGTTGTTTTTCTTCTAGAATTTAACAAGTTATAAAATGATCCACTGTTCCATCCAAGAAGGAGGACCACACCATTCATAAACAACCATCTCCTGCCAAACAAAACGCTGATCTTGCCAGATGCCAGGTATCAGCAATGAAACCTAAGCTGTAATAGCATTGAGTGTCGGACAGGCAGCGCTCGCTCAAAGATTTCTAGGACTTGAATTACAATAATCACTGTCTACATGTTGTGAGCCTAAGTCGATGTGCTGGGTGGTCTGACAAAATCTGCCACTGGCTGAATATGGTGAAGTAGGAAAGACTCTGCCACAGATATTCATCCAAACTTTTCGGAGCAGGCATTTTTTTTAATTAACCTGTTACTTAACCCAATCGGGAATCTCTATGATCAAAACCAATTGTGCTCCCATAAAAAGGACTTTTTTTCAAGCTTTAACATTGGGAGCTCCAATGGTGTCTAAGAGTGCTGCCATTTGAAACAGATGCCACTGGTCTTTGCGCCAGGGCATTACCACTCAGCAGAAATGCAGCGTTTCAACAGTGGAAATGTGAAAGATGAGTGAGCGGGCTGGTCAGAGATTATTTAGATCGACAAGGAGTAGATAATGGTTAAAATGGTTGCAAAGAGTATAAATAATTAGCAACATGCATTGGCAATGCCATTAGGTCTAGCTTTAAAGGAATGTAATATAGTAATGTTAAACATTACAAGTACATAGCATATGTATTTGTGTGGAAGCATAGAACTGTAGACAAATAACGGTGTAGGTTAAAAGGTCAGATGGAAGTAGCAATGTCAAGGGTGACCTAAAAATCCATGTAGGCTAATGACTACCCTCCTCCATCTGTGCTGCTGCCTGAGAAACGCAACCACTAAAAAATATCTATTTATCTAGGATACTTTAACAGCATTACAATGTCATGTGTGTGCCCTTGAAAGTTCAAGCTCTGTCATCTGGATAAAAAAACAAAATGGTCACATCTGGTGGAGGGTAAGCCCATTTTTTGTGGAAGCACACAACTTCTGCCCAATCAAAACATATACTCTAGGCTCCCAACATGTGGGGCGGAGCCAAAGCCCCTCTCTAGCGGTTCTCACATATTGTCTGGCAACCGCTGCGCTGTCACACCAGACCATAAAAAGGGACCTAAACTGGCTAAGCAGAGGTCTTGCTCCACTTCAAGGTTCTTTGCATGTCAACAGAGCATTCTATATCCGTGAGCCAATCATTTTGAGGAATCAGTTCCATAACTGCCGCCTAGCCCTATCCCTTTGCCTCTATTCCAGATACCTGTTCGAAACACATGCTTTCCAGTTGCAAAGAGTAGATGGCAGGTTATTCCAAACTCAATTACTGAAGCTCTGGATTGCACTTCATGAGTAATTTGATAGCAAGAACAAACATTTTAAGTTCAGGTGCAAATGAAGATCTGTTTTTTTGTGGCTGAAAGTAAATATATTTTGTAATCCTCCTTCACAAGGTTATCTATGAAACCTCAGAGAACTCTTGCTCTGATTTGCTTCACTGAGTATCTAGATTGGGAATGGGGATCAAACAGTGAAAGGCAGTTCCTTCCTCAATTAGAGACAGGGACTCAAAGGGTGTAGTTTGGCACAATGGGATGATGTGCTTGCCATATGAGTGGCCAAATTATGAAATCCAGTGGCATCAGCTAACAGACTAATAATCTACTCATTTTAGCAGAGCTTAAAAATCTTTCAAAATCCATAGGGGAACATGATGCAACATCATATTATTTTTCACACCTCTTAAAATTAAGGCTGACTAACTCCTACTCCCAGGGCATAAGGCACCAAGAAAGGACATGACTGTTCTGGGCATCAACTGTGGAGAAGTGTGGCTCAATGGTTAGAGCGGCAGACCCTGATGCAGAGATCTGGCCCGGGACCAGGGTTCAATTCCCGCCTCGGCGGGTCTTGGGCTCAATTTCCTCAGACCTGATAATTCTCGCCTCGGTGCCTATTCTAATCATGGGTCCCACTCTGCAACTCTGGGCAATAGCTTGCTTAATCTCCACAACGCCCCCAACAGCGCTGGGATGCCTGGCTTCACCCTGGGGGTGCCCAGGAGTGGACATTTCACAGGGAAAAGCCAGGAAGGGTTCCACAGCGGTATGCGTACAGCGCCAGGACACCTCTTTGGGGGTATAAGTGCGCTTTACAAGTACGAATTTCATTTCATCAACTGTCATAGTGTGTCCAACTTTGGAGGCCACATCTGAAGCATGGTTTCAGTTTTTGGGGCCCCACCTGGGGTGTAAGGGACACTTTTACGACTGCATCGAGAGTTCTGTCCAGTTCTGGAGGCCCGACCAATTCATAAGGATTTCTTTACAAACTTTTCCAATCCCCTTTTCTTGTCTCTCCTGGTGCCTTTCCTCTTATTCCCACCTTGCATTTCTAATTACAGTTTACTTTACAGAAAAACACACAAGCCCACCGCCTCCCAATCACACACTCCTCAGAGACTCTTCGTTTCCCACCCGCTACTAAAACAAAATCCAATGCATCTCTGTGTTCACCTATCTGGCAACTCATGTAAGTGGAATGATGTAGTTCTCTGATGCCTCAGCAGCTCACATCTCTATGGACCTGACAGACTCGCTCTATTGGGGCGAGCGGCAATGTTTAAAATGATGACATTACCCCAAATGCTCTACATTTTGCAGAATACCCCTCATCAGGGCCAGATAACTTCTTTCAATCCATTGACTCCCTTCTCCGCTCCATATTGTGGAACACGGCCCCACCACAGACTGTTCTAACTAAGTTAGTACATGGAGTATATGATGGAGGTATGGGCCTTCCAGATATAAGAAGGTATTACTGGGCGGCGCATCTAGCGAGATTGAATGATTGGGTGTTCGCCCCCTGGGACGACCCGAACTATAGATTAGAGTGACTCTCCATGGGGCCCGGGGGATTTCAATCCATTCTCTAAGGGTGAAAACTTATTTCCCCAAACACATGCAATAGCTCAGATATGGCGCACCTGAATGTCCTTTTTGGGATGGAAGGGGAAGCTTACTAACATGACCCCACTATGGCATAGTGATGCACTATCACAGTTACGTGACCTGCGAGGTTTTAAATCATGGGACTTAATAGGCATTTCTGCACTGGGGGATGTATGGAGGAATGGTAAGATGCTTACTTGGGAAGAGTTACAGGCCCAGTATGAACTGACTTGCACCGAGGCTTTCAGATACCTCCAGCTGCGACATGCCCTCAGAGCACATATCCCTGGGGAGACCCCCCTACCAGAATACTCCCCCCTTGAGGACAGAGTCTTAACTGAAGCATTACCTAAAAAGACAATCTCTCTAATATATAAAAAATTAGTAAACAATTCTCCGGACTTCCTCGTTGCGTTGAGATCCAAGTGGGAGGCCAACATTGGAGACTGTGATGACGGGGAAAGGGAGGAGGCACTGGGGACCTTCCAGGAGGTTTCTATACAAACAGGGTTCAGATAGATTTTTCTGCGCATATTGCATCGATCTTACTAGGCACGCACAACTCTCTCAGATGTATGGGGCGCGCCACCACAGACCTATGTCTGAGGGGTTGCGGAGCTGAGGGAACCTTTTTCCATACGTTGTGGGCGTGCCCAAAGATTCAGACTTTCTGGATTGACCTGCAGAAAATAATAGGGGCAGTGACTAGAGAAGCCCCCCCCCGACAACAGCAAAGAAATGCATTTTACATATTTGGGGAGAGGAGCCGCCACCAAAATATGCCAGGATCTGGCTCTCACTGGGCCTTATAGTGGCTAAGCGAAACATAGCAAGAATGTGGGGAGGGGTTGAGGTTCCGCGAGTGGGCGACTGGGAGCGGGATTTAGACTGGTGCATTTTTAATGAGAAGCCAATATATCAGGGAAGAGGCTGCCCACACAAGTGGGAGAAAGTATGGGCAGGTTGGCGATCCTATAGGGGTCTGGATCTGGGGCCCACCCTAGGAAGAGACGATGATGTGTATGACACACTCTGTGCCTAGTCAGAATGAGATGGTTAAATGTGCAGACTGCCTTCATTTAACTTCCTTTCGTGATTCCTTGAGGTCTCCGACATTAGCATGCTGTATCAACAAACGCTATTTAAGGATCTCTGTATGCTGCTTTTTGGTTTATTTATTTGTGTATTGCATAAAAATCAATAAAAAGTTTAAAAAAAAAAAAAAGTCAAATGAGAAGCGCCAAACGGAGTAAAAGTTTCATCTGGACACTGTCCTAAAATCACATTAAAGCCCCATAGCTTTTATTATAGACAGTGGTGCGCTGATCAATATCATGCCAGTAGAGAAATTTACCACCTTATCTCCTGAGCCTCTCCTTACCCAGTCAAACACGAATGTATTCATGTGGGATGAGTCCAAACAGTTACAGAATCAAGGGTCATTTACAACAACCATGAGATATAAAACGACGTCAGTGCAAGTGCAGATTCATGTTCTTCAGGGACCTTCACTGAGTGTATGCTTTCTTAGCTTTGCCACTGCTGCTGACATGGGACTGATATCTCTCAACTACATTATCCATGCTCAGTCTGAAATTGTGAGTCAGTTCCCATCATTGTTTCATGGCCAAGGAAGGCTCAAGACAAAGAAAGTGCAACTTCATATTAATGAGGACATTCGCCTTGTTGCCCAAAGGCACCGCTGAGTCGCTTTCCACTTACAAAAAGCTGGTGCGAAAGAACTAGAAAAACGTTGAAACATGACATCATTGAATGCTCCACCGATCCTACGTCATGGGTTTCGCCCATAATTGTGGTGCCAAAAAAGGAGAGTGGAGGTGCAGTACGCATTTGCGTTAATATGCACCAGGCCATCAAAGAAATCGAGAGAGAAAGACATCGCAGACATGATCACGGAGCCAAAGTTTTCTTTCGTCTCGACCTTAACAAAGGATACCATCAACTCGAGCTGGAAGAGAACTGTAGGTACATTACTACTTTTTCGACTTATGTTGGTTTGTTTAGATACAAAAGATTGAGTTATGGAGTATCTTCAGCTGAGGAGATATTTCAGGATGTCATCCGCCGAGTAATTCAACCTGTTACACATGCTTTCAATTACAGTGATAACATACTGATATTTGGGACACACAAAAGGAGCATGAAAAGGCCATTACACAAGTGTAAAAGCAAAACACAAAGTATCCTCGGGTCTGACGTGCTTGGAGGGCACCACAAGAAGACACAAGCAACGAGACCTAATCACTACTAAAAGAGTCCTTTAATTAGGACGAAATCCCATCACCCACCGAGGTGGCATTCTTCATCATCTGGGATTCTCCTCTTGGCGGAGACACCTAGCCCCGCCTAGGGCTACAACCCCCTCAATGTGAGAGAGGAGCTCAGTGATGTTTTGATTCCTACTCTACAAAGGATATACTAAAATCCTCCAGATGTGAAGCACTAAGCTGGTTGGGTAATGGGCGCAGTGCAGAAAAAAATGCTTAACCAAGTGAAGTGTGTGATACTAAAACTAACTACTAAGAGCGAAAGAAACTTTATTGGCTCACTCTTAGTGTCAGGATTAAAAAACAGTGCATCTGCAGTATAAAAATGTTTACTGCAATGTGACAGATGGACAGGTCTACATGTTTCAGCCAGTTTGACCCATAAAGGTGTCGCAGCCTTCTTCAGGACCTAGAAATCAAGTGCTACTGCGCTTATAGACCAGTGATACAGTGAAAAATAATAATCTGGGTGTAGAATAATTAGAAACAACTACAACATACAAAACCAGTAATCTCACTTTTGGTGAACAACGATTTACTGGTGTTACCGGTTATTTATGAGTAAAAGGCCTCACCTCAGCCTGACAACAGCTCAGGACGGGAGGCACCGCTCTTACCGTCGGTACCCCGGGCGGTAAAAGAGCTGCAACCTTACACAAGCGTGCCAATTACTTGCTGAGGCAGGTCTCATTTTGAATGCGGCAAAGTGTGAGTTTCACAAAACCAAACTCAAATTCTTTGGGCACATATTCTCTGATGGGGGAATGACTACTGACCCAGATAAAGTGCAAGCATTGTCATCTGCTTGACCCCCACAAAATGCAACCATGCTGCGATCCTTCTTAGGCATAGCTAGTTATTGCTCAAGATACATTCGTGACTTTGCTACAGTGAGTGCCTTGTTGATAGACTAAACAAAGCAAAATTTCCCATTCCAGTGGTCTCCTGAATGAGACCAAAGTTTCAAAGACATAAAACATGCAATTGAGAATGCAACTTAAATGGCTAACTTTGATCCCAAGTTACATACTGAGATCACAATAGATGCAAGCCCAGTGGGGCTGGGGGCAATTCTTGCTCAACACAATGGCCATCAAATGTCCAGAGACACACTGTAGCCTATGCCAGTAGAAGCCTGTCTGAAACAGAACGTGCCTACTCTCAGCCAGAGAAGGAGAGTCTGGCTATAGTGTGGGCCTGTGAACATTTTCATGTGTATTTATCATACTGAGAGGCCCGAGAATCGCCATACCTGTGACCCTGAGACATCAAATCTATGAACTGGCCCGTGAAGGGCATTGTGGCATTGTAGCCACCAAAAGAGCCCTAGGAGACCGAGTGTGGTTCCCTCACCTAGATGAACGAGTTGAGAAAAAGCTCAAAGTGTGCCACCTTAGTAACTGTTTATCCCCCAAGGTGATGCTGCATCCATTGATTGACAATGTCCTGTTCGTGCCTGGGAGAGAGTTGCAGTTGATTTATTTGGGCCTCTTGGAAATGGACATTATCTCATGGCAGTCATTGATGAACATTTGCATTTTCCTTTGGTGGTAGACTTGTCATCGCCAACCCATGACAAGTAATCGAGCGGCTTGATAACATCTTTGCAGCGTGGGGTATCCCCGCTATTATCAAATCTGACAATGGCCCACCTTTCAATAGCAAAGAATTCATGGAGTTTCTTGTTTGACTCAATGTCAAGAATCAAAAGAGTACACCTCTCTGGCCCCAAGCCAAAGGTGCAGTTGAAAGATGCAGGAGCACCCTAAAGAAAGTAATTCAGAGAGCATAGATAGAGGGAATCGATTTCAACCAAGCCATGTGTCAAGCCCTTCATGCCTATCGATCAACTCCTCACTCCATAACTGATGAGAGTTCTGCCACCTTGCTATTTGGGAGAGCCATCAGAACCAAACTACCACAATGGACATCGGACCGATTGATGTATGCTGATGAGGTTCTTGTCACAGAAGCTTCTCAAAAGTGTAAGATGGAAACATATGCTGATCAGCACCAACGCGTCCAGGAAACAGTCTGCGGAAAAGGGGACTGGGTACTGGCCAAACAGACAAGGAAATGGACACGCCTTTTGATGTCGGCCCTTTGAGGGTTGTAACATGCAAAGGACACATGGTGACAGCACATCGTCCCAGAAAGTCCATCTCACAGGACTTGTCACACTTTAAACACCTACCTCGATGTTCGTCAGCTCCTGATATAACGAGTGAGGTGACCCCACCTACCAGTCAAGATCAAGCCTCTGAACCGATGCCATTAGTTCCTGATCAAGCCTCAACTATCTCATACCACCTGATCTGACCGACCAGTGCAAGTACCTTGACGACTCATTGAGGAACTATGATGCTAATGCTGTCTGTACTTTTTATTTGAAAAAGGAGGAGACGCAGTGTCTTGAGATTATGCGCGCTAGGACCCTTGCGGTTCTGAGCAGACTCTAGACAGGAATTACGTAGTCTGTTGGGAGGTGTTAAGGTGTGGTTATAACATTTATGATGCAATGGGGGTGTGTGTGTGGTTGTACATTGAAAAATAAAGACTTAAACTGCAGAGCTCCGTGTGCGGCTTATTTCATTTGCATGCTCCCGGGCTGGGGAGGACGCTACACCGTGGATTCCCAGAGTCCCAGGGAAAGGAGAACAGAAGGCCTACTGCCATCTTTCCTCTTAGCAAGGCTATGTAAAAATTAGGCAGAGAATATTAATTCGTACATAGTGATGGTTAGGAGGGCCAGTTGAAAGGTGGGAGCAGAGTACAACTGTTGCAAATGTGTTCCGCCTATTTAGTCCACCAGGATTTTTGCTTTTGACTACCCGGCTTTTGGACTTTCACTACCTGAATCTCACTTATGGTAAATTCACAGTAATTGGACTGAGTGTGTTAACAGTCAGTGTCAGCCTTTTAAGATAAGGCTGCTGCTTCACAGCTACGGTAACAGGCATTGGGCTGGTTACATGTGAACAAATGAGCTCACACGTGTGAATAGGTCTGTGGACTGCACATGTGAGATCTCCGTCTTGCGTAGCCTGGTATTTACACACAGCTAGCCTGTTGCAGAAAGTATTCTGCAACGATTAGTAATGACCCGGGGTAGCCCTTAAAATATGAATGGGCATTTATAGTGTAGGAAATCAGGTTACTGGCTGAAGGGGGTGAAACCCTACTCAAGCAGCAACCACAATTCTTGTCAGGGAGAAACACAAGCAAACCCAAAGTAACCTGCTTAACCCTCTAGTAGCTTGGCACAAAGCAGTCAGGCTTACCTTAGAGGCAATGTGTAAAGTATTTATGCAGCACTTCAAACAGTAATAATATGAAAACATGGCACAAGAAAAATCTCACACCAATATAGAAAAAAAAAAGTATATTTTCATAAATTATTTGACACAAAAATGACCAAAATCTAAATAGCAGAACTGCTGATATGCAATCAAGTGTCCAACTTTGTTATCTGGTCATGGTAGACAGGGTCCAAGTCACAAGTTCAGGCCGATTGCAATAGAGCATGCGCCAGGAACAGGACTGACTTTAGTCCGCTGATAAAGTACCTTGTGGCCTGGGCATCGAGGTGCAAAGTCCTTGTGCTGAGCTGCTTGGGTGGACGCTGAGGAGCCATCAACGAAGAGCTATGATGCAAGATCCGACACTGAGATGCATCGCACAGCAGCGGAGTCGATGAAGCCGTTGACTGGAGCTTGGGATGTGAGGACTTGCTTCGAGGAAAGATGTGTCGAGGAAAGATGTGTGTAGGTGGGCCAGTGCTTGCGAAGCTGCCACAGGTAAAGAAGTGATGTGAAGAGTTGAGTCCGAGGGTCCACTATTTATACTTGGTGCCCGCTTTGAAGTGGGAGAAGCTTCTAGAGTCGTCCCCCTACAGAGGTGTATGGAATTTCTTTCCTCCCTGCCCTGGCCCCAGCTTGTCTGGGGGCAGAAAAGACTAGTGTGAACCCCTTTGTGAGCATGCTGAGGCAGAGTCTTTGTGATGTGCATGTGTGGTAGGTGACAGCTCCTCCCCATGATCCTGACAGAGATGGCCCACCCTGCCATCATCTATTACCTCTTTGTCTCACTGTCTGGGAGTAAAAAAAACACAAAGACCAAGTTCCAGCTACACCTAGTCATGTGACCCAGGATAAGCTGCAGGGACCAAATGGTGGGGACAAGAAAATGGCCACTTTCTAAAAGTGGAATTTTCTGAATTGTGACTTAAAATCCAACTTTACCAGATCTCTCTCCTGAACTGGAGGCATATTTTGTGGCTGGTCGCTGCTCTACCAGAGCATCTATTAAAATATCTACACCTGGCTGAAATTCAACAATGAAGAAGCACCCTGGTAACTAAGCCATACTTGTCCTGTACTGGTGACCTGTTTTTGCCACAGTTCTGAAGTACACACCCAGTGCTCAGTCATGCTGGGTGCTGATAAAAGTGCCCCAAAACGGATGTATGAGAATACAACGCATGCCTTTACCGCGCATCATTTACCATGCCTGAGATAGTTACAGAAAACAGGAACACGTCATAATGGGCTTGGTGGTTACTAATAAAACAGGCTGCGGGAAGGGCTTGTTTTAATTCACTGAATGGTCATTGTAAAGCGCCACATGCCACCAACTGCACTCCTAGGCACTGGAGTGCATCTGTATAGTAAGCATTTTGTGGTTTACAATACAGCACACAGTACATCAGCAATCCCCTCCATGGTCTCCATTGCCTTGCAAGGTCATGTGACTGCTTTGTTTCAGCTTCCCTTCACTCACTCATTCTTACCCCTTTCCCCACCCCTGAGATAGTTACAAAAAACAGGAACACGTCATAACGGCCTCGCTGGTTACTAATAAAGCAGGCTGCGGGAAGGGCTTGCTTTAATTCACTGGATGGGCATTGTAAAGCACCACATGCCACCAAATGCACTGCTAGGCACTGGAGTGCATCTGTATAGTAAGCGTTTTGTGGTTTAGAATACAGCGCACAGTGCATAAGCAAGCACATGGTTTGTTATGTTGCAGAATTACAGGTTAAAAGCAAAAGATCAGTAAGAGGCTTATTGCAAGCCAAAATAAACAAAGGTACTTTCAAAAGACGGCACCCCGCCTTTGAGATGTAGGTTTGGTAAATGTTGATGCCAGCACCCAAGTAAATTCACATTACTCAGATTTTGAAAACTGCAACCGACCAGGGGCACCAAAGAGGCAATTTGCACGTGCACAGTTTCCAAGCCCAGTGCAAACCATAATAACAACAGTAGTAAAAAATAATACAATACTAATACATAACACTTTAAGGCTGATATACCTAAGTACTGCAAGAATTTGTTACTGTTACACAAATTAACAGGATTAATTTTATCAAGATCAGAATGTCCAAAGCCGAGTAAGCCCAGCCAGGATCCAGCCACGTGACCCAGTGATAATAATACAGTGGCCTAATGAGCTGGTTTACCACTTTCTTGCAATGGCCTTGACGTCTAGGTGGTCATTGTAAATCCAGTTCACTGACTGGAAGGGAGGTATGGTCAGACTATACCATGTTTATGTCAAACCAGATAGACACACCGGTGACCCACAAAACACCATGTAGTAGGAAGAGGGAATAGATTTAATAAAGAATTCCTGAATTTAAATCTACGCATGCAATGACTTCTGCATTTTGATAATTGTTAACTGCGATACTTCTAGCCAGTCAGATAGCTCAGTGGGTTGAGCGCCTGCAGCAGACATGTGTGTGTAACATGCAAGTCACAAGTATGAATTGCACTAAGGCAGACGGTACCTTCCGTTCTTGAGAGGTGAACAAAATAAGTATCAGGATTTTACTGGGTAATTTTGACAGCACTCATTAAAGGGAATTGACAGATTTCATATTGTGTTTTACTCTCTATCAAATGGTAAATTTAATTTGGGATCCCTTGTTCATGTGGTGGTCCCTTGTTCATGCCCGTGGTTACACAAAGGAGTAACAGCACATCAGCTGCTGGCGCTTGGGTGCTGCATCTGTCCGAGGAACACTTACCACCTGGTCCTCCAATGCTGAAGCACAGCACATTGACAAAGTCAATAGCACTCGCATTGCCGAGACCGATTGGCTTTGCTAATGGTTGTTATATTTCTGCACGGTGCTGCAATATTTCTATTAGGTGAAAGAATGTTTTATGAACAACCTAAGTAACATAGAATCAACAGAATTATGCTTGTTTTTTAAGACAGTTTGAATAGCTGAAAATGAACATTCAATTTAAATTATACATACACGTGTCGATAAAACGATCTGCACGAAATTATTCTGATTATACTTGGGCCTTGGTTTTTGGAGCCATACAAAGTATGTATATGACTAATTATCAAACTTAATCTACCTTACCTCAGAACAGTGCCATCTGCTGCTAGTTTGAGGATATTGCCTTCCTCCAGATCCAACACCAGGCCTTTTGAGCTGCAATAATTGTGTGGAAACAAACATTAATTAACTGCAGCAGTCATGGCCAGACTCTGTCGCATAACCAGTTATTTGGAACCTTGCATGAGGTGGCATGTGGCAGTTATTTAGTGTAAAATGCAACTTTACAACTGGGTAACTTTGGCTATGGAGATGTACTTACCAAAAATCCAGAACCGCGCACCCATGGCCACTTTGTCACTTTCAAACAATATATCACAATCAGTTTTTTCCCCAAAAATAGACACGTCGCTTTACTCCAAGTTGGCCGGCAGTTGCCACTTCAAAAGTAAACCGTTATCCTTTGTTAAACAATGTTAGCATGTTCCAAGACAGTACAAAATTGGGACAAATATCTAATTGGCTACCTATAGAAGACATACACGTTCAAGAACTGCTGTTGAGGGAGATGAGAAAGTGGGCATGCACTTGAAATGTACACGTTACATTGCTATTCACTAGCTCCACCTAAAGCATTGTGCAAGCCTGCAAAGGGGAAAATGTAGGGGTACAAAGGAACAAGAAGTAGCAGCCACCTTAGGGCAACCCTCAACCCTCCTCAGAGCAAGTATGGCATACCTCTTTGCCTCCAACTCCTGTGTGGAATCACACACTCTATTGGCCACAACCATCCTTGCCCTTGCTGGGTACAGCAAAGAAGACTGTCCCCTCACACCCTACACAAAGTTCCATGGGTTTGCATCAGTTTTTGCATACATTTTTACACCACAATGATGCTAGATATGAAGCCCAGAAACTCCAGTTTGCCATGTCCGCAGTATGTAACATTTGTTTGCGAAGACACAGCGATCCGCAGTCCTCAGGGAGAAAGTGCATTCTTATACGTCCACCATTTGCTTGCTGCTATATCATGGATATGCATATGAAATCTACTTTTGTATTAACTCTTGCAGGCTTACACTCTGCCCTGTGAATTGTAAGGATATTTCATGGGACTGACTTTACATATTAGGCAGAGTGCTGCAGCCTTCACCACTTTGGGTATAAGGTAGTAACTACTACTCTTTCCATATTTGTAGTAAGCTAGACCTCCTTAATTCTTTGCAAATACATATTTGTTAATATTTTCAGATGTTCCCCATATCTTTTCCGTCCTAATTGAACCTGGTTATTTTATTCAGTAATCAATCAGTGTTTTGTCAGTAAAGTTAAGGACATGAATATTGGGTACGATATTTCAATGTCCATTTTCAATTACTACAGAGTTTTAGTGTTCATTTTTAATTACTACCGAGTCTGAGACCAGGTACTATTCCAAACCTGAATTTCACCCCAGATCAGGTCTTTAAGTGGGATGAACAAAAAGTGGGAGGGCGGACTCTAAAAGGGACGTGGCTTGTGTAGTTAAGGGTGTGACTTAAACATGTAAACTAAACATCTGTGATTTCCATAGTGTGCCATCCAAAAGGAATTTTGGAGCCTCTCTGAGCTTTCTGTATCCAGATGTATAACGCACCAAGTTACATACAGCTAAAACAAGCCAGTACTATTGGCTTTGTCAGTGGTTATTAGCTGTTCAATAAAGAGGAGTACCAACAATGCTTTTGTTGTTAATAGTGAAAACATGTTGACCGCCCTATGAGAAACTCACACTGCCTTCTGGCCCTGCTCCATCTCTCAATCGTGGCCTGTTACAAACACCTGGAGGTGACTCAGTTAAAAGTATGCACTCTACAGGAGTAATATGCTGCCTGAAAAAGTACATACCATAAACACAACATCCTGGAAAAACCAAATACTATTTAGGGAATGAACGATTACATAAAGCTTGTGAGATATAAACAGAAACAACATGGATTACCTTAACACTTTTTACATTAATTGTTCAGTAATCGATCAGTGTTTTGCCAGTAAAGTTAACGACATGAATATAGGGTACGATATTCTAATGTCCATTTTCAATTACTATCGACTTTCAATGTCCATTTTTAATTACTGCTGAGTCTGAGACTCTGTAGGACCCGGCCTACTTAGAGTCCTGCCCGAGATACAGGCAACCACATGGGGAAAGTCAGGCAACGCATGTTGATCTGAAAAGACAGTTATGCTTCAGCTCAATTGACCAAGCTCCCCCAGCAAACCACAATCTGATCACTAAAATATATCCTGTACCGAGAACAACAGTGCAATAGAACTTAGTGGTTATGTAAAGATACCGGTCACTTGACAATAAATCAGGCAAAGCAAAGGACAACTGTGCATCTCAGACACTGTAAGATATGCTGCCATCCTTGGGAACTCATATTCATATATATAGGAATCTACTAAAATCCCTGAAAAAAAGGAATCAGTGCTTCTTACTAAATCAGGGGCCTTCAACCTTTTCTGTAACGAGAGTTACTTCTGCTCAGTGAAAATCGTTGTGAGCTACTGAAGGCCAAGTAACTCGAGCATTGATACCAGACACCCCCTCGCCCAGCTTTATTGACTTTAAACCTAATGTCCATGGAGCTGATACTATAGTTCGAAGAAAATACTGTAACTAGGGGTACTATGATAGGGCTGCCATGAGTGTCAGTGAGTGCATGGTCTGCGGGGATGTCTGAACGTGTGTGAATGAATGGTATATATGTGCATGGGTGACTGAGAGCCTGTGTGGTATGTACCTTTGGCACAGGACATACCTTTCGCCGTATGTGGCACCGTTAGATGTACAACACAAACAAACACTTTTTTTATTGGGAGAAATTCAAAGGGCAGAAAAATGTTTTGCAAAAAGGTTCATAGTAAGGAACATTTTTCTGCACTTGATGGAACATTTTTCTGCCCTTTAAATTTCTCTCATTTTAAAAAAATGGCTGGATTTTTTCAGTTATATATGGCAGCGTGTCTACCAGGGACAGGGAGTAAGATGCCTGCTGTGTGTAAATGTGACACTTTGAAATGGGAGAAAATTCAGTTGAAGAGTTAACTTTATGTTTATATGCATTTCATAAAACACAGCATTTAACTTTCTTCCTTCTCAAAGTGTCTTTACAACCACTAGACATATTACTCACAGTGGCCTGTAAACATGGTACCATATTTATAACAGGAAAATACAGTCATTTGTTTAAATGTGAGGAAATTAATGTGAGGAAACATGCTTCATAAAACATTAGGACGTAATTGGCTTGATTTAAAGTAGAGAAAAACATTAAGACAATGTTTCATAGAAACATTTTTCTTTACTTTAAATTTCTCCCATTTAAAAGAAAATTACTTTATTTTTCAGTTATAAAAATGGCACTGTGTCTACTGGCCACTTGGAGCAAGATACCTGCTGTTTGTAAATGTGACACTTCGGAAAGGGAGAATATTAAAATGAAGAATTAACTTAACTCCTTCGCTGCTAGGCCTTTTCCCCCCTGTGCTAAGCCTTATTTTTGGCTATTTGGCCTAGTTCCTGCTAAGGCCCCCCTTACTTATTGTCCACATAAGGCATCCACGCCAATTTTGCGTCCTTTTCTTCCAACATCCTCAGGATTCCAGGGTTTGTGGATTCCCCTGCAGAAGTCCGAGAAAATAGCCAAAATAAAGCAAAATATAGTTTTTTAGGAAAAATAGGAAAAAAGTACTGCAAAAGAAAGCGTCTGTTTTTTCACCCTGGAAATGGTATTAACGAAGGGTTGGCATTGCTAAAATCACAATCTTCCCAGTGATGGCGCTTGAATTTCACCTATAGTTTTAAGCATTACTAAATGACAAAAGCTGCCTTGAGTTTCAGACATAAACTGCATTTAAAAAGTGGCACGCAGACATTTAGTGCTGGAGAAGTGAAAACATGCTTTAGCTGATATGCTGCTCAGATACTTTCAGTCTAATGAATAATGTAAAAAGATACACAATTAATTCATGGTTGATTTAAATGTGTTTAGTTTAGATTTGACCTCACTATAGAATGTACATTTCATTTGGAAAATGTGTTTTGAACTTTAAAAGTAGCGTATATATTTGTGCCTAATTAACACGCATTTTAAAGTGTAGAGAAAGCTGAAATACACAGCTCGTGATTTAGTTTGCTTAGGGAAGTCTCAGCACAAGTCCTTGAGATAAGAATGGAATGTCTGACTCCCCTTTCCTGTTTCTTCATGAAAGAGCTTCTTATAATTTACGGCTGTAGTTTGCTTTTATCAGTATTCAGTTGTTTAAACAAAGCCTTATTCATTTCATAATGTAGAGTGAAACTGCAAAGCACACGTTTTTCTTATTATTATTATAAAATGTATTCACAGTTTCCGCCTAAAAAAAATACTTTCTTGTTGGAATAAAAGTTTTCTATTTAGTTTAAATTGTTTCTTTAGCAGGAAGAGGAGATGAAATCATTTAGAGCAAAATTCAAATGTGTTACAAGAACTCGCCTAATTGATGACGTGAGGGGTGTCAATGTTTTTCTGCACTTCAATTGGACGAAGTACGAGAAGTACGAACACGAAAAGTCACATGTTTTGTTGAAATATATACTGGTTCCTAGTTGAGGGGTGTGGGGGCTTTTGCTTATTCTTTTTAGCAGGATGCTTGCAGAATCAACCAGCTTTTTTTTTTGAGTTCTGCAGAGAGAGAAGGGAGGGGCTGTGGGCAGCTTCTGCGAAAGACACAGAGAGGCAGGCGGAGATGAAGCTCAGCGCGAAGAGAGGGACTCAGCTGTACAAGGGCAGATTTAGATACCGACTTTTTTGCTAAAAACCACAAGTTTATGGTTTGATTAACTGGTTTTGCAAAGACTTATTTGACCTATGCATTTATTTCTCTTTAAGGGAGATTTTGCAATTATTAATTATTGATTTAGCTTCATGCTAAGCTCACTCTTGCATTATATTTCTTGAACTCTTTACGAGTTCTGACTGACATTTATGCCTCATTTTCCATAGAAATAGGGATTCCTTCCTTTATGGAGTGTTTTGTATGCAATCTATGATATGCTATGTATTGATTCTATTTTTCCTATTTTCAATTCTGTAACCTGATTGATATCTGACTAATGAATGAAGAGGCAGAGAAATGTAAATTTTGATTGGAAAATAAATCCCTTTAAAACTACTCACAACTCTCATTATTGCCTCAAATATTTATTTGTATTTGATTTTCTCATGTTTATGCAAAGTCTCCTTTTCGGTCATCACACGGTGGCAAAGGTCCATCGACTTAAGCGGAAAACAAGGGGTAATGGTGTTTTTGCTTTGAGAGATTACCGTGAAATATCCGCTTCATCACCAGCTTTCAGGAACAGGCAGACGTTTGTCAGAAAACCAATTTTTTTTACACTGTTTCAAGGTTTTGCTATAGAAACCTACATACATTTCTGTCTGGGATCACTGCGCAGGCACAAATTTCCTACCACCCAGAGTTCCTGTTGTGACGCGGGCCATGGTTCAGCCCGCGACACTGTCTGCCACATCACCGCGGGCTGCGGTGCTGCCCCCGCCGCTCTCCGCAGCGCCTCCCTCTTCTCGGGCACGGCGCGGTGCTGCACAGCGGCCCGCTGTTCTAGCATCACGGGCACACTCCGCGACACCTACGTTAAGTCGGGCATGCCGCAGCACCACCCGGTGGCCCATTAATGCTCATTTAACACAGTAGGAAAGCCGCAGCTCCAGTTTTGGAACTGTGGTTTCCAGTATTTCTATGGGGCATGATTTGTTTGGCACATTATTCTGCGGCTTCCAGTATATTCTCTTGGTGACATCTTGTCACCTTCTTCTTCCCATGAGTCCTCAGTCCTTTTTCCCAGAGGGCCTTGTGAAGGTTTTTGTTTTACCTTTCCAAGATGGCGACTTTTCCTATCCCTTACATTTCTTTTTCCCTATCCAAGATGGCAACTGCTCATTTCCTGTTACATAACTTCTTGCCTATGGGTATTTAAGGGGCTGAAATCTTCATTTCCTTGCGCTGCAACACTCCTTGCTCCTGCTGGTGTGTCCTCGTTCTTGTTGGTGTCCTTTACTCCTGCTTGGTGTCCTCTTGCTTCCTGTTGGCGCTTCCAGTTCCCTTTGGATTCCTTGAGGCCTCCTGCTTCTGTTGGGAATTCTTTTCTATGGGTCTTCATTCCTTACTGCTGTAGCCCTTGCCTGTGGGGTTTTCCTTCCTTTCCATTCCTGGAGTCTCCGCCCTCTTCTGAGGTTTTTTTCTACGGGTTTTTTACTCTTCGAACTATAGAGGGCACGGTCTGCTCTGGCTTTTCATTGTTGGCAGTACCCTGGGTACCGGAAAGGATGGCCCTTACCTTGGACAGACCAGGACCTTCAAGAACCGAACTTGGGAATCACTCCAACTCGCCAAGACTGGTAAGAAAAGTTCAAAACGTGACACGTTCTCCTTGGTCTCCCGATAAATATGATACCTCATCCGGGGAGCAGATCGGGTGCAACAACCCCCATTTGCCTCTGGGGGGGCAGAAAGACTGTCCCTTTTGTGTTGGGGTAGGGTCATTGGCATGCCCATTGTGTTCAGTCCCCACCCCTCTTTCATAAAAAAAAATACAATTATCCCTGGTGCCTAGTGGGATTTCTGCTCCCATCTGCCCTGGGGGGGCAGAAACACTGTGGCAAGTTTTGGAAGGGGTGGGGTCATTATAATGCCCATTTAGGGCACTCTCCACCGCGAAGTATTAAAAAAGAAATCCCTGGTGTCCAGTGTGCTTTCTGCCCCACCAGGGTGGGCCAGAGAGACTGAATATGCCATAATATACAGGGGGAAGCAAAAGCCCTTGCCCAAGGGGCCGCTCCCCCCTCCCTAGTGTCTAATGGGTGGATCCCTGCTTTGGGATTGCCCTTCTTCGGAGATCCCCAAGCAGGGATCCAGTAGGGAAGGGTAATATTAGAAAGGGGAGATTCTCCCCTTTACAATGATACCTCTCCCATCTGTCTATGTGCTCAGGGGCTGAGATAGCCCCGCGAGCACGTGGGTAGTGAAAGTGAAAAGAGACGATCGGCTCATTTCAATTCCATTTTCAATGTAATGACATCAGTGTGTCATGCGCACGATCGTCATTACATTGAAAAACAAATGTCTTGAGATGGTTGGGGAAGCTCTTGCCCAGCTCCCGAGGTATACATTTTTTTTTTTTTAAATACCTTTGCTGTTTACAGCGGAGGGATTTAGTGCTATTGTGCAGAGGGCGGAATGGTTCTATCCTCGGCACACGAGCACCGTGGCGCATGACGGAACCATTCCGTCATGCGCTCCGAACCAGTTAATCGTTAAGCATTTAGAAATATAATTTGTTCTCATGCTCCAATACTGAGTTGAGAATAACTTTGACCTCAGTGCTTCTATTCTGAACCTCTGTGACCCACATGGGTCATAAATCTGTGTGGAGCACTGCTTATTATCAGGCTCTGCTATCTGCAGCCTGATAATAATGTAAAATAAACAATAAATGTAAAATAAACATAGCCTTTCCTTAACTTTAAGCAACTTATTTATTGCAGTTCTTAGTTAAAAATAAACACACGGCTGGGAGCTACTCTGAAGGTTTCTGATCCACTGGTTGGAGACACCTGTTAAAATGATTACATTGATACATGTTCATCTTAACTCTACTGAATGAAAAGCCAGACCTGAATGTAAAAGATGCAGCAAAAGTGCTATGGTGCCACATAAATGGCAGTCATAGGCTGTATAAAAGCTCACAACAGAACACTCTTTGCTCTACTAAACAGGTAATGAAATGCCCATCTCTCCTCATGCCCTGTAAGTGCATGTAAATATAACAGGTTTGGACTACACTTACCTATGCAGTAAAAAAATTGCATGCACAGAAAATTTAAGAAAAATGTTATAAACACATGCTTTATAAACTATAGAGATACTACGAACTCCAGCCTATTACAAAGTCATGCAGAAAACAAGCACTGGCAAAGCCAATTGGTCTGGCCTTTCACATAGTTACAGTACCTCGAATAATTAGTAGATGTTCTTCTTGAGTCAGAAGCAACAGATTGAAGCCTTTAACTAGGCTATAGCCCTTCAAATGTTTACTATGTGTCCGCCTGTCAAGTCAGAAGCAACGGCATAACAAGTCTGACATAATACTGCAATAACTCAGTTTGCTACTAAATGTCCCTCTCCAGTCAGATGCAACTGCTTCAAACATCCTTCACAAAGCTGAGGCGGTGGGGCTTCAACATTAAAATGTGCATACACACTTTTGCTAGTCAAATGAATTGTCCTAGTTTTCTATAGGATAAGTGAATATGCAAATACTAGTATATGCTGATGAATCAACATTGCACATTTCAACAAATGTCTTGATTACTATGGAACACTTGTGAAGACAACCTAATATATATAGGTACAAGCAGTCACTGATTAAGTCAAGTGCCTTCAGCCCTATTTTTAGCAAACTGTTTTTGAGTGGCACTATACTTGTGTGCCAGTAAAATGCCCACTGCCTTATGTTTTGGGCTATGGTATGAAGAAGCAATATGCAAATTCATAGGTGGTCTATCTATCTATCTATCTAGCTATCTATCTATCAATCATTCAATGGATAGATAGATAGATAGATAGATAGATAGAGATAGATACATAGATGTACTAAAAAAAATCAAAGGTTACAGTGACATTATAATAAGGTGAAAATTTCAGGGACAATATAACGTTTTAAACTAAAAAAACACTGAAATTCCTGAGTTATAAATATCTCAAGTAACTATAACTCGTGGACTAACGTAACTATAATTTGGGCCCCACTCATGCACAGTTTTGTCATCAATGTCATTTCAAATGTTGCAGTGATGTTATCAATGATGTTATAGAACATGTCATGAGTGATGTAATATGTGGGGTAATTAGCTGTGCATGGCGAGGGTGCGAGATATAGTAACCTCAAACCATGAGTTATAGTTACTGAGGTACCTATAACTGGTGACTTTCAGTCTATTTTTTTAAGTTTAAAACGTTATGTTGTCACCGAAATTTTCACCTAACTATGTCACTTTAACATAAAGCCCCTCCATCCCCCGTCCATGGCGGTCAGGCTCTGCATCCAACCCTTTGCAGGCAAGCAACCACACACTACGCACAGCCTTTGGGTGTGCGTGGCGTGGAAATGGCAGCAAGGCCTGGCATGCGGCAAGATCCTGTACCATGGGCAGTGAACCACACACCAGGCCAAGCCTTCTGGCATGCCCAGTGTGCGGTTGGTTTTGCAGGTCCTGGCCGCACTCAAGCGGACTTACTACCATTTTCAAAGTCACAACACCAAAGTATAAAAAGTGAACATACTGGCTTTCTCAAGGGATGAGCAGATCAATACATATAAAGCAGATCTATCATCTTTCTGCAAAAATCACAAATATGTTTAATTTAATGTATAATTCAGTAATTCACACAATGCATTGTTTAATAATAGTGATTGTTATAAAAATGTTGTGAAAAAAAAGCTTATCTGTGAGTTTTTGTTTTAACATAGTGTTGTAGCACCACTGGGCTCATTTACTTTGTCTTACTTCATCTCCTAACACTGTGCCTCAGATTTAATTACTTGGCCCTCCGATGAATCCTGAATTGTGCAGAGAGAGGTCAGATATAGGGGATTCAATCCAGTTATCCAATGAGGACCAGGAATTGGGTAACTGACCTGCAAACCTGTAATTAAATTCATGAATAAAACCCTCAGAACTATGCTATACAAATACAGAATTATCACAGCTAGACCGAATCTCCTGAAACAATTCAGTCAGATTAAAATCATGCAAACCAATAATTCGGTTAGAGCTATTCTGAATACTAACATTAGAATCTGCTGTCCAGAGATCTCTCTATTTAGAATCCCATCCCTCATTAATACTCAATTGGAATGCACAATCAATAGTTGGAGACATGTCATAAAGAGATAGAAACAGGATTTGAGGTTGGTTAGATTTATCAGTAAATTAAGAAGTGTAAATACATCAACATCAGGCATTTACATTTAGTAGTGCAGAATAATCACATTTATTTCTTATGGGCCATCAATTACCAAAGTTCTAGAAGAGTTCAGGAAAGGACGTGAACATATCAGCTCGAAGGTTTTCTCCCGTAAGGGAAAGGAGTCCGGGAATAGCGCACACAGAGTATGCATCAGCCAATAGAGTACACAAAGAACAAACAATATTCCTCAGTCCACAAAAGAGCAAGATCTCCGAAGAAGAAGAAACAAGTCTCTCTCCTCGCTCTGTCACGCAATGTATATTATATTCCTCAAGTTCCAGGGTGACACCTCCTGGGTCACCTCACCTGGTCGGACCACCCAGTCCATTGGTCAGTTCGTATAGGGCGATTGTCATGGAGCATAAAGAAGACACATATTATAGCAAAAAGGTGGTGATCATCACATAAGCCTTCGAACCATCCACTGTATATAGTTTTCAACAATGGTCCTTTTGCAAAAACACATGAATGAGTTCAAAAGGACAGTTTCTCATGGCAGATATTCCCAAAGTAACAAAAACGTTGCAAGTAGTCCTAGTATGCACAAGAGAACTCTCTCTATGAAAAATAGTTACATTTCACATTGTAAGCTCACAAAGCTTTTCCATGAGAACCAAATCAAGCACAGTAAGAAACGTGCGGGCCGAAATCGAATTTGGTTCATAAATTATAGAATATGAAATAATAGAAATATACATTACATTCTAGAGTTTTAAGGCCCTACATCTTTCTTTCAACTTCTTTGCACTCTAAAACCTTTTTGTTTCAAGGTAATTAGCACGTCTAACTGACATATTTCTGCGTTTTCAAAGTACCAGCGTATAAAATAATTTCAAAACATAAAATATTAATTTTGTTTCTAGTAATTATCATTACTACATATATGAAGATACTTCCCTAAAAGTTTCATAACATTTAGTCTTATTATAAACATGTAGCACTGTTTTCTCTTTTCTCACTTGGTGCACATTTTCACGTATGCAAAACATGGAGTTTGAGAATGAGGCTCCTAAAAACACACATAATGTCATCTAGATTCCAATTCTATTTCAGCTCTTTTCCTTTTTATCCCTCTAGTTTCTTTCTTAGTTTTCAGACATCTATAGACATTAAAGATGACAACCAAGGTCAATAAACTTATAGCAATTGTCAAGATGGGCTTCAAGGTTTTTCCCAATAATCCACTTCCCAGATTTGCAAACCATCTACCTATGGAAAAAAATAATTTCCCAATTAATTCCCACACACCATCAGCTTTTAAATCTTTCAAATCTTTTCCAAGGTGTGTAATGTTCTTATTATACCCTTTCAAGTCCTTACTTTGATCTGGGATATATGTGCAACAATGTTGCGCCTTTAGCATTCGACAGACTCCGGCTTCCTTTGCAAGAAGGACGCCTAAAGCAAGACAATTTTGAAGAACCATAGATCTCATGGCAAGCATTTCAGTATCTATTGCTAGGAATCCTCCAGCAGTATCGGTAGACAGCTTATCTAACACAGTAGACAATTTTCGTATTTTGTAGGAATTTAGTATCACCTCAACAGATGGTATAATAGCTCCAAAATTGTCTCCCACTATCTCTCCAATACTTGCACCTATTTTAACTCTTTGGTGCATCGTTTCATTGGTTTTATCAGATTGAGCCTCATGATAAATTTTCGTAAACACTATTCCCATGTAGAAAGATCCATACCATTTTCTAGGCAGTCTATAATAGCCATTTTTCCCACAGATGTAATAAACTCCAGGGAACACAGGAACGACACCTCCCAAGAAACAGCCCCCAATTTCCCAGAACCTGGAATGTATGGTCACATTCACTGGAACCAACGAAGTGTGTATTAGCCCCAGTCCTATGCTTTAATAGACATAGCTTTCCTCTATGTTGCCAATCTAACGCAATAGCAGCTTGGTTTCCCAATGTTTTGAGATCTGGTTCCTTAAGTGCCCACAGTGGTATCCTAGTATGATTTGCAGCTTTAGCCATGATCTCCCTTCGTTAACCCTCTACTGATTCTACAAATTCCATTTCCACATTATGTAAAAGGCATGTTAGATTGTGTTGGTGTGCATAAGATGTGTCTAAACTTTGTGTAGTCTTCAAGAATTCTCCCATCATTTCAGCTGTTTTAGTATCAGGCACAGGATTCAAATATTTATTTTCTCACAGGTACTTCAGAAAAGATTAGATCATAATTAGAATAGTGATACTGAAATTGTCTTTTGACATAAAATAAGCTTGTTAATACACTGCAAGAAATACCATATGTCACAGGTAGGTGATGATAGGTCACTCCCTCAGAAACTGATGTAGGTAATTGTAAGCACACATAACAATCTCTGGCATCCATGGCCTCTACTTATTCATAGAGAAGTTTTGTAAATACATGCGTTGAGAAATCACCCGTGAACTGGTCTCCATGCAATACCTAATCATCGGAAATGCTTAGTCCATTATGACTCGCTAAGTTATTTTTAGGCACAGAAGTAGGCTCAGGTTTGCTCATGTAGACATGACGGGGCAAATTCAAAGCTATAAGAAATACTGCAAACAAGACAGAAAATATAGCGTGTTTACATCCACATATACATTTGCGTTTTGTAGATATCGAGTTAGGATCCATTGCCTCCTTGAAATCAGACCTTGCGACTTCTGATAAATTTTGATTGGATGGTAATAGCATTAGCAGCACAAGTAAGTTTCGAAAGCTCGTCATTTTCAAGGCTTTAACTTTGTTGCTCTACAGCACACTTTACGCTTTCTTTATAGTCTTGTAAATGCAGGCTCTTAGCGCTTTACAAATACGGATTTACAATTTAGTGATTGCACAATTCTCGTACATTGCAAATTTCTTTCAGCACAAATTGACTCAGTAACCTTTTTATTGGCAAATCCATTTCAGGAATTTCAACTGGAACACAGAGATTCCTCAAAGTGGCTCATGCGAACTCGGATTGTTGTAGCAAAAGGCGTGATATGCTTTTTCCAAGTAATTCAGTGCCAGATAAGTCCATTCAGGTGCAACGTATCTTTGACTTGGTATTCTAGCTCTTTTTGGACCTCCTCAGTGACGGTCCCTCATCATCACTGTCGCTTTGTTCAGCAGACTGACTGAGACTTCCGCAATTGTTTGTGAAACTCTATTTTCTGTTAGAATGCGTCACAATCGGTCTTGTTTTCTGGGCCAACAGTCTTGGGTGCTACTCGCGTTTCAGGTGTGCTGTTCCCTTCGGTGAGGTCAGAATTACCAAGTCAGCTCTTCTTCTTGTGACCCTTCGGTACCTGCAAGAGTCGACTTTCTCTGACTTCCCTCAGAAGCAGCTGACGAAGTCCCTGTAGCTGGAGCCCTCTCTACAGTTTGGCTAACCTGAGACGGATGTCTCTCTGTAACCACTGGCACATCCGAAACAGGCACTGTATCTTCAAGAGGACATGGGACTCTGCAAGTATGGGCGGCATGCACCCAGTTTGGAAGACCACCACACTTAACAGCTGCTGCCGTTACCAGGAACATCTGGAATGGCACATGCCAACGAGGTTCCAAACACGTTTCGCACACATGTTTCTTCATCAGGACCTAGTCACCAGGACTGAGGTTGTGGCACTGCTCCTGTTGAGGCTAAGTAGCAGCTTCCCCAATTTGACACAGAACGTACCACGTCAGCCAGTCCTTTACAGTAATCAAGCACCAAATCATCTGTAATATTCACCAATTTATTGGCTGGAACTGCAGACTGCCTCATAGCCCTCCCTATAATTATTTCATAAGGAGATAGTCCTGTAATTCTGTGTGGGTACTTCTTAAACTCATTAACACAAGAGGCAATGCATCAGGCCATTTTAGAGAAGTCGTGGCACACACTTTTGCCTATCTGGATTTCAGTGTTACATTTATCTGCTCTACAATTCTGAGGTTTCTGAACGATAAGCCCAATGGAGCTTCTGATCAATTTGTAATGCTGCACATAACATATTTAGGACCTCATTATTAAAGTGTGCCCCTCGGTCTGACTCCAAAGAAGTCGTTAATTCAAAACGCGGTATCAACTCCCTCAACAATAACTTTGCTACGGTGGGATTTCAAGCTGTTACAGGCGGGTATTTCAACAAAGTCAAGCTACATTCGGTTAAAAGGACCGCCTGACCTCCCTACATGACTCATTGTGACTGGAGTTCTTTTCTCTACATTCTGTTGTTGACACGGCATGCAGCGATGACACAAAGCTTCTGCCACCAATCTAAACCTTGGGTTAAACCATGTTTGAGAAAGAGACACATCATAGCATCCTTCCCAGCATGTGCAGGACCATGATAGTATTGCGCCATAGGAGGCAGCAAACTATCTGGTAATACACGTCTACCATCAGTATACACCCACACCTCATCTTCTTCCCTTTTAGTACAGCCTGCTGTCACCCATTCTTGTTTTTCAGTTTCTGGTACCTCATCCTGTAATGCCTTCACTTCCTCCCAAGTCTCTACAGTAGATAACAACAGTTCGCAATCTGTGATATCAGTTTTCTATCTCAGGGGATCCTCATTGAAGGTGTAGGAATTTGGAGCGCAATAGCAGGCAGTCTCACCCGCAAAGCGGTTTCCGACTGTGACATAATAATTTCCCTGTCGATGGGCGGGACACTTCACGATGGCAATTTGAGCATGCAATTGTAGTGAAAGTAAGAGGTTTATCACACTCTCTCCATTCCAGATAGAGGACACTCACGAGGTCATGAACCCTCGCTGTGATCACAATTGCCCGAAGTCATGTACGTTGCCAAACCCCTACTGACTGTCAGTAAAGATGGTAACTCGCAATTTGCCAGAGATGTTACAGGCTTGAGTCAAGGCAACTAACTCAGCCACTTGAGCAGAAAACACACCTTGCAACCAGGAAGCTTCAATCACACCTTCAACTGTACATACAGCATAAGAAACCTTTAGATTTCCTCCTGCATCACACAAACAGGATCCATCAACAAACAGCACATGATCTGATTCAGGCAAAGGGGTGACAAGAATATCCGGCCACGGTTTGGTGCACTGCTCAGTCACATCCAGGCAATCATGATCAGCCTCATCAATCACAACCTTGTTTCCAGGAAGGGGCATTAAGGTTGCAGGATTTAAACTCGTGCATCACATCAAAGTCACATTCTCAGCTCCTAGTATGGTTTGCTCATACCTGGTGAGATGGCTGTTTGTGAGGTGTTGCGTTTGAGTACGAGTAAGCAAGACCTCAACTGAATATGGCACATACACCCTAAGCAGATGTCCCATCACAATGCTCTCACTCTGCTCCAAACTCACACACGTTGCTGCAACAGATTCTAGACATCCAGGCAATGTGGCAGCAACAGGGTCAAGAGTTGCCAAAAAGTATGCTACAGGTCTGCGTGCAGTACCATGCATCTGGGCTAGTACTGATAATGTGCATCCCTCCGCTCACTGCAAAACAGAGTAAAACTTTTGTTATAGTCAGGCATTCCCAAAGCTGGAGCTCGACAAAGACTCTCTCACAGTTCAATAAAAGAGCGCATGCAATCATCATCCCAAGGTACGGGGTCTGACACTTCCCTGTGTGTCAGCCTCTGAAGGCGCTTGACTGTCAAACAGAAATTGGGAAACCATTGTCGACAATAGTCAATCATTCCCAGAAACATGCTGACTTCCTTTTGTGTACTTGGCGGACTCATATTCAGGATTGCAGTAATCCTGTCTTGAGACACTTTTTCTTGCTCCCTTCTCAATATGGTGTCCAAGATACAGAAAGTTCCACTTGCAAAATTGCAATTTGGACGTTGACAATTTATGTCCATTTACAGCCAAATGATTCAGTAAAGCGATGGTATCACGTGTGCAAGCCACCCGGGTACTTGGTGCTACCAATAAATCATCAATGTACTGGAAGAGGACAGAATGATTTGGCATCTCCAAGAATTCCAAATTTTCTTCAAAATCTGTTTGAATATTGAGGGGCTTTCCATATACCCTTGTGGAACTCTGCACCATGCCAAAACACGACTGCCGAACTGGAAGGCGAAGAGATATTGACTATCCTCATGCAAGGGAATGGAAAAGAAGGCTTGACACTAATCAATGACAGAAAACCATCCAGCTTCGCATGGAATCTGGGATAAAATCACTGCTGGATTCGGTACCACAGGACAACATGGGACAACAATCTGATTAATCTTATGCAGATTCTGAACAAATAAATATTTAGAGTTGGGTTTCTGCAAACCCATAATAGGAGAGTTACATGGACTTCCCATTACATCTTTCAGGATTCCTTGCTCAATAACATATGTATTTGTAAAGCGCACTTTTACCCCCAAAGGGGCATCTTGGCGCTGAATAACAGATGTTTATTGTTACCCAACTCAATGGTACTAATTATATCGACCTCAGAAAAGATGAGAGGCTGAGTGGACCTGCCGGGATTTGAACCTGTGACCATGAGGTCGAACACAGGCCCCTGCAGTGGATGCATTAGTCCACTAAGCCACCAGACCAGGCAATCATTGAATCAATTAAAGGCGTAATCCCTGCAAGGGTTTCTGGACTCAAATTGTATTGCGGGTTTCGTGGAAATTCAGCATTAGACTTCACAGTAGGTTTTACTGGAGCCACACCTTTGATCAGGCTAATGTCTTTTCCTGTAAAATCCCAGATCTCTGGAAATACGGTGTCTCTCAATTCTAAAGGCAGGTCATCTCTGGTTAACATGGGAAACAATCCTGCACTTTCTGACTTCTGTTTAGCCAATTTAAAGACACCATACTCATAATTTGTGTGAAATTCAATTCCCTTGGTTTGCAATAGATTGAGCAATTGAGTTTGCACAGCAAGTCTCATCCTAGTAAGTTTACTGGACTTGAATCACACACAACACATTTGTGCAAATCCTCAAAAGAACCTCTTTTTACAGGTACAGGTTTCGTTACTGGGTTTGACATCTGTCGGTTTGCGACTACTGCAACTTTGATTTTTTTCTCCAGAGAGAGGTAGGTTTGGAAATTCTGCTGTGTATCGGGTAGCACCAGCATCAACAAGAAATGAGATAGGATTCCAATTTACCTTACCTTCCACATTGGGGCCAATCTGGTCTACCTCTAAGGGATGCACCAAGCACGTACTCCTCCTCCCCTCTCAGGCACAGTCATTGTGACAGGTCTGAGTCAGTGTCATCTAGTTGGATCAAAGAATATTTCTAGGACACTTTCTGATTTGCATGAAATTCCGCATTTGTATGAAATCCTTTATTCAAATTGTGTTTCTGAACCTGGCCATTCATCTGAGGCATTGGGGCTTGGGGAACATTTGAGTTTGATTCCTTTGTCTGTGAACCTGCTAAGTGTGTACCATGCCATCTTCCTGTGATTGCGCATTACCAATATTCTGAACCTGTCCCCCATTTCCTTGATTGCTTGGATTAAATCAAAATTCGGGCTTACAATGCCCCAACTTGCCATAAATGTGACACGCATTTGTCATCTTCAACACATCAATTGAAACACCTCAACATCTACCTTGGGGCTGCATACCCTGCTGTTGTCCTCCACTTACCCCCGCATCCTCAGGGGTTGCTGATCACCTCCCTGAACGATAAACATGGAATCAACACCTGTTCCACCCTGACCTTTCTGAACCACTTTCATCTGAGCAATCATAAGTTTTTTCTTTAAGCTTCTTGTGTTTCGAATCAATTTCATCTCCACAATATTTCGCATAACGAAGTATTTCATCTATGGGCTTACTTTGCCAGCAAATTAAATGCTGCTGAATCATGCTGCTAATCTCGGGGCTCAATCTATACACAAACCGATATACAAAATGTCCTTTTTGGACACATCCCACTGTACTGCTTAAATGCCTGTAATAACCTTTCATAGTAAGAATGAACTGTCTCCTTCAGTTCTTGGGTCGTCTTGGCAATTTTTACCCATCAATTTCTTTAGGAGAAATTTTCCCTTTTAAATAGGTGATGGCTTGATTATATTTCTTCATCACCTCAGGAGATGGTGCACTTGTGTGAGCATTTCTAGCTCGTTCTGTGTCAGGCCAATCAACAGCAATTTTACATCCCACCCACAAATCACTCAGGACCACAATGTCAAATAAGGTATCTAAATCCTTCAGAAAAACCTTTGAAACCTTCACAAACCGTTCAACTTGTTTGTACCATTCAACAGGACTCTCTCTCAATTTCAGGAAGTCATTTGTAAAGGACAATATGTCTAGTCTAGTCCAAGGGACATGCACATATCCTCCTCCAGGTACATCTCACATAGGAAACATCCTGACTCCCTCACTCCCATCATCCTCGATAAGCGGAAACATCTGCATTGCAACCCTCTTTGTTTCCTTCCTCTAAACCCATCGACCTTCCCATTTTTCTAGCTCTCCCCATTTCCTTAGGATAGCCAGTAATTCTTTAATCTGTAGTCTCATTCCTAAGGGTCTCATGTCCGATATCCTTGCCACTAAAATCTATTCTTTAGGATTGTGCAATGTTTTTGATCCCTTGTACATCCACTTCATATTTCTGTGCCAACTCAGATAACTTTTTATGTGTGTTTCGAGCACGCCTGGTAATGTCTTTGCAGACGAACAATAATTAATCATTCTGATACCTAACTATTCTAGCAGGGCTTATGGTTTCTATAATAATTTCCTCCAATTCCAACTTGAGTCTTCCGACATCAAGGGACCTATCCTTTTTCGTTCCCAAGGCATTTATTCCATTATTTCCAACACCTTTGTGGTTTGCAGGAGTAGTTATACCTTTAAGCCATTCATCAAATTCTTGAGAAGCAGGACCTGTTTGTCCTTCAGCGGCATTCCCTAATAAATCCTCATCCTGGCTTTCCATTCTTGCAATAGGTGTGGAATGTAAAAGGGACATGTCAAAATCTGACATTCCCATCAAGAGAATGTTTCCTATAGTGCTGTGTTACCCTTGGTGGAGTTACCATACCATTCTCAGGTACCTAAAGGTTTGGGCCAGTCCCATACTTCCAGTAGAAGAATTTAATCGAGTAGAACGTACGCTCCACGAGGGACGTCAGCTGGAGGTGGAATTAAAGGCATCTGGTTAGGCTGTCTCGATCGCAAATCTGCATGAGTAAAAGTTGAAACATTTATCCCGATCGGGACAGTCAATGTATGTACATTTTTTCCAAGGCTGATATAAAGGAACGACAGGACCTATAGTCACTGGGACAGTCAAAGCGTCTGGTGCATTCAAAACAATCTGATTGTTTACATCAGGTACATCTGTGTTTCCACCCACTGGTGTGAAAGCAGTATGTGGAACTGGATCTATGGGCACACCAGGTGCATCCGAAATTATCCCCGAATAAGAGTTCATTAAACTCTGGGTTTGGTCTTCATTGTAAGGTGGGGGACGATTCAGTAACAATTCATTTAGGAATTCGTCTTCATACTCATTATCACTATCTCCAGCTGGATCTAATGTTTTTGACTCTTCAAGGTGCTTTTTCTTTTCCTTACGCTTCTCCCCATTTTCCTTTTTGGCCACTATTACGGGATACATTCTAGTGCCCTCTGCTATATCTGTTCTCCAGGCCTTTTGTTGAGCATCCCATCTAGCCTTGACATATCGGTTTAAAGTATTATTGTACCTTCCCTGACATTTGTGCTTCACTTTTTGATGAGTTACATGTTCCCATTCACTAAGTGCCTCAAAATGCATGGGTCTAGGAGACGGTTTAATCTCATATAATTGTCTCCTCAAGTTTTCAAGAATTCTGACATTAAATGTTCCATATTGTGAGAAAGCTAATAGTCCATCATTTTCAGTGTATTTCATCAAATTCTCAAGCCATATGCACATGTGATATCCTCTCTCTTGAGTCATATACAATGCTGGTGTACCCTCAGGTGGTAAGGGTACCCCTTCCTGAGTAGGTATAGGTGCATCCCCCTGCATCAAACTCTTCAAATTTTTCTGAATTTTCATTTTTCGCTAATTATAAATCTTGTTCCTCCTCAATCGATTTCTCCTATTCTTCCTTGTTTCTCTCCCTTACAGCCAATACCAGTGCGGCGCATGGTGACGTAGTAACCCTATCACAGCGCAGCTTTACACCAACCAACCAATACCAGAGCGGCACCACATCAATCTCACTCCTCGCAGCCGCTACCCCTCCTTTACAATCCTTCATGCACGTTTCTCTCCAAGAAAAACTTTACACAATGCAGGCTATTTCAAAAACCCGGTCTGCTCCTCTAAAGAAATGATAGATCCTTTCACACAAGAAGTCTAGCCAATACAATGACCCAGTCTACCTTCACATACACTTCAAATGGGACATCGACCAGCGCAATCTCACTCAGGCTTATACAATATGTTCCCTGTGTACTTAAAACAATTCTAACAACCGTAATCCTTTACTCACACAAAGAAATGTCCCTTTACTTAGTGGTACTGCCGACACGTCTCACGAACAGGACCTTCGAAACACAGCAGGCAACTAACTCAGCGTATGCCACACTGAGACCACCCGTAGGTGCATATCCCAGAATCTTAGGTCACGCCGGCCCCGATAACTTCAAGCTCTTCTGCACAAAGCACCTCACTCTAACCACTTTGCATAACCTCATACAGCCATTTCACAATACCCCAATCTAAGCTTTAAGCATTTTCAACGTGCAATCCTATTGATACTCACACCACTCTTCAAACCATCCTCAGTCGGTACCGACACTAGATCTCCTTCAACCGGACATAAGGCTTGGGCTGGGGTGGACAATCTTTAGACATGGGATTTCAGTAGGGATCTAGTTAGGGACACCTTTGCTTCCTAACTTCATTGGACGGATAAACAATTCAACACACTACTAGAATAACTGTTGTAGCGCCACTGGGCCCAATTACTTTGTCTCACTTTATCTCCTAACACTAAGCTTCAGATTCATTTACTTGGTCCTCCGATGAATCATGCCGAGAGGGGTCGGATATAGGGGATCCAATCCAGTTATCCAATGAGGACCAGGACTTGAGTAAATGACCTAAAAACTCGTAATTAAATTTATGTATATAACCCACAGAACTATGCTATACAAATACAGAATTATCACAGCTAGACAGAATCTCCTGAAGAAATTCAGTCGGATTAAAATCATGCAAACCAATAATTCGGTTAGAGTTACGCAGAATAGTAACATTAGAAACTGCTGTCTAGAGATCTCTCTATTCTATTTAGATTCCCATTCCTCATTAATGCTCAATTGGAATGCACAATCAATAGTTGGAGACAAGTCATAGAGAGACAGAAACAGGATTTGAGGTTGGTTAGATTTATACGAAAATTAGGAAGAGTAAATACATCAACATCAGGCATTTAAAATTTACTAGTGCGGAATAATCAAATTTATTTCTTATGGGCCATCAATTACCAAAGTTCTAAAAGAGTTCAGGAAAGGACGTGACCATATCAGCTCAAAGGTTCTCTCCCATGAGGGAAAGGAGTTAAGGAACAGCGCACATAGCGCATGCGTCAGCCAATAGAGTCACAAAGAACGAATGATGTGTCTCAGTCTGCAAAAGAGCAAGATCTCTGGAGAAGAAAAAACAAGTTTCTCTCCTCGCTCCGTCACACAATGTATATTATATTCCTCAAGTTCCAGGGTGACACCTCCTAGGTCACTTCATCTGGTCAGACCAATCAGTCTATTGGTCAGTTCATATAGGGTGATTGTCATGCAGAATAAAGAAGACACATATTATAGCAAAAAGCTGCTGATCATCACGTCGTAAGCCATCGAACCATCCAGTGTATATAATTTTCAACAATGGTCCTTTTGCAAAAACACATGAGTGAGTTCAAGAGGACAGTTTCTCATGGCAGATGTTCCCAAAGTAACAAAAAAGTTGCAAGTAGTCCTAGTATGCACATGGGAACTTTCTCTATGAAACATAGATTCATTCCACATTGTAAGTTCACAAAGCCTTTCCATGAGAACAGAACCAAGCAAAGTAAGGAAAGTGCAGACCTAAATCGTATTTGGTTCATGAAATATAGAATATGAAATAATATAAATATAAATTACATTCTAGAGTTTTAAGGTCCTACATCTTTCTTTCAACTTCTTTGCACTCATAAAGCATTTGAATTTCATTGTAATTAGCATGTTTAACTATGGCATATTAATGCGTTTTCAAAGTACCAATGTATAAAATAAAATATATCGTTTCTAGTTATTCTCATTAGTACATATATGAAGATTCTTCCCTAAAAGTTCTATAACATTTAGTCTTATTATAAATGTGTAGCACCCTTTTCTCGTTTCTCACTTGGAGCACATTTTCACATATGCAAAACATGGAGTGTTAGAATGCGGCTCCTAAAATACACACATCTAGGTTATATTAGTTTCATAATTTCTTCACACACATTGTTATTTAATGAAGATGGTTAATGAACCCTTTATAAAACGTGAGTCATCACTTTCATATTTCTACTACACGTTAAAATGATATACCAATGAAATTTAGTATATCATGAATCTATGTTATCCAAATGAATAATTTCATCTAACCTACACTCTTCTACATGCTTTTACGATGCAGTAGGTCTTTTCATGATCAGTTTCTCATGATTCTTCAACGTATAGTTAGCACATATTTTGTGCACGTTTGTCATTTTTCTCTAGCAGTGTCAAAATCAGTTTTATGTGTCAACTAAAAGGATTCAGTAGTTAATCTGCTTCATTAATAGTTTTGTGGACTGAAAACTGTTAAAAGAAAGACATACTTTTTTTAATAAACCCAACATATCTAATTTTTCAGCCCATAAATTGTAATCATAAATACAATCACAAGAGGGCCTTGCATTCCAGTTGAAGATATAGGGGGCTCCAGCTAGGAGGGCTTTAACAAAATATGGTAAGTTCTCCTTGGGTCATTGATTTAATGACCCAGGAGATTTACTGTTTTTTTATGTTGCTGGGGGCTACTACACTCCATGCAGCAACCCTCAACATTAAAGAAAGGCTTGGTGGTGCCCCTCCCCCTTGTAGGGACCCACAAGAGCAACAAAAAAAATGTAAATAGCCCGTGCAGGGCATTATGGGGAACTCCTTCAGCGAGCAATGAATAATCCGCCTGCATCTCATTTATTATTGAATGCTTTTCTCTTTTTAAAAAAAAAAAAAAAAAAAAAAAATTGTGGGTGTTCCTGTGCTCACCAGAACACCCACATCTTTATTAGGGGACTGTGGGTGGGGTCCCAGGGCTCCATCCGGCCCCCATAGAGCGTGCCAGCGGAATATATATTCGCGTGTGTGCGGGATTGCACTGGGGACTGCGTTTTCTTCGATGTGTACGTAGGAAGGTGGCTTCTTCCTCTTTCACGGACCCCTCACCCGGAAGTAGGCTGATCGTGTTTTTCAAGCCGATGAGGAGTTTGCTCTGTTGAGAGCGTTACCGATCAGCCCCCTGCAACGACGTACTACTGAAGCCGCAGTGTGGAAGGTGTATTGCGGGAGTCGGAGGACTCGTGGAGTCACCGAGTACACGCGGTAAGTTTGAGATACAAGCACCATTCATATCAATAAATTTGAATTTTGGCACCAGCTATATCCAGAGTCCGTGTCTGCGTGTGTGCGGGATTGCACTGGGGACTGCGTTTTCTTCGATATATATATATATATATATATATATACATATACATATTCGTGCATGCATGTCGGCGATCAAGGCCGCAAGATATCATTAAATACATTTTAATTCATTGGTCAAATACATTTCATTACCATTAACAAAGGACTATCAACCAAACATCGGCTTAGTCAGTACTTCGAACTGTCACCGCCATCTTGTACATGCCGCTCATGATTGAACAAAAATTCCCAACCTAAACATGATTCAATATTTAAAATATAAATCAAGAGTCACTACTAATCATTGCCAAGTGCTACCTTGTGGTTTCCACATAATAGAGCCCTGTATGGGCAAATAATGTAATTCAATGTAGAATACATCTTTTAACACTACATGAATCCATAGACTGTCGAATTCAAAGTTCTAGATCACATTATAGTGCCCTGGATGGGCTTATGTCGTCTAAAACCGGATATACTAAATGATGAGTCATGATGACTATGTTATTACAATAAAATAGGATAACCGGTAAACCCTTGTCCATGTTACAAATAGTTGGCCAACCAATCATGGCAGTTAATATTCAATGATTAAGAATATTAATAAAGGCAGAAAAACAAATGTGAGGGGCCATACTCAAATTAAACAAGCAGAGTTGCCTGATATAGATAAAGAGGGAGAAAATAAAATGAAATGCAAGGGAAAGACAAGAATTAAAAATACATCAATTGTTCTCAAAGATTCTCAAACATAAACTCAGCAGTGTCATGGTGTGTACGCAGTTGATGTATTCATATGCAAGGCTAGATTATGTGTATGTGGATAGGGAGTACTTAGTTGTTGGTGTATGTCTCCCTTATAGATGTACTGCTAGCTCTTCCCCACTGTTCATGCCAAGAAGAGTCTTGGTATGCATATCAACTATGTATCTAGATTCCAATCTGCGGAAATTAGTCGCCCTGTTTCATCTCTCACTTCCAAGGGTATGTGATCTATGCAGAAAAATGCCAACAAACTTCTCTCACTATCATGATGGGACTCGAAATGCCTCATACACATACATATATATACATACATACATATATATATGTATATATACATATATACACATATATATTCATACATATGTGTATATATATATATATATATATACGTATTCACTAAAAAAAACAAAGATTACAGGGACATTATAGTTAGGGTCAGATTGACATGACATGGTCAGTGACATCAATGATGACCTCTCAAATGACATCACTGATGACTGATGACAAGGTGTATTGGTGAATCATTGGGTGCATGAGTGACTGTATGGATGACTCAGTGGGTGTATGACTGACTGTATAAGTGAGTGATTAGGTGTCTCAGTGAATGTATGGATGAGTGACTGGTTTTGTGAATGTGTGTATCTGTCTGTCAGTTGATGGGGCATGAGTGTGTTAGTGGGTACGTGAATGGCTATATGGGTGATTGATTGGTTGTCTGACTACCTCTATTTTTTTATTTTTAAATCTGTTTTTATTGTTTTGCAAAGTATACATCTTGAAGACAGGCAACATTTATCATGTAACAATAACCATACCCTGGAGCATTTGACAAAAGTAAATGAGCGTGATCATGGATCAGTGATAATCTGTTATACATATCAAGAACATCATTAGTGTAGGAACTAGTGGAACCTAGACAGAATAAATGACAACAGGTATTGGTGGTATGGTATCGTGGCATGGTGTACAGAGTCTACGCAGAAGTCACAGGATACATGTCTACACAGATGTTAGAACTAAAACATTAAAAGGGGAGGCAAAAATTCGATAAATCCCCATTAACCGATAACAGCAGCATAGTCCGACTTTAGGATGTTCATTCCACTCCGTGTTCCCGTTGTACCCCCCCCCCAGCCCCCCGGCGTCCCATGGACAGACCCCCCCAGGCATAGAACTCAGCACTGCACTCCTGTTGTCTGACTACCTCTATGGTTGTCTGGGTGTCTGTGTTTGTGGGTGAGGAGCTGTGTGATTGCCTGTATGGATGAGTGAGTGGGTGAGTCAGTGGCTATATGGGGTACTGTTGCATGTGTGAGAAGTTGTATGGGTGAGTGGGTGTCTGTATGGCTGTGTCGGTGATTGAGTGCATCTGTCAGCATGGGTGAGTAACTGAGTAAGTGAAAGACAGTTTAGGTGAGTGACGGGGTAAATGAGTGACTGTATGCGTGAGTGAGTGAGTGTGAGAGGGGCTATATGGATGAGTGCATGCTTCTGTCAGTGACTGTATAGCTGAATGAGTATGTATTACTATTTGTATGAGTAAGTAAGTGGGTGTGTGTAACTGTTTGGGTGAGTAAGTGACTGCATGATTGACTGTATGGGTGAGTGTCTAGGTGTGTGAGTAGTTCTATGGGTAACTCACTCAGTGTGTGAGTGCCTGCATGGGTGTAAGAGTGGATATGTCAATGGCTGTATTAGTGAGTGAGTGGGTCTATGAGTGAGCGAGTGTATGTGTGTGTAGATCAATGAATCAGTGACTGGGTGTGTAAGTACTGGTATGGCTCTGTGAATGGGTTTGTGAATGGTTGTGTGGGAGTGGCAGTGGCTGTATAAAAGATTCTATAGGGGAGTGAGTGGGTGCATCACAGATGCTGTGGATGATGTCCTCACTGATGACATCAGTGATGTCATTTGAGATGTCATCAGTGATCAAAGCGAGCACACTGGTTGCTCCCACCATCCCACAGCAAACTGCAATGTCCCGGGGGTGGGCACCCCGGGACATTGCTGGAACCGGCCCTGGGTGGTGGCGGTCCCCAGGGCCATTTACGGCTCCAGGAGGGGAGCCACACGGCCCCCCCTCCCATTTGGAAAGTAGCCCCCCCACACATTAACATAGCCCCGGGGAGGTGGCGGTCCCGGGGCTACGGGGGGCCGCGTGGCCAACCGCATTTCACATACATAGCCCTGGGGAGGTGGCAGTCCCCTGGGCTCTGTGGGAGGGGTAGGAGCCCCCCCACAAATTTTTTCTCAATATAGCCCCGGGGAGTTGGCGGTCCCCGGGGGGGGCTGTGTGGCCCCCCCACACTTCAATGTATAAGACCCAGGGAGGTGGCTTTTCCCCATGCAATTTCCCTTAGGGATTTTGAACACGACTGAAGCCCAAACTGCTGAAGAGAATTACACCATATTTGCCAGAAAGGTAGGTCTTGGTTCAGAAAGCGACCTTTTTGTTATTTGGTGTAAATCTGTTCAGTAGTTTTGGCGATATTAAAGAATCTTTTTTGTATATCTAGAGGTGCCAACCCTTTGTGAATCCTTCCGATCTCGTGCAGAGATCTGAGAGGCTGCCAACACTTCAGCCAGGAAGTGTTGGCAGCCATCTTGGGACTCAAACTCAGCCGAGCCTTAAACATAAACATTTAAAAAAATAGAAGGGGGCAGTGTAGGAATACCCTGAACCCCTAGGCCTGGTGCTGGGGTCTCACAGGAACGCCGCCTGGCCCAAAAAGCATTTTTTTAAATATTCGCAGTGAAAATAGAGACGAATTTGCAGCGAAAATTTTAAAAAACAAGCACAGTCTCCCACGCTTGTTTAAACATGGGCCCCCGGGTGGGCCAGGTCCCGGAGGCTTTAATATAATTTAAATTTGGGGAGGAGGGCGCACAACGCTCCCCTCCCCATGGCCAATCTTGACCCCGGGGACCGCCACCTCTCCAGAGCAGGCCGAATGATAAAATAACCGGAGGAGTGCCACTTCTGGGCGTAACTCGTGTGTGGCCAAGATGGGCCGGTGATTCCAGAGTTATTATTAAATGGTTTCTGTGATTACCACCTGTGTAAAGGAGTGGGTAGTAACAGACTATCCAGTTCACTTAGGAACGTATTCTACACTGGTCTTCTCTTGCTAGAGTATAAAATGTGATGAGCGTGCTAATATTTTTTGACAAAGTAATTTTTTCTCTCAACCATTATTGAAATGCATTACTGTATGTGATGATATTGCATTGATTGTCTTTGAAAACTGTATTGAGAGAAAATTCGAGATTGTGCAGATAATATTCTAACATACTGCATATTCGCCCTGTGTTACAATACTAAGGGCCCGATTCTGATGCGGTTTGGAAATCTTCCCGACCGAATCAGTTTGGGTATGGTTTCTGACCGACTCGGATCGGGAGAGTCCGACCAACCGATTACGATGCATCCGGATGCTTCCAGATACGATTTGGTTGGACTCCCATTGACTTCCATGGGAGCCTATGTTCCGACCGAATGCATAGGCTCCCATTGAAGAAAGGGGTGGCTGGGGAAAAGCGGGCACACTGTGCATGGCTGGTAAGGGGGGACACATAGGTACCCCCACAGGCCAGATTGGGAAGGCTCTGGGTGCAGGGGTGTCCGCTATGGGCCCCCAAAGTTTGATTCCGACTGCTGATTCGAGTCGGACGGCACGATTCGGAAAGGCTGTCCGAATCCAGCATCGTAATCGGTCGTTCGGAAACGCACCCGTAGAGACGTACGATTCTGCACCGTACAGCTCGGTCATTCCAAATGCGGTCAGGTTCGGATTGGGACATTCCTAACACCTAACTCGCATCGTACTCGGTTGGTAAGAAACCTTTCCGATTCGGTCGGAAAGACACGTTCCCGATCCGATTCGGACAGAGCAAATGCCGTTAGAAGGCCTTCCAAACTGCATCGGAATCGGCCCCTAAATATGCAGTCTTATCGTGTTTTATTGAAATGCTCGTTCGAACTATTTGATGTAAAAAATTCAAGCTGATGTAAAAAATATTTATCAAACTAGAAAGAATACGTAAACAAGAGCTGTCAAGATGGTGGGACTTGACAATTTTGAAAAAGTACATAGAAATTAAGCAAGTACCAAGAGGCCTTTGGGTAATTATTTTTCCTTCATTTGAGGATTTAGATACAGATTTATTAGGAGAATGGGAGAATCTGATTTTATCCTCATCATTCGGAATGATGGATATTTTGATACGGCATGGTGAGAGAAAAAGATCCAAATTATTGAATGAGATTGAACAGCTAGAAGTGGAGATCAAATCACTAAACTTAAAAGAAGCGACAGAAAAAAATTACAAAATCTTGAGAGAAGTTCTTAGTGCACACCAGACGTATATTAGGGACAAGAAAATGCGAAAACTCAAAAGAGATGCAACGACTATAGGAATGGCAGAATTTTTACGTTTGCCAAGAAATTTGATTAATTCAAACCTAGAGTGACACAAAATGTGCGTAATGAGGAAACGCCTGTTGCATCGACTTCGGCTAGTGAGTCGGACTTATCGAGCATTACTAGTGAAACGAGTGAATCTTGAGATAAGACATCAGTGACTATGGGGGGAGGGGATAACACCAACACTGCCTTCTCTTTTTTAGCGGAATTGGAGCGCTACAGAAAGGGAACCAGATTAAATTTCAACAAAACAAGTACAAGAACAAAAGAACCAGACGAGGTGGAAGAAAGAACAGGTATAAACCAGGCAGAAAGAATGACAACGAGATCCACATCGCGCATTCAAAAGAACTAAGTGCCACAATAGGAGGTGTACCCAAAGCTACTTCTGTGTCTGATACTGTCAATGATAATGTCAAAGGTGATGATGTTTCAATTGTTAATTTGGCCAAACTTGTACTATCTGCTGCAGAAACCAATGTATTAAAGAAGGGGTTAAGTTTCTGTTCCATGTCTAAACCCAATTTCGCACAGATTCACATTGACTTGTTTAAGTTTGCGCGCAGATTAAAACTCAAGAAATATTTTGATGCTAATCAGAGACCTGGCCAAATTCCCATTTTCTCTGCCTCTGAAAGTGATAAAACGATTAAAGATATTCAAGATTTACAAATGTTGTTGTCTTTGGATGAAAGCACTGGGCCAGCACCGACTATTGGTGATATATTACAGGATTTGGACATAGCCACAAATTTAAACATTGATAGTGGACTAAGGACTAAATCTACCTTCGTACCTATGTTACCACCTGAGAATTTAATTGACTCATTTTATAAGGCAGTAACCAGGGACCTGTAAGTGCTAGAAGACAAACTCCACCACAAACATAGCAACTTGAAAGACAACCTCAATATAGCTGAACGTACAGCATTACAACAGCTGTCACGTTACAAGTGACAATCAAAGAGGCGGACAAGGGGGGCAATATTGTTATAATGGATATGGAGTATTACATTAAGGAAATTGACAATCAACTAGCGGACACTATTGCATACACCAGAGAACCACACAATCCACTTAAGGAGATAACATCACTTATTGAAAGGAGACTGAATTATTGGCGGAACTCCTGCCTCTTGACGGATATGGAATTTAAGTATTTATTTAACCCATTACCACGTGCCCCATGTATCTATACTTTATCTAAGATACACAAGAACTGTGTATCTCCACCAGTAGACCCATCATTTCAGGGATTGGATCACCTACGGAACATATATCTGAGTATATTGATATTTTCTTGCAGCCCATAGTACAAAACCTACCAGCGTATATTAAAGATACAAAGGATTTATTGAACACATTGGATGATGTAGCTTGGTCAGAGGATTTTACATTTGTCACCCTTGATGTCAATGCTTTGTATACTAGCATGCCTTTGGAGAAGGGCATGGAGGCTCTGACTTACTTTTTGTCTAAACGGGTGCCACACTATATGAGCACACTCAGATGATTCTGGATCTCACACGTCTCACTTTAGAAAACAATGTGTTTATACATAATGGTACTTGGTTCAGGCAATCATCTGGGGTTGCTATGGGATCTAAATTTTCACCCTCTTTTGCTAACATTTACATGGGATTTTTTGAACAACATCATATATGGAGAGCTTGCCCGCCAAACATGGAAGGACCAATTATCTACTGGGGGCAATTCATTGATGACATTTTTATGATTTGGGGTGGAGATAACAAAACTCTTAATGAATTCATTTCACATCTCAATAACAATGTCTATAATTTAGGATTTACACATCAGGTCAGTAGTAAGGAGATTGATTTTTTGAAAGTTACTCTGTATATAGATGGTGGAAAGATTGCATCTAGACTTTACCGCAAACCTACTGCGTGTAACTCTGTACTACATGCCAAGAGTGCCCATCCCACTACACAAATCTGAGCAATCCCCTTTGGGGAGATTACGCGTCTGAGAAGAAATTGTAGAAATGACACGATCTTTGAGAAGGAATTAGATCATCTAAGATCCAGATTTACAACTAGAGGATATGATAGAAACCTATTGGACCAGGCACAAACTAAGATACGGAAGAGAACTCGGTCTAACTTTTTAAAAACAGGGACCAAAAGGAAATGAGAAAGATGTAATGTGGCTCTCATTACACAATACAATTCACACAGTCAGGATCTTTTTAAAATCTTACACAAGCATTGGCACCTTCTGACATTGGACCACAGTATACAAAAGTATATAGCTAACAAACCACAGATCACTTACAGTAGAGGCAGGACAATTAGAAACATTCTGTGCCCATCCTACGTTCATTCAAGCAAGGTAGGGCAATCAAAATCTTGGTTTCCCAACAGACCCATGGGTTTCTATAAATGCACTTCGTGTAATGTCTGCCAGTATGCAGCAGATGAAACAATGAGCTTTTGCTATAATACAGGACGGGTCTATCAAATAAGACATTTTATAAACTGCAACACCAAATATCTGGTGTACTGTATTGTTTGCCACTGTGGTCTGATTTATGTGGGCAGTACGATCAGGCCCTTGAAAGAACGGATTCAGGAGCATATTAGAGCAATCAGAAATGGTAACACCAACTACCCACTTGCCGTTCACTACAACACTTCACATGCAACATCTGAGCTGATCAAACTTAAATTTCATGGCATTGCAGTAGTTGATGAGAATGCGCGTGGTGGCGACAGAACTCTAGCACTTCGGAAAGTAGAGACTAGGTGGCTGATAAAATTTAGGTCTGTGGACCTAGGTCTAAATATGGACAGGGAATTACATGTTTTCCTGCAAGAATGATAAGATGTATGATCTTAGAAGTAACATCTAACTGGAAATGATGTTTGATGTATTTTATGTATCTACTAGAACATTATGGGCACAAGAAGATAGTTCCAGTATATCAAGGAAAAATATTTACTAGAGTGAAATGATCATGTTACATGCTTCGTGATATGTGTAAACAAAGAGTTGTAAGATCTCAGTGGACTACTGTTAATTTACTCTGGACTGTACATACTAACTGTATGAACGAGTGTTCTTCATGTTCTTCCCCTTTATGAATTTTCTCTGAATTTTCTCTCTTTTTTCCATCTATTTTCCCACACAATTAGGTCATGTGACTACACTTTGTCTCTATCTAAACCGAGACTAGATAGGTCTACCACGTTGGACTTCACGTACGTTCAGTATATTGCGAATTTTGAGTGTATATTTGAATTTCTTTGGACTACACGAAACCGGTAATTGGATGATGGCTTCGACTGCCAGTATATTGTAGGCCTCTTTCAATTCAGATGAATATGTAAGCAGCTTTGGACATATTGACTTTGGGCGAAATTAGTACCGCTCCCGTACATTTTTTAATTATGTACACGAGGAACTACTCTTTATAAATTTGGACTACTGTCATAGGCTACGCATACATTAAGATTATGACATAGGGAATTTTAGCCGTTCCAAGATGGCGGCCACTAGTACCAGTTCCAGTTATCTTCGATTGTTACTCTTTGAACTTTTACAATAAGAATTGACGACATGCTTGAGGGCATCTTTAAGATTTTTTGATTTTTAACTTTCCTGAACTAGCATTAAGTAGTGGATAGAAATAGATTATATGACACTCCGTCTTTATATAATGTAAGACTTCACCATTCACTATGGCGTCGCCAATTGCTGCTACTTCCTTTAGCTGTTCACGAATTGGATTTTCGAGAAACAAGTATGTCACATGATCGGGACGCGGTATATACGTAATGGAAGAATGGACGTTCAGGTTCATTGCCGTGTACAGACTTGTGTTTGGGACATCTTTGCGGGGATACCGTGTAAGAGTACTCAATTGTTGTTTGACTGAAGGTTTTACGAATGAGACGGAAGCACTATACGCCTTAAGAGTATTAGGACATTATTGTTGATTTTTTCTCTTGTTTGCAGTGAGGGAGCTTATCATGGATTTCCTCCACATTTCTTAAATATTTGGCTCGTCGTAGCAGTTTATCCTTGTTTTGAAAATCGACTTATATATCTGGTATCTATCTAACATTTATTCATATTGAACACTATGATGCAACAAGTGGGAGTGCACCTTATTGCGTTCGTTTTCATTATTTGGTTTAACTCTGAACGCTCTGGATGATATACTTGAATACAGATCACTGGGCTACACATGGGATTACTTCACGTTTTACTGTTTGCCTGATCAGGGAATGATGGTGTCACACCTCACTTAATGGAAGTTTACAGGATTCAAGTGGTGACTATGGGGTATTTGGGATCAGTGTCCGATATAAGACATAATTTGGATTATATATTTTTTGTAGATTACGGTTGGTCTCTCCACACATTCTTGCTTGGATCTAAATTTGGATTTGAATTGGAAATTGAGACTGCCATGTTATATTTATTTTGAAGTAAGTGAACTGCCAACACTAGCATTGTCGCACGTTCTCTACGGTTTAACCTTTGTTTCATAGTGGACACTGTTTATTCTTAATGTTTCAGACGTTTGGAGTAACAGATTAGTTCTAGCCGCTATGTACGGGCAATTATGACTATTTTCGACAACGTATGAAGATCATTAGGATCAGGAATACAGAACTGGTGGGTGTATGTTTAAAATATTACATCGGTAACAACTGGGTGGAATCACCTTGAACCCTCGGTCACTACTTCTGGTGAAGGTCTGACTTTATATGCACTGACTTTTGGTGTAAAACTCTTTGGTCATAGGCTTATTTCTTCTTTTTCTCTCATTCTACTTATACTCCAAGTTCCATTAAATCAAATTCTTTTTCGATGTACTAGAAGGGCATTAAGACTTAAGTAGTACGTCGATATATGCTGAGAATGTTAATATATGAACTTATAAGTATCTGTACTTTAGCCACCATTTGTATATAAATATCCAAAAAATAAAACTTGTATCATATCTATATTTCCAGCCCTGAAAAAGTCTTTAAAAGTCGAACCACGTGTTGGTTGATCTTTGCTGGAATTGTCAGTGTACAAGAATAAATGAACTGTGAAAAGCTTGAAGAAACAATTGGATATTGTTACTTTTGTCCATGAGAAACAACACTTATTGAATATTGTATCAATGTCTACATATATCCATGACTTTTTATGGCTATATTAAATGTCTATGAGGGTGCTGAATGCAGTTCTATTGAATGTAAAAAATTTAAGCGTTGAGCTCATAGTACGTAATTTGTACAGTTTTAGAACTGTGGGCCATCTCCGAAGAGGTTCAAACTGATAACCCCACGATGTCGATAGCCAGCAAGGCATCAGCACCTCCCCCCCATATGCAGGGATAGACGTGATAACACATGCTCCCCCAGCATTGGGATATTCAAACCCAATAATAGTAGAAGCAGACAAGCCCCCTACCAGAGAAAGTTCAGACAGGTCTAATCCCGAGATGGCTAAAAGCAAGCGAGCTCAGACACCTCCTGCACAGCCCAAGTTCCTAGGGAAGGTCCCCCAAAGCTCGACTTCCTGTCCACCACACTCGACACGTGAAGCCTCAAAGGTGGGTAAAATACGCATTCCCACTGGGCAAGGCGAGCAGAAATGTTTGTCAGGGATGTTTGTGGCAGTTCTCAATAATGACTCGGAGAGCTTGGGAGATGAAGGGACCCCTAGTCCCCCGGGAACCAATGACGAGGGTGGAGCTACAGGGTTTGCCCAAGGAGCCGAGGCGGAAAAAGGAGAGTGAGTTTGAGGATGAAGCCAGGCTAACTAAAGCAGCACACAGCTCTGAGCAAAGGGAATGGGCCAGATGCTGCGACTGAAGAGAGGTATGAACCGAGGCTCGAGAGAGAAAGGGCACCCAACAGGGCGTTAGAGCGAGGGAACAGGGCAGCACACTCTCCTCATTAGGGAAGTAAAGCCAGGTACAGGGTGCCATGCTGGGAAGAGTCGGAGGTCGATGAAAGCCTATTAGCAAGGCTCAGAGCCACATCGTTCAGACATAGGAGAGGGGCTAACCAAGAGATAAAGGAGCAATGCAGCCTGGTACTTACCCACCCGCGATGCAGGAAATACAAAATGGCACCTTTGCGTGCACACGAGGGAAGCAGCAACAAAGATACGCACTGCTCCTCACGGGTGCACGACAAACATGAACTAAACCCGAGGGAGATAATAGCTAAAAGGGAAGGCAAGACCTTTGTGTACTCCTGTTGCGACTCACTAGCAGACTGGACTGACGAGAGGGACCACTATGATAGGTCTTGGCCAAGGAAAGGATAATTTGAGCCAGAGGACTGCATCAGGCATGAAGGAAAAAACCCTAAATGGGACTTCCTCTACATGCAGTGATGTCTCATGAGATGGGAATGCTATGTTGAGAGGAAACCAATAGAATCACCTAGCATGAGAGTGTACCCGTTACTTCAGAAGGATGCTGCGGGGATTATATACATGACATGGGCCAGATGGATAAAGAGGGGCTGAGGACGAAGTTAACGTTGTTGCTGGATGGAACAGGGAAATGGATTACATGCGTCAAGAAAAACACTGCAAGTATCAGCCTAGCGAAAGGAGACATTAAGATTTTGTTGAGTAGTGTAATTGGGGAGCAGACTAACACAGTGTTCGCCCGGGCTCACATCCCAGCAATTATGCAAACAGATACCAAGCATGACAGGGCTGCTTTTAAAAATCCAGGCACCGAATCTGGACCGCGTTGAGAGAAATATTCCCTGACCGCCCAGATGTAGGAAGACTAATGACAGAGAACATGAAGCCAGGGGAAAGCATAAACGATTTCCTGAATAGAATGAGGGAAAGATGGGGACAATAAACCAGACAGTCGTGGATCGATACGGGCCCACAAGTCACATTTTCTACAATATACTTAAGAAAGGGTTACCCACCAAGATACAGAGCGGGCTGGACAGTGTAGTCGGGTTAGATACCAAACCCTGGCAGGAGATACAAGATCACATACTCCACTACCAAAAGAAAAGGCAAAAGAAGGAAAAAGATAAACAGGAGCAGACCCATAGAGATACAGCAAAATTAGTTCCGCATAAATTGAAAAAGACAGCCCTCAAATGGGCTGCGATGGCCGCAACCATGCAGATGGTACTGGTCACAATGAGGGCTCCACCACAAAACTTTACAGCGTTCCAAACAGGCAATCCAGGAGCACGGACAGATTATGGTAGTGGAGGCTGGCGAGGCTGGTCGCAACCAGACCCTAGAGAGTGCTACTATTGCCCGAAGTGGGGTCACCTGGTAGAGAGGTGCTGGTTAAAGGCATACCATGAGAAGTGAAAACAGCAAGGGTTGGAGAGCCAGGGCCAGCCACCACAAAACCCCTCAAACGTCCCTCCTCAGTACCAAGCACAGGGTAATCAGAATGCACATTACATCCAGTCGCAGGGAGATCCGCCGACCACCACACAACCGCAGCAGCGATCTAGCAATTGGGAGAGCACGTGGCAGCAACAGCCACAGACAGGGAACCCAGTGCAACAGGGACCAGGGCCACAACCCAGCAAGGAGGGCTGACAGTGTGGGGAAGTAGCATCTTCACACAATCACAAAGCCAAAATCAACACTGAAGTAGGCCCCCTCAGTAGACGAAGACAGGAAATGATAATAATACCAACAACCTAACTCCAGTAGTTCACCTTCGATAGTTAAGACAAACAGCATCCTCCTTTTTCAGTACAGAAAAGACCACAGACAGTATTTGGGGTCCAAACGTTTTACTTGCTTCCAGGAATTGTGGATTACTGTGGGCCGTGACGATCAGGTATCCACACCAAGTCCAGGTATAAATAATGAGTCAGTGGGAACACAGAATAGCTGGGTTGCCCAAAGCGTCCACAGGAAACTAGGCCCCACTCTGCTGGCTGATTCCCCAGGGCGGGGTACGCTGGCCACGCCCCAAGAACAGGGCAGCCTGACGGGGGGGGGGTCGTGAAAGAAATCTGCTTAAAAAGTCAACACCTAGGTCCCGCAGCCTAAGTCTAGTGGGACGCACTCCAATTACCAAGTCAAAAGGTCCCCATTTTCTGAGGCATCCTGCTCAAACTTGACTTTTCCTTCATGACGTGTAGTCTGATAGCGCACCCCAAATGCGCTAGAAGCCTCTGAATCAGTGGAGGCCTCCCTTTCAGTTATGAATGAAGTCATCCTCAGTGACGGGAACCAATGTTCTTCTCACGCCTAGAATAGTAAGATCCTAAATACTCCAAAGCCCCCAAAAGTGTGAGTCAGTGAGCTAAGAGGCCTGGGTGTAGGGTGACCAAATGTCTCGGGTTGGCCCAGGCAGTCCCGGTTTCTTTTGGTTATCTGTCCCGGCGTATTCTGATGGATCAAGCATTTATCCCAGGTTTTTAGAGACCCCACTGAACTAGTCTTCAAGAGTTTCGATGCAGGAATAGGTGCCAGTCTTTTTATAATTAGTATAATAACCATGGTTAGATTTTCCCTTAGTGCACAGGGGTCTGCGATTGCTCCGTTGGTGTGCGCAGCCAACAAGGCATTTTTGCGCCCCTCTGTGGAGTGAAATTGTAGTCCTACTCCCATTTTGATGAAATATACTGATTTTTTGGGTTCTGGAAACTTGGTCACCCTTCCTCAGTGCAAAGACGGGCTCGAGATTCCAGTTGGGGGTTCAATGAACCTTTCAAGGTGGAGTATGGTCTGAGGGAGAGGGGGCTGACGAAGGCATCCAAGGCCCTAGCCCCGCTCCAGTTGTGAACGCGCGGCACCGGGTGCTCTCCTTCCAGGCTCAACCCCATTCCAAGCACATCCCACTCACGAAGCCCCGACCTAGCAGGCACCATCCAGAGAACAGTCAACTATAGTTGCCGACCCCACGTGGGGCAGTACAGGGGAGGGGGGGAAGCCACAGAACAGCCTCAGACCCTCTCCCTGCAGGGCAAGGGAAACAATGAATTTTGTTTTCCAAGGAAAATGGCCAAACTAAACTAAAGGTAGAAACTGCCCAAAATCAGCCTAAAGGAAAATTCCATATAAAGGCGAGGTCGAGATCAGCAAACCAGGTATCTGAGGTCACAAGGGAGGACTACGTTACACACCACATGCCTAGAACAGGGAGGTGCACAAGCACCAAAACGTGCTCACATGGCACATGGCAAACACTAGGAACACCTAATGGCAAAATGACCCCTCTTCCCACATTTCCACACGGATATAGCAATACTGAACTACGCAATGCACAGCAAGTACAACTGGGGGAAATATCAAATAGAGGTAGTCCGCAGCAGGGAAATAGGCACAGGAAGGGGCTGCACAGCAACCGTGCTCTTAGGCACCCACTGGGTGAAGCACCTAAACGGCTTATAAGGAGATTAAGATCTGTCTAGCTAATAAGAATCACCCTTACTCCCCAAAATTACTAAAACATATCCAACAGGGGTCACCTTCCGGTGCCCCACTAGATCGCGACTAGTGGAATGTTGGGATCACACCCGTAGGGTAAAACACAGGATCTCCAAACCATTAATAACAGGGATGTGTAGTGTTTTTGAGTCAACAATCAACCAAGGTAACTGAGAAGACAACCAAGTGCACAAACACAACTTGTCGTCAACCCCTACGAAGAAGGAAAAGAACCTTTCCAAAACTTACACCAATGGAAGGAGAAAAACCCCACGGGCCCTCAGTGAGGGGTCTGCTTAACAACAACGTGAGTGCACCTTTCCTTCACGTAGTCGAGATCTTCCATGGCAATGACCCTCATGAACTAAATACTGTGAACATTTTCAAATTGGGCAGAAGAAACATAGACACCGAAGGAGCGCAGATGGTTCCGTAGGGCCTCACACCTCGAACTACAATAGCACAACAAAAGTTATGTATACTTGTATGGTTGTGTACGATCTGCCTACTATGGGTAGTCCCACATTTAAGTACCATTGAGGAACTGTCGGATCAAAAGAGATGCACAAATGGGGAACTACGGCGCCTGCATAGGGACCTTTTGTATATCACCTACAATTACACTAAACCGAACACTGGCATCCCACATGCACTTCATAGTGCCTCCTACATAACACTTGGTGCCAACACATGACCTTAGTCGGCTCCCAAGCATCAGCCAGTTCATGCTTTGTCTGTTCATTGATCCCACATGTGGTAGGCGCATATGGGCTTTACCTGTCACAAGAGGTAGCTCCCGAGAAAGCAAAGTGCCTCATTCACCTTTACCTATGTAAGATAAGGGCCAAGATCCAACTCAACAAGATAGAACCACACAGGGTAGTTGTAAACCTGACTCAATACGACACCAACCCAACAGCGTTACACCTTTTCACTGAACCCACTGATATCCAAAGCGAGCTGGACAACATGTGCAGGAAGGGCACCATAGGGTAAGATGCCATTTGGCCCCGAGAGTTCCCGGAGAAGAGATTCTTTGAAGTAGCAAAACCCCCAATTCAGTGCACAAACACGCCAGCTCCAGCATCCATCTGCGGACCGAGAGTGGCTCTTAGTGTATCTTTAACAACAAGTGGTCTCCTGACATGGAATTCCTGTGTAGGGCCGTTCAGCTCAAGGATAAAAAAAAAAGGGGAATGGGTAACATGGGGGAGGGTTTAATGAAAACTAAAGGAAAACTGGGACACCAAGGAGGGTGGATACACTTGGCTAGAAGGGAAAGGTCACCCCTTGGTTTACAGAAACTTACACTGTATTCCTTATGTTTCATTAGGAAAAGGAACGCTTCTGATGGGCACGAATGCTAACTGTAGTGATCCTACATATTCCGGATATGCAATGGGGCACCTCCTCGCTGATGGATTTTAACTGGCAGTGCGGCAAACATGCCTACACCCAGCTGGTACCCGGTTGAAGGAGACTGTGTTCCCTGGTAACCTTGCATGACCCGGGTCATTCCCAGAGAAGAGCTAACAGAATTGTACCAGCACCCATTAATGAAAAAGACCACTTTGCTGCCCCAAGCTCACGAAAAGAGAGTGGCGGACTATTTTGGCTGGGCTCGGTTCAAAGGCATTCCAGAAGAATTCAGGCTGTTCATGGAACCACAGCTGGGGCAGGGGGTCGATATCCTTCTCCACCCTACAGACAAAAGCTAATGCCAGCTGGCTCCAGATTAGCCAGTGGGAAATGCTCAAAATGATGAACAGCACTGAGCTCGTCCTCAATTTGATCAAGGAAGAAATGTGAGCCATCCACCTCATGGTAAGGCAGCATCGATATGTGTTGGGCTTAATGACCGCAATGGATGGCTGGGTCTGTGCCACAATCGGCGCCGCCTGCTGCACATTCATCCCAGGGAACGACATTGACAATGAAACATTGATACTTGCTATCCAAACACTGCATAACCTACAGAGAAGCATGCATAAAGAAGGAGGTGTCCCTGAGCAGGAGTGGTTCTCTAATCGGTTTTCTTGGCTCCTACGATGGACATCAGGTCTATGTAAATCACTGTTGCCAGTTATTGTTGTGTTTCTATTGGGTTGCGGGGTTATACAATTGGGGATCACCTGCTGTGAAAATGCAGTCCTCAAACTGGGTCGAATACAAGTGATTAGGAAAGTTGTCATAGTCAAAAGTGAGCATAGGGAATAACAGGACCCAAGTAAAGTAATGGTACGAATGCATGAATTTGATACTGTAGTGAAGAATCAACTAGAGGTGGAAATGTTAATATGGATATAGATGTGTTTATCGATAAAAATGAACTATCGTCCTTAATATTAGAATCACCCGTTTTGAACTCCACATCTACCTCAGCACACAAGTATGTAGCCAGGCAGGCCTTGCTACCTAGGCCCAGGATTACTGATTGATAGGTCACAGATTTGAGGGTGCATAGCTGGCAGGCAAACACTCAAGCAAGAAACTCTTGATCAATACCACAGATAGGTCCAGCGACATTACAATGGTCAAGGGAGATTGCCCAATAAAGCACATGGCTGGAGGGCGTACGCACGCTCCAAAAAACACCACAAAGTCAGATGCCACATGAGTTAGGAATATACAGCCAATCAGGATCTAGCACACATAGTGATCCCACACTCCCCATGCAGGAGATCTGAACATGCTCACCACTACAGCCACTTACCCAGTCACTCACACACCCACTCACTCACCCATAGAGCAACTTACACAGCCAGTCACTCACCCAAACAGCTACTAACAGAGCTACTCACTCACCCATACAGCCACTCACACAACCACACAACCACTTACATACCCATTCACACATCCATACAGCCACTCACATGCCCACTTAAACACCCATACAACCACTCACCAAGACACACACTCTCCAATACAGCTACTCACACATCCACTCACTTACCCAAACACCCACTCAAACAGCTATTCACTCACTCACTCATAGTCACTTACACACTGTCACTCGCCCATAAAGCCACTCACTCATCCATACAGGCAATCACACACTCACTCACTCATACAGCCACTCACTTACCTAAACAGCCACTCACACAACCACTCACTCACCCAAATAACCACTCACACAACCACTGACTCACCCATACAGCGACTCACACAACCACTCACTCACCCATATAGCTATTCACAGCCACTCACTCACCCACACAACCACTTACATATACATTCACACATCCATACAGCCACTCACATACCCACTTAAACACCCATACAACCACTCACCAAGACACACACTCTCCAATACAGCTACTCACACATTCACTCACTTAACCAAACACCCACTCAAACAGCTACTCACTCACTCACTCACCCATAGTCACTTACACACTGTCACTCACCCATAAAGCCACTCACTCATCCATACAGGCAATCACACACTCACTCACTCATACAGCCACTCACTTACCTAAACAGCCACTCACACAACCACTCACTCACCCAAATAACCACTCACACAACCACTCACTCACCCATACAGCGACTCACACAACCACTCACTCACCCATATAGCTATTCACAGCCACTCACTCACCCACACAACCACTTACATATACATTCACACATCCATACAGCCACTCACATACCCACTTAAACACCCATACAACCTCTCACCAAGACACACACTCTCCAATACAGCTACTCACACATTCACTCACTTAACCAAACACCCACTCAAACAGCTACTCACTCACTCACTCACCCATAGTCACTTACACACTGTCACTCACCCATAAAGCCACTCACTCATCCATACAGGCAATCACACACTCACTCACTCATAAAGCCACTCACTTACCTAAACAGCCACTCACACAACCCCTCACTCACCCAAATAACCACTCACACAACCACTCACTCACCCATACAGCCACTCACACAACCACTCACTCATCCATATAGCTACCCACAGCCACTCACTCACTCACACAACCACTTACATATACATTCACACATCCATACAAGCACTTGCATGCCCCCTCACCTATACAGCCACTCACACAGTCAATGACTATGCAATACAGCCACTCACACATCCACTCACTTACCCATTCACCCACTCAAAAAGCCACTCACTCACTCATACACCCACTTATACACCCAGTCACTCGCCCACAGAGCCACCCACACAGCCATTCAGTCACCCATACAGCCACTAACAAACCCACTCATACAGCCACTTACCCACCCATACAGCCACTCACACAGCTACTCAGTCATCCATACAGCCACTCACACAGTCATTCACTCACTCACTCATACAGCTACTCACACACCCACTTACCTGTGTCTTCTCCTTACTTTTAAAAAATCTGGCTCATTTTTTAATAAAACCTCAAGCAAAAGGGATCGGAGCCGTACGGCCCCCCTCTCAAGGCCAATTTCGGCCACGGGGTCCCCATCCCCAAGGGCCAGGCCTTCATTTATATATATATTTTTTTAAAGGTAGGGGGACTGCGCGGCCCCCCTCCCCAGGCCTATTTCGGCTGCGGGGACACCATCCCCGGGGCAAGGCCTTTTCCTTTTTAAAATTAAAATTAAAATAAAGGAAGGTGGGCCGCGTGGCCCTCAATCTCTGGGCCAGTTTTAGCCCCGGGGACCCCATCCCCCGAGGCTGCCCTGTATTTAATATTTTTTTAATATTGGAGGGGGGCCGCGCAGCCCCCCTCCTGAGGCCTCTTTCGGCCCCGGGGACCCCATCCAGAGGGGCCTGGCCATAACCTTTTTTTAAACAAAAAAAATTGGTAGGGGGGCCTGCGCGCCCCCTACCCGGGCCGATCTTGTCCCGGGGACCCCATCCCCCAGGGCATGGCCAGGTCATTGGGGACCGCGGGGGGAGCCTGAAGGCCCCCGCAGTCCCTGACGGCTCTCTCCTGCAGGAGCCGGCATTGCTTTAAATTCTGCTCCGCTAAGCCATAGCACACTGCAATGTCCCAGGGGTTGGCACTCCGGGACATTGCTGGAGCCGGCCCTGGGGGGTGGCGGTCCCCAGGGCCATGGAGAGCTCCTGGAGGGGGGGCCACATGGCCCCCCTCCCACCTACTCTGTAGTCCCGGGGAGCTGGTGGTCCCCGGGGCCTGGGGTCCGCAACGGACACCCGTCTTTACTTAATTTGTGTGCCAGGGAGGTGGTGGTCCCCAGGGCTGCAGGGGGGGGGGCTGGAGCCCCTCCACGCATTTTAATATGCACATAGCCCCGGGGAGGTGGCGATTCCTGGGGCTCTGGGTACCCGCGCGGCCCCCGCATTATCAATTCAAATTGCCCTCAGGACCTGGCCCACCTGCAGGCCTAATTAAACAAAGCGCGGTAGCCCACGCTTCATTTTTTTTTAAAATTCAGCAGGATTCACTGATCTACCACCGAAATTGTTTAAAAAAAATGCTTTTTGGGCCCTGGGGGGTCTCTGTGGGACCCCCTCATGAGGCCCAGGGGGTCAGGGTGTTTCTACCTTGCCCCCTTTTCTTTTCTGTCACGTTTTTTCCTGTGACTCGGTTCAACCGAGTCACAAGGTGGCTGCCAACACTTCTTGGTTTGAAATGTTGGCAGCTAATCAGATCTCAGGCACAACATCGGGAGGGTTCGTGGATCCACCGCTGCCACAGTTGTATATCTGAGAAATCTTCAAATTTCTCAGGAACTACTGAACGGATTTACACCATTTAACAAAAAGAGTACTTTCTGGACCAAGAGCTACCTTTCTCCCAAAGTTGGTGTAATTCTGTTGAGCAGTTCGGGTTGTAGCAGCGTCAAAATTTTCCTATGGAAATTAACATGGAGAAAAGGCGTTTTGGGCCCCCCCTTTTCTCAGCCCCCGCTTGATGGATAAGCAGCTGACGTGACCGCTAGCCCAATTAGTTTTGAGAATTTCACGAAGATTCGTCAAACGGTGCCAAAGTTATTGGCAAATCAAAAAAATACTTTTCCTATGGAAACTAGATCCTAACTAGAACTACCTCCTGGAGACTGCCAGTAGGAGAGATATATATATATATATATATATATATATATATATATATATATATATATATATATATATATATATATATATTCACAAACCTGCAGCTTTTTAAGTCACTATTTGAGGACTCACTCTTGAGTTAGATGCAAAATCTTCAAAATTCTTTCAATGTGCTGCAGTTGCTCAAGACGTTACTACATGTCCCTCTTGAGCAATGCCGGCTCCCGCAGGAGGCGGGGGACCGGCAGGGACCGCGGGGGCCTTGAGGCTCCCGGCGGTCCCCAACAGATGGGACTGGGTGCCCTTGGTGGGACGAGGGAACCCACAATTGAGGCCGGGCCCCAGGAAATGGGGTCCCCGGGGCCACAATTGGCCCATGGAGGGAAGCCACGCGTCCCCCCACCCCATTATAGAATATATTAAAGAAAGGCCGGGGAATGGGGTCCCCAGAGCCGAAACTGGCCCAAGGTTGGAGACCACGAGGCTCCCCTCCCTGTTACAAACAGACTGGGCCCCGGGCGATGGGGTCCCTGGGGCCAAAATCCACCCAGGTAAGGGGGCCCCCTCCCCTATAATGAATATATAAAATAAAAGGCCTGGCCCAGCGGGATGGGGTCCCCGGGGCGAAAATAGCCCAAGGAAGGGGGCCCCCTCCCCTAATATAATTTAAAAAATGTAAAAATAGGCTGGCCCGGTGGCCCGGGAGAAGTCGCCCCTCCCCCTTTCTCAACCACTGTGCAAAGGGCCCTCCTGGCACACTACTGGTTGGGAGATGAAGTCCCCTTGGATTCTGGGATTCCTTGGGGCCCAGGAACCCCTCTTGTTACCTCCAGTAAGCCCCACACAGCGGGATTGCTGAGAGGTCTTCGGAGGCCCCACCCCCTTTCTCCATCACTCTGCAAACGAGCCTCCTGGAGCACTAATAATTGGGGGATGAAGTCCCCTTGGATGCTGAGGGTTGTTGGGGTCAAGGGCCCCTCCTGTTACCTCCAGTAAGTCCCACACAGCGGGATTGCTAAAAGCTGGTCGGAGGCCTCGCCCCCTTTCTCTGCCACTCTACAAATACGCTTCCTGGTGACCACTATTTTGAGGATGAAGTCTGTTTGGATGATGAGAGTCCTGGTGGGTCAAGAACCCCTTCTCTTACATCCAGTAAGTCCAACGCAGTGGGATTGCTGAGAGCTGGTCGGAGGCCCTGCCCCTTTTCTCCACCACTCTGCAAACGCAACTACTACTTAACAAATCTTAGAAATTCACTTACAAAACCAAAGGTCACAGGGACATTATAGTTAGAAATTAGATTTAAAAAACCTTAGAAATTCACTGGAAAAAAAATCAAAGGTTACAGGGACGTTATAGTGAGTGATGTAATATGTGAGGTCATAAGCAGTGCACTGCAGGGGCGTAAGTTCTAGTTTGCTCAGGTAACTATAACTGCTGAATTTCAATGGTTTTGTACGAGTGAAATCTGAACCTACCTATAACGGCCCTAAAACCTTTGTTTTTTCAATGAATTTGTAAGTTTAAAAAAATCTATTTCCTAACTATAACGTCCCTGTAACTTTTGTTTTTTTCAGTGTATGTATATATATATATATATATATATATATATATATATATATTCCCAAACAAACCGTTCCTCCTGGAACAACAAGCATTTGCAATGCAATAGGTCTCGCATTTACGCAAGTTTAAGCTATTGGCATTGTAAATGACACTGCCTTTATTTATGTTTTAAAAACAAAAATAAAAGGCATTGTTATTTGCAATGTTAATAGCTCAAACTCGCGTAAATGCGAGACCTATTGCATTGCAAATGCTTGTTTAGGAGTTTCCAGTATGACTTACTCACTGACATGTTAGTGTGCTGCTGTGTAGGCGGTTTGACCGAAAGGGAAGTCATGCGATAGACTAGAGAATGGGTGCTATCTGCCTGCAGTTCAGTGTGTCACTTCCTGTCTAGGACTCACTTTCGCTATTTCCCCATGCAATATTTTTACAGACCAGAGGACTGGCTCCCTGCGGTTCGCCAGCACCTCTACTAGGGATGGGCACTAAAAAGAGGGAGATGAAAAGGGAAGAGCAGCCGGGGTTGGGAGGCAGTACAAAGCACAGGAGAAGTTCGATGGAAAAAAGGAGAATGAAGCTTCTCTACAGCGACCGCACAACAGAGAGAAGTGAGACAGGGATTAATAAAAGAAGCAAAAAAAATGGAGCAAAAGACGAGAAGTAATCAAGGAAATAATGGGACAAAATGAGAGAGGAAAACAGAGGAAGGAATTGGATAACAGAGGTAAAAGGAAGACGCAGAGAAATATACGGCACAAAGGAGAGTGAGAGGAACCATGGTGAGAAAAAAGACTGGATTAGACAATGAAACATACAGGCAGAGACCACACTACGACCCACTTCCGTTGCCCCCTGAGTCATGGCCCCGCAGGCACGGGAACTGGTGATGATGCTCTTACACTTTGAAATGTAGCCTGGGTCGCTAACGGCACTGCAAGTTCCTGTTTATTACATTGCAGCATAAAAATTAGTGATTACTGTCCCACATTACCAGCAGCACTACTTACTGATGTCTGTCAGCCTCCAGAGGTACGGGAAGACAGCAGGGACACACCTATCACATCCGGAGCACTCGAGTCACGGGTCTTGGAACGTCCATATCGCCGCGGCTCCAACTTATAGTCACGATAAAGTGTCAAGAACATCAGCAAAGTTAATAAAAGTTATTTTTACAAACTGCCTCTGAAGAAATTGACGACATTAACAGATTTATTCTAGGCAAAGAAGCCCGCTGAAGGACACGCGTGCAATGTGCTGTTTGATGCATGGCGTGAATGGGCAGCACAAAAGGCAGGTTTATATAATAACTTCTTAAATTAGCTAGAAACGGCCTTGAGTTTAGGAATAATGTGTGTGCCAGCGCATCTCTTCCACAGCATTACGGGGAATGTTTTCCTTGTTCCTATGACGAATCGACACACATGGGCCTGGATGGTCACGTGCCAAATTGCGAGCCTGCTGCAACCTTTGCTGAAGAGCAATGCACCAACCACTGCAAACTGCTGAACTCATCTGAACCTTCGAGTGCACCGTCAGTGCGGGTCTTGGATCCCGACCGCTGCACGGTATGGCATTGTTTAATCTAGGAAGGACGGATATAATTGAAAACAGCCCATCCTCGGCGTTCAGGCATCCGCCCTAAGCTGCCAGGCTTCGAGGTGGGCAGACCACACATTTCATACGAACAGGCAAGCAGAAGCGATCCAGTGGTTTGACTTGGCACCGTGTACAGAAGGAGTCCAGCCACCGAGAGGCCTGTTATGTAAATCACGAAATGGAAGGCACGTAAAACGTCAACAGGACACTTGAACATTCAAGCAGAGTTCATTATTTTGCATATTTCTGATTCGATGTAACACATTAGATAACACATATTTGGAAGACATTTATTAAAGTTCACAGTTTCTACACGCAATCTTAGATATAGTTAAGTAGGAATACTCTGAACATGTTACAACGAGGCCATCTATACTGCGGGAGCTTCCGAGATGATCTGGAACCGACAGGGGGAGGGAGGGAGGGAAAGTGAAAGCGCGCCATGCGTGCGTTACTGCTGAAACGCCGCGATCCGTACGCGTGCACGTACGCGTGCACATCTCCTGTCCGACGCGTGCACATCTCCTGTCTCCCTTCCGAAGAAAAATCGCCGATAATAGATCTCGCCAAGCGAGCAGCGCATGCGCTGCGTCGCTAGGCGAGACCTAAAAAGGAGCACTCATCGGTTTCCAAGGAATCCTTTTATTGAAGACGCATCACGGCGGCAGACGCGTTTCAGCGAACATCGCCTTTCTCAATGCCAAATCATGCTCAGCGTTTAATCACACGTTTATATGTGTCTTTGAAACCACTCCCATCAGTTAATTAATAGGTTGTAGTTGGACATGTGGGCAATAGTAGTCTTTTTTCTCCCATAATAGATACAATTTCCACAATGCACCATTTCAAACATTGTGATCACTGGATTTAGTTCTTGGGAGCAGTCGTACTTGAATATACATTTGTCCTCTCTCACCTCGTTTTGCCGCTACATGCCGCATCAGGTCTCTGCATGCACCAGTTTAGTAACTTACACATCCATTCTCGTGATGTCGACCTTGTGTTGGCAGACACAATCCTGCTTATCGGCTAGCGACGGTTCTGACATTTCCTTCAACATTTACCACCAAACTGCCACCATAAATGCCGAACTCTTTTCAGAAACGGGTGCTCCATACCGTGCTTGTGGCTGCACATGATATTTTCCCAAACAAACCGTTCCTTCTGGAACAAGCAGGAGCACTCATCGGTTTCCAAGGAATCCTTTTCTTGAAGACACATCACAGCGACAGACGCGTTTCAGCATACATCGCCTTTCTCAATGCCAAATCGTGCTCAGCGTTTAATCACACGTTTATATGTGTCTTTGAAACCACTCCCATCAGTTAATTAATAGGTTGTAGTTGGAAATGTGGGCTATAGTAGACTTTTTTCTCCCATAATAGGTACAAGTTCCACAATGCACCATTTCAAACATTGTAATCACTGGATTTAGTTCTTGGGAGCAGTAGTACTTGAATATTCATTTGTCCTCTCTCACCTCATTTCGCCGCTACATGCCGCATCGGGTGTCTTGTCTCTGCATGCACCAGTTTAGTAACTTACACATCCCTTCTAGTAATGTCGACATTGTGTCGGCAGACACAATCCTCCTTATTGGCTAGCGACGGTTCTGGCATTTCCTTCAACATCTACCACCAAATTGCCACCATAAATGCCGAACTCTTTTCAGAAACGGGTGCGCCATACCGTGCTTGTGGCTGCACGTGATATTTTCCCAAACAAACCGTTCCTCCTGGAACAAAAAGGAGCACTCATCGGTTTCCAAGGAATCCTTTTATTGCAGACACATCACAGCGGCAGACGCGTTTCAGCGAACATCGCCTTTCTCAATGCCAAATCGTGCTCAGCGTTTTCATCACACATTTATATGTGTCTTTGAAACCACTCCCATCAGTTAATTAATAGGTTGTAGTTGGACATGTGGGCTATAGCAGTCTTTTTTTCTCCCATAATAGGTACAAGTTCCACAATGCACCATTTCAAACATTGTAATCATTGGATTTATTTCTTGGGAGCAGTCGTACTTGAATATTCATTTGTCCTCTCTCACCTCGTTTCGCCGCTACATGCTGCATCAGGTGTCTTGTCTCTGAATGCGCCAGTTTAGTAACTTACACATTCCTTCTCGTAATGTCGACCTTATGTCGGCAGACACAATCCTCCTTATTGGCTAGTGACGGTTCTGTCATTTCCTTCAACATTTACCACCAAATTGCCACCATAAATGCCAAACTCTTTTCAGAAACGGGTGCGCCATACCGTGCTTGTGGCTGCACGTGATATTTTCCCAAACAAACCGTTCCTCCTGGAACAAAAAGGAGCACTCATCGGTTTCCAAGGAATCCTTTTATTGAAGACACATCACAGCGGCAGACGCGTTTCAGAGAACATCGCCTTTCTCAATGCCAAATCGTGCTCAGCGTTTAATCACACTGTGACGAAGCGCTCCTCCCTCGGACTCATACCCCACACAAGGGAACAGAACCAGGCTCCCCTTACCTGTCTCCCTGTCCCCTCCTCTTTTTTCAGAATGCGGCTGCAGGACAAGACGGACGCTATCCCTTTAAGGACTGGTTCCCGTCGGATCCACTCCCCAATCACATGACCGCCCCAGGAAATCCGCTCTCGCTAAAAGCGGAAGAGGCGGTGTGGAGAAGGCGTTCATCCGGAACACCGTGGTCGGCAAGGGAGGAACCGGAGGAAGCCGAGGGACGTGTCCAAACCTTCTTCGTCTCCCCAGGACTGCCGCTGCTGACGACATCCGAAGATGGAGAGGAAGCGACGCCGGAAGAAGGACCCGCAGCCGTCCTTTGCAAACAAGACCCAGAGAGGGAGCCGGACCCTATCCAGCATCACGCAGACGCCTGCCCCGTCCCTGGAGGGATGTGGCTCCACAAGGTACGGGCCAGGGTGGAGACCGTGTGGGGAAAGGGGACCGGTACTTCCACGGGAGGCAGGGTAGAGGATTCTCAGCACCGTAAAGCGCTGTTCTCTAGGTGGCATAACGTTGAGCGCGTAACTGCTCTTCACTGCGCAACCACACTGGTGCTGGTATCGGGTGCATACTCCCCGTCCCTGACCACTACTTAAAGAAACAGAGCCTCCTCCTTACGGGGTGTTTTTTTGTTTTTGTTTTCCTATGTTCTTGGGGCCCTGACGATCCGGTGAGAATCTTCTCCCCCCCATGTGAGCTGTGGCGACAGAAAGTCGAGGACCTCCACACTCTCTGAAGAAGAGAGAGAAGACGACGTCCGCCCACAAAAAGACCCCGCAGGAAGCCTTATAGTGAACAAACTGTGCACTGACTATCCTGACAACCTTGACTTCTTAATAAAGCCTTCCAAAGGTTATTGGTTGTGTCCCTGTCTGCTTCTCCACCGCGCCACACGTGGTGTCAGAAGTGGGATAAGATACGCCCAGTAGACTGCGAAAATGGAAACCCTAATCCAGCAACTGATGTGCGGCCAGGAGAAGCTGGAATGGGTGGTAGAGAAACAGATGACCTCAGCTCAAGCAGACAGGGAACTGCTTAGGGACTCCATGGCAAACCAGTCAGAAAGTATCCGTAAAGTGGCATACGAACGCCTGCATCTACAGGCTCGCACTGGGACTGGCCCTAATGTATCGTTATAAAAGTACCTGCCCGGGGAGGATCCTGACGCATTTTTGCTAAATTTCGAGAGGGCTGCCAGAGCGTCAGGCTGGCCAGAGAATAAATAGCCTTTTTATCTGGCCCCTCTCTTCACCGGTGAAGCGCAGGCTGCCTACCAGGTGGCGAATGCAGACGGCAACACACCCTACCCAGAGATAAGGGGTATCATTCTAGACCATCTAGGAATGGACGCCGAAGCGTACAGAATACGCTTCAGGAAAGAAAGAGGAACGGCCTCCGACAACCCAAAGACTTTGTACTTTAAGTTAAAAGCTGCTGCGGACAAATGGTTAAAACCGGAAAGCAACTCGAAAGAGGAGATCATGTCCTTGATTTACCTAGAGCAGTTCCTTGAAGCCCTCCCTTTTCCCATACAGCGTTGGCTCAAACATAACCACCTCACAGCCGAACAGGCTGTTGATATGGCCACTTCTTTCTATAGGGCCCAGCCCCGCTCTCTGCTGTGGGACTCCGATAAAACCTCACGGTCCCTTGGCCCCCCCTTACAAGTTCGATCGAAAGACCCTGAGACCCATCCCCGAACCCATAAGACCCTGCCACTTCCGTCCTGATCCTGCCCCCACCAAAGGACCTCAATGTTTTGAGTGCGGGGATTGGGGCCATATTGCCAGGAACTGTCCCCGTAAGAAGTCCCAAGACGAACCGATGGACGTAAGCTGCATACCTCGCTCGGTACTGTACACCGAGGAAATGGGACCCAGTTTTTATGTGAGTGTACTTGTGAAGGGGGTAAGGGCAAAAGCGTTGCTGGATTCCGGCTGTCGCCAGTCGGTTATCCTTCAATCACTAACAGCCATCAGCCGTCCTGACTAAAGACCATGTCCCTATTAGATGTGTTCACGGGGATATCAGGGTCTATCCCTTAGTGCAGTTACCCATTACCCTGCCTAACGGTCAAACCCTCCGGGCCAAGCTCCGTGTTCTACCCGCTCTCCCTGAGCAATTAATCATAGGGCAAGATAACCCCTCGTTTTTGTCATTGATAAGGGACAGGATACAACCCCTCAAGGCCGAAGACTCTGCTCACCCAAACTTCCTCACTCAAGACCCCTGGTTTTCCGACAAGAGCTTTAAGTTTAACCAAAAAAACGATCCCACACTCAGAGCAGCTTGGGACCAAGCAAAACAAATTGCTCCGACTACTCCCTCTGTTTATCCCCTCTTTCGGATCACAAACGACCTCCTGTACAGGATAGGGAACCACGGAGACCCACCCCAATTGGTCGTGCCACAAGTTTTCCGAGAACAAGTGTTGTTCTTCGCACACTCGCATCTCTTGGCAGGACACAGGGGCACCCAAAAGACCACCCAACTGCTGTTACGCCACTTTTACTGGCCGGGTATCTTTTCTCACGTCTCTAAGTTCTGTCATGAGTGCGAGGTGTGCCAGAGGAAAAACCCCTACAAACCCCCAGCCGTTCCACTCCAACCCCTTCCGGTGATTGGTAAGCCATTCGAGAGAATTGGCATGGATCTAATTGGTCCTTTGCCTCGAACCAAGCAGGGTAACCTCTATGCCTTGGTTGTTGTAGATTACGCCATACGGTACCCCGAGGCTTTTCCGTTGCGTACCCCCACCACCTTAAACATAAGCGATAAGTTGTTAGAACTGTTCTCTCGTGTTGGCTTCCCCGTGAGATCCTCACGGACCAAGGAACCCCTTTCGTTTCTAAACTAATGGCCCAAATTTGTAAATCCCTGGATATATCACATATCAAAACGTCAGTCTATCACCCCCTAACCGACGGGTTATGTGAACGCTACATTGCAACCCTGAAGCTGACACTAAAAAAACTGTTGAGCGTGGAGGGGAAAGAATGGGATAAGCTTCTACCTTTGGCCCTATAGGTTATCTGAAGCCAGACACGGGTTAGCCTCGGCTGCTCCGCTTTTCAACTCCTTTACGGTCGGGAGCCCCGTAGTTTACTGGAAATAACAAAGGAAGTCTGGGAGCAAGAAACACAAGAGGAAACCAGATCCTTTCTCACTTATACCCAAAGCCTACGCACCCGGTTACAGAAACTACGCGATTTTGCCGACGCAAACCTAGAACAAGCCCAGGTCAAACAGCAGATCCTATACAACAAGGGAAAGAAGTGGAGACACTTAAAAGTAGGTGATAGCGTCCTGGTCCTAATGCCATCCTCACTAACAAAAGTCAGGTCCGAATGGCAAGGCCCGTATCGGATAGTGAACAAAATAGGCCTGACGACCTACCGTATACAAGTCACGCCCAAACGCACTCAGCTATACCACATCAACCTTTTTAAAAAAATGGTTAGGCCCACTCCCCAAAGATCTGCACACCCCGTCCCCGTCACATCCCATGAGTCCACTCTACACCAATTGGCTGTCAACCCCGGTCTATCCCAGAAACAGAAAGAAACCCTACAGGACACCTTAAGGCCTTTTGCTCCCTTATTCTCAGATCTCCCGGGAAAGACTTCTCTAGCAGAACATACCATCCCTACACCACCCGGTCAGATTATAAAACAAAAACCCTATCGTATACCTGCTGCGCGCAGAAGGGCGATAAACCAGGAAGTCGACAGTATGTTCGCCTTGGGGGTGATACAGCCATCCCAGAGCGAGTGGTCATCTCCCATAGTGCTAGTGCCAAAACCGGATGGTTCCGTCCGGTTCTGTATTGATTTTAGGGCTGTGAATGCAATCTCCAAGTGTGATTCCTATCCCCTTCCCCGTGTGGATGAACTGATCGAAAAGCTAGGCGAGGCACAGTACGTTACCACCCTGGACCTCACAAAGGGGTATTGGCAGGTGCCCCTAAGAGCACAGGACCAAGAAAAAACCGCCTTTTCGACCCCCACAGGCTTGTTCGAATTTACGGTTCTACTTTTCGGTCTACACGGGGCACCTGCCACTTTCCAAAGGCTCATGAACAGGGTATTGTCCAAACACCAGGCTTATTCGTCCGCCTACCTTGACGATATTATCATCTACAGCCCCACCTGGGACTTACATCTACAACACTGCCGTCAGGTTCTTCAGGCCCTTCAGGAAGCAGGCTTACATATAAATGCAAAGAAATCCCACGCCGGCTTCCAGAAGGTTAGATATCTGGGGTACCTTTTAGGGGATGGGCACATCGAACCCCAAGAAGAAAAAGTCAAAGCAATAGCACAAGCTCCTTTTCCCACCACTAAGAAAGAGGTCAGGGCATTCCTAGGCCTTCTCAGATACTCTCGGATACTACAGACGCTTCATTCCACAGTATTCCGAAATGGCTGCCCCTCTTACCAATCTGTTACAAAAACAGGTAAAAACAAAAGACCTACTGCATCCCTCCCCTGAAGCCGAGAAGGCTTTTTCTGACCTAAAGGCTGCTATCACCTCCGGCCCAATTTTAAGATCACCAGATTTCTCACAACCATTTTTGCTCCAGACTGACGCCTCTGAACATGGGGTGGGGGCGGTATTGTCCCAAATCTCACCTGAGGGGTGGAACACCCGGTCCTCTTCATAAGCCGCAAGCTCTACCCACGAGAACAACGATATCCTATAATAGAAAAAGAGTGTCTAGCGATCAAGTGGGCGGTGGACAAGCGGAGATACTACTTGGAAGGTTCCCACTTCCTCCTCTATACCGATCATGCCCCACTCCTATGGATGAGTCGGAACAAAGTTAACAACCCACGAATCTTACGCTGGTTCCTCTCCCTCCAGCCCTTCTCATTTGAAGTCCGCCACCGCAAGGGCTCCGATAATGGGAACGCAGACTTCCTTTCGCGTATCTCCCTGTTCCCCGACCGTGAACATACTGGGGTAGGGGTGTGTGACGAAGCGCTCCTCCCTCGGACTCATACCCCACACAAGGGAACAGAACCAGGCTCCCCTTACCTGTCTCCCTGTCCCCTCCTCTTTTTTCAGAATGCGGCTGCAGGACAAGACGGACGCTATCCCTTTAAGGACTGGTTCTCGTCGGATCCACTCCCCAATCACGTGACCGCCCCAGGAAATCCGATTTCGCTAAAAGCGGAAGAGGCGGTGTGGAGAAGGCGTTCATCCGGAACACCGTGGTCGGCGAGGGAGGAACCGGAGGAAGCCGAGGGACGTGTCCAAATCTTCTTCGTCTCCCCAGGACTGCCGCTGCTGACGACATCCGAAGACGGAGAAGAAGCAACGCCGGAAGAAGGACCCGCAGCCGTCCTTTGCAAACAAGACCCAGAGAGGGAGCCGGACCCTATCCGGCATCACGCAGACGCCTGCCGCGTCCCTGGAGGGACGTGGCTCCACAAGGTACGGGCAAGGGTGGAGACCGTGTGGGGAAAGGGGACTGGTACTTCCACGGGAGGCAAGGGTAGAGGATACTGAGCACCGTAAAGCGCTGTTCTCTAGGTGGCATAAAGTTGAGCGCGTAACTGCTCTTCACTGCGCAACCACACTGGTGCTGGTATCGGGGGCATAATCCCCACACTCCCCGTCCCTGACCACTACTTAAAGAAACAGAGCCTCCTCCTTACGGGGTGTTTTTTTTGTTTGTTTTCCTATGTTCTTGGGGCCCTGACGATCAGGTGAGAATCTTCTCCCCCCCCGTGTGAGCTGTGGCGACAGAAAGTCGAGGACCTCCACACTCTCTGGAAGATGAGAGAGAAGACGACGTCCGCCCACAAAAAGACCCCGCAGGAAGCCTTATAGTGAACAAACTGTGCACTGACTATCCTGACAACCTTGACTTCTTAATAAAGCCTTCCAAAGGTTATTGGTTGTGTCCCTGTCTGCTTCTCCACCGCGCCACACACACGTTTATATGTGTCTTTTAAACCACTCCCATCAGTTAATTAATAGGTTGTAGTTGGACATGTGGGCTATAGTAGTCTTTTTTCTCCCATAATAGGTACAAGTTCCACAATGCACCATTTCAAACATTGTAATCACTGGATTTAGTTCTTGGGAGCAATCGTACTTGAATATTCATTTGTCCTTTCTCACCTCGTTTTGCCGCTACATGCCGCAGCAAGTGTCTTGTCTCTGCATGCGCCAGTTTAGTAACTTACACATCCATTCTCGTAATGTCGACCTTGTGTCGACAGACACAATCCTCCTTATCGGCTAGCGACGGATCTAGCATTTCCTTCAACATTTACCACCAAATTGCCACCATAAATGCCGAACTCTTTTCAGAAACAGGTGCGCCATACCGTGCTTGTGGCTGCACGTGATATTTTCCCAAACAAACCGTTTCTCCTGGAACAAAAAGGAGCACTCATCGGTTTCCAAGGAATACTTTTATTGAAGACACATCACAGGGGCAGACGCGTTTCAGCGAACATCGCCTTTCTCAATGCCAAATCGTGCTCAGCGTTCAATCACACGTGTATATGTGTCTTTGAAACCACTTCCATCAGTTAATTTATAGGTTGTAGTTGGACATGTGGGCTATAGTAGTCTTTTTTCTCCCATAATAGGTACAAGTTCCACAATGCACCATTTCAAACATTGTAATCACTGGATTTAGTTCTTGGGAGCAGTCGTACTTGAATATTCATTTGTCCTCTTTCACCTCGTTTCGCTGCTACATGCTGCATCAGGTGTCTTGTCTCTGCATGCGCCAGTTTAGTAACTTACACATCCATTCTCGTAATGTCGACCTTGTGACGGCAGACACAATCCTCCTTATCGGCTAGCGACGGTTCTGGCATTTCCTTCAACATTTACCACCAAATTGCCACCATAAATGCCGAACTCTTTTCAGAAACGGGTGCTCCATACCGTGCTTGTGGCTGCACGTGATATTTTCCCAAACAAACTGTTCCTCCTGGAACAAAAAGGAGCACTCATTGGTTTCCAAGGAATCCTTTTATTGAAGACACATAACAGCCGAACTCTTTTCAGAACCGGGTGAACCATACACATGTACATATATGCATGAGGCTCGCAGGACTGCTAAAGCCGTCTTTAGGCTAGACCTCAAAATGCTGACATGGAGCTGGTTCATTTCATCACATAGTGAAATGTGAAAGAAGGAGACCATGGGTGCATTAAGGAGACATTTTTCAGGCTTTGTTTTCAAAAGAAGGTGTTCTTAGGCCTTGCTGTGAGACACCTTTAAGTATCATGAAACCTCGGGCCGAGCATGGCGGACGACTCCTAGAAGAGCTCCGGACCCGGGCTTCAAAATCCTGATTCAGAAGCCCGTATACCAGCAGACTTGGGGTCAAAAGTTAGATACAACAGTGTTGTACGGTGAAGCCAACAAGCGGAGCTGCTCCCAGCATAGCTCCTACCGAGTGGAGCGGCGCTGCGTGGAACACGGCCCTGCCGGACGAGGTACAGTGGAGCCGTGAAAGAGGCCGTGGGACACGCCGCCACAATACTATGCAGCACCCTCTGGTGGGCCGGAGCAGCAGCATGCTTGGGACGGCTCCCCCGCGCCGAGACCCGATACAGCTGAGGTGGTGCTGATCGCAGACCGGCCCTGTTGAGAGGCGGAAGGTGTCCGAAACTGCCCGCCGCGAGTGCCTGGAGTGAACAGGTACGAGGGGCCGGGGCATCTCGCGGCAGTCAGCATAATACAGCAGGGGGCCTCTGTAAGCGGCGACGGCATCGGCTGGAGGCGGCGGGAACCCTGACGACTGGAGACAGAGTGAAGGAGGATTCACTCGCACGGCAGGAGCCCGTTATAGGAGGCGCGTGGGTGCGCTTCTACTACGCCACATATTTGATACCTGCTGGTGGTAAAGGGGGAGGAGCAACGCACCAGGCCCTGTAATACCCGACTGGCTGCCGCGGATGGAAGTTCTCCATGGCGAGTGAACGGAGGCAGGCGGCCGGTGGCGCACGCATCAACTGAAGCGCGCCGGCAGGCACACTAGGAGCCAGCATATTCACGGATTTCTCGTGGGATGGTAACGTGGATGGTGGAACTTGCGTGGCTGCTCCCGGTCCCATGCCTAGGGCGCGTTCTCCCTCCTGTGCTTGTTATCGTGTGTGGGGCTCATGCCACTACCTGCTAGGGAGTGCACTGCAGTGCAAACACCAGACAACAACGCTTAGACTGGCAGAGTGAAGAAGCACGCAACAGAGTCTCTGTGGGAAGGTGGGTTACCAGAGGGATATATTTGAGGACAGTCATGGGCCTTCAGATCAGACCGCAGCCCGGAGTGGGTAGAAACTGCAGGCGCATACAAGGAAGAGCGGCGGTCCCATTTAATGAGCTCGAGGTGCATATCCATAGCACTCTAAACCGTTATCTGGCCCCACGGAGATCCCAGCAAGCCCACCCCCTCACGGCTCACAGCGCAACGATAAGGTTTGCGCATACCTTGTCACGCACAGCCATGGGGCGTACGAAGGGGAAACAGCAGGAGGCCACCTCCAACGCTGACCCAACTCTGGATGACACGGAGCATACCTCGCCCACGCCGACACTCAGTTGCGTACCGCCTACTAATGAGGAACGCTCAGAGGATAAGCTGGACTTAATATTGCAGGAAGTACAGGACTCCAGGAAAGCAATCGAACAAAAGATTGGTGCCCTCACGACTGGACTCACACTACTTAAGCCGGAACATGCCAAACTGGCAGACAAAGTGAAAAATAATGCTCTTACACTGGAGGAGATAACACCACAGCAGAAGCAGCACTCAACTCAGATTCAAGAGCTACAGAAGCAAGTCGCCGGTCTTATGGATCGGGTTGAAGACGCAGAAGGGAGGGCGAGGCGCAATAACATTCGCGTCATTGGACTGCCAGAAAGAAGTGAGGGACCTGATGCAACCCGATACATGGAACAATGGTTTAAAGACAATGTCACCTCTGAGGGACTCTCAAACCAACTCTGTGTGGAAAGAGCATACAGAATACCTACCGGCAGGCCAAGACCAGGCGCCCCACCGCGGCCTCTCATAGTCCGGATGTTGAATTATAGAGACCGTGACCTGCTACTTCAAAAGACCAGAGAACTCTCCCAGATTAGATTCGAGAATTGTCGAATCTCACTGTACCCGGACTATACGCTACTAGTGCAAAGACAACGATCTTCTTTTATGACAGTCAAAAAGAAATTGCAAGGGATGAAGTTAAAGTATGCACTACTATTCCCGGCACGATTGAAAATTATGCATGAGCAAAAGTCACATTTCTTTGAGAGTCCGGAAGATGTGGAGGAGTGGTTGGAAGTAATGGAGCCGTCTACGTTGCAGGGGGCGGCCTCACAGAGCTCGCCCAAAAGCTCCAGACGTGCGGGTAATGGAGGCTACCGTCGTAGCCAGCGAACCACCAGGACAACACAGTCGACCAACCCGACGCAACAGCAGATCCAACAGGACAGAACGCAGGCGATGGTGTTGGCCTCCGCTTTTAGAGACGGTACACGGGCTGACAACACAGCCTCTTCAGATGAAAACATGAACAAATCGGACTCTGAAGGCAGCATGACACTCTTCCCTACTGTGACGCCCCAGACGGCGGATGGTTTGTTTGGCTGAGTAATAAGAACCACTGTTGGCTCCGATGCATGACCTCCAAATAGAACATATATCCTTTTTTCCTTTTTCTGTCGAAGTAATTATGTACTACATAACTCTGTTTTCTCCTTTAGTCCCGGGTTCAGTCAGAGCTCAAATGAATGTAGTAGTACTGTAATGTGCGGCGTTGGCGATGGCCCCCTATTTGCGAACGCACTTGAAGTACATGTCATAGTTTTACAAGTTATGTTCTGTTGTTTGGCCCGGTGTAGTTCCCCACCCGGGCCTAGTATTGGGAGTTGCAGGGAGGGAGAGAGTCCTGAAATATGGGTTAAAGCAGCGAGAATCAACGGCTCGTATTCACCACAGGTAGAACAGGGGCCTATTCTTACATTGCAATGCACACACCTAATACATATAACATAATAACCTGGAACGTTGAGGTCTGGGATCCGTCCAAAAGAGACATAGGGTACATGCGCAATTGTTGAGGCGAAAGGCGCAGATAGTATATTTGCAGGAGTCGCACATTGTAGAACAGGAAGCAGTGAAGCTCCGCAAGAAATGGAGAGGCCAGATCTTCTCCACTAATTACTCAGGCTTCGCACGGGGAATTACAGTGTGGATCAGGCATGGGATGCCCTTCACGCCCTTGGAACAAAGAGTGGACAAACAGGGCCGATATATTCTTATACAGGGGAAGTTAGATGGTCAGATGGTGGTCCTTGGCAATATTTATGCCCCCAATTTTGACCAAGATAAATTTCTGTCCAACCTAAATTTAGCATTGGTAGGATGGGAAATGCACCCCTGGATTATAGGCGGCGACTGTAACGCAGTAATGGACGTTGCACTGGATCGCTCCCACCCCCCACTACACGGTACGGGAGTGATTAAGCAGATGAGGGCCCTATGTGGATGGACAGAGGGTTGGGCCCTGTGCGATGCATGGAGAATGCGTCACCCAACGCATAGAGAATATTCCTACTATTCCCCGGTCCACTCATTACACACAAGAATAGATAGAATTTATTGCTCAAAATCAATAGTAATGCAAGTAACGCATGCCACTTATTTGGCCAAGACTTTCTCAGACCACAACCCAATGGAAATAGCTATCAACTGGGGTAGAGTCCCAACCCCGGTGCCCACCTGGAGATTGTGGCCGCAAACGTTAGAAGACGCAGTGTTCTGCACCGCTATAGCAGATACAATTACGCAATACTTCACAGAGAATAGCAACACTGGGGCCACCATTTTGATAGAATGGGATGCCTTCAAGGCAGTAATACGGGGCAAGGCAATCAGTGCGATAGTGGGAGCAAGGCAGGAAGTACACAGAAACCTCATTGACACAGAAAATAAAATGAACACATTGGAACAGGAGGCCATACAGGACACTGGCAAACAAGACTCACTACAAGAAACGCGAATCCAACACGCAGAGCTCTTGGAGACTCTTCGGATTATAGATTATCAGCGATACACGCAGATGCGTCACATTGACGCGGACAAATCAGGAACACTATTGGCCAAATTGTTACGGGACGACCCGCCCACTATTGTAATTAATGAAGTTGCTACCCCCATGGGAGCAACAGCCCATACTCAACATGACATTAATGTTGCTTTTAGACAACATTACGCCTCATTATATACTGGGCCTGATAGTATAGAGGGCACACACATGGAGGACTTCCTGAATGACCTGCCATACCCCCGACTGACGGCAACATTCCAAAAAGAACTAATAGGCCCCATTACTAAGGCTGAAATCAAAACTGCAATAAGAGGCCTCCCGCGCAATAAAACCCCTGGATTAGATGGGCTCCCGGCGGAATTTTATGATATATACGCGGACTCCCTTGTCCCCCAACTGGAAACGCTATATAATAAAGCACTGGAATTGGGCAGGTTACCCCTTACTACAGCACAGGCGCTGGTAGTATCGCTCCCGAAGCCTGGTAGGGATCCCACAGACATGGCAAGTTATCGCCCGTTGTCTTTACTGGCGACGGAGTATAAAATACTGAGTAAGGTATTAGCAAACAGACTCCTACCAACTCTAAATAAACTTATACATACAGACCAAAACGGGTTCTTGCCGGCCCGCAGTACTTCATTGAACACCAGACGATTGCATCATATAATGTCGACTGCCCCAACACACCATAAACATGCAGGGTATATCTTTGGATTTAAGACAAGCGTTTGACACGATCCACTGGGATTATATGTTTGAGGCGCTGGGGAGGTTCGGTTTACCCGCAGAGTATCTTAAATGGCTCAGCTTGCTCTAGAACGCCCCTACCGCCCGGGCCCGTACAGGGGGACACATTTCGGCTGAGTACAGGATACACAGGGGTACAAGGCAGGGATGCCCGCTGTCACCACTCCTATTCAAACTGGCATTAGAACCCTTAGCACTTAAATTACGTACTGAAGCACATCATCTGGGCATAAAGAATGGGGCCACAACACACTTGTTCTCCGCTTATGCGGACGATATCATTCTTTACATACGGGATCTTCGGGCTACCCTGGATCCTATCCCTGATATTTTTCGGATATTTGAACAGATATCGGGCTTGGCTATCAATGCAATGAAGTCACACGCCTTCTTCTTTCAGGAGATGGTGCACCCTATAGAAATCACATTTGGAGCATATACCCTCCCGGTAGCGCAACACACATTCAAATACCTGGGGATACAAGTGTACCGGACGCATGCAGACATGCTAGAGGGTAACCTAAATAGAGCGATCAGATCTATGCGTTCGAGCATTGCCTTCTGGACTACGTTACCACTGTTGGTGATTGGCAGAGCGGCCATTTCTAAAACGGTGATCCTTCCAAGACTGATATATTATTTCACTAATCTACCAATTTTAATACCACATACCACCTTCAAACTATTGAATACCATGCTTATAGATCTTATCTGGGGGTCTGGCAGACGCAGAATAAGCCTTAAAAAGTTACAACTCGGAACAGACAGAGGAGGCCTGGGAGTTCCTGACCTTAAAGCATATTACTACGCATGCCAACTACAATGGCTTTCATATTGGACAGCCGGCCGTAACTTACATGAAATAGGCTATACTACACATGACATAGATCGGGGCAACCAGCACACTCTGTTACTCCCCCGCTGTAAACTCCCCCACAGCCTACCACCCTTGCTACGAACAGCACTACAGTGTTGGAAAGCGACATTACATTACACGGCCCGGCATCCACCATATGCCGGAAACATTCCGTTGTTGGGGATACCACTGACGAATGGAAATATAACAAAGCGAAGTATTGCACCCTGGCTTGAGGTGGGGATTAGTACGGTAACTGATTTATTTAACAACAAGAGACTCATGGACCTTGACAACTTTGTGAGAGAAACGGGGGCACCGGATCACCTATATTTACTGCACGCTGCACTGCTGCAATATATTAAAAAGCAGTGGGCTCCGCAACGTCAGGAACCCCCCACACACGAATTAGTTAAAGCCCTATACTACATGGGCAGAGGCAGGCACCTTATCAAGTGGCTTTATGTTGGAATACGGGCGCATGCGGCGATCGACCTTACTACATTACGCAACACTTGGGCAGGCGACATAGGGCGGGAACTGGAGGAGAAAGAATGGGTGAAAATTATAGAACACCCTAAGAAGGTATCCAGAAATGCGAAATGCGAAATTTAAATTTATTCAGTCCATGCTGCTACACAGAGCCTATCTCACTCCCAAACGATTAGACCGCATGTTTCCACAGACACAACATCATTGCCCCAGATGCCAATTGGAAGGAGCTGACTTATTACACATGGTATGGGCGTGCCCCCACCTACGAGGATTCTGGGACTCAATTAGACGACATATGAGGGCAGTCACACGAAGAGAAGTAGGGAACACTGTAGAGGAGTGTATTCTGGGGATATACAAGGGTTCGTCCAAACACAAAGTACAACACAGATTTACGTGCCTGGCCCTAATATTAGCAAGGCGAGCCATCACTATGCGCTGGAAATCAAAGACACCCCCGCGGATTACACTTGGCATAGTGAGTTAATTCGATGGGGATGCGCTGAAAGTGCCGCAATACGAAGGGAGGAAGCTAAAGGTATGCGTAAAATTCCAATAGCCATGGAATGGGACATTATGTTGGAAGCCCTTGAAAACCTTGACTTGGACTCTAATGTTAACCAAGCTCACCCACAGTAGTAATAAGGTCAAAGTATTGACTCGAAAGCAAGGTATATGTATTGAATGCCCGAGTTCACATGTAAAGTTAATAACCCTTCATTGCTGATATCATTGCAAGCTGTTGGTTTGAGCTGTGTTTCTTATGATGTTATAAGCATACGTTACTACAGGACTGGAGGGAGGGGGGTGGGAGACGGAAGGTGTATCTTTTTGGTAACAGGCTGTGATGCACTGAATCTAATTATTGTTATGCTGACTCATATAGAGAACGAAATGCCGCGGAAGCTGCAGTTTTCATTTGCTAGATTGTCAATGCGATAGGATACATGTGTAAAGTTATTGGAAACTAACTCATCCCAATCCGGGAAACGATTATTTGCATGTTGTTCCTGTCTGTGACCAGCCATGTATTGAAGCAATGTACCAGCTGAAATTTAAAAACTTAATAAAATCTGTTTAAAAAAAAAGTATCATGAAACCTCAAAATTCATTAAAAAAAGATAGACATATATAGATACATAGAGGAGCTTTGAGTCAGACTCTTCATCAACTGGTCTACTTGACTGGCATTCACATTTTGCATGGTATGCAGCATGGGGCAATGGGTCAGCCAACTGCAGACATTGGCTAGTGAGCACTGTGTCAGCATTTTGCTTGATCCAAATGTGCCCATCCACATTCGCTTCAGTGCAAGGGCTGGTTTTTGCCTATTATTTACTTTGCTCATGCTTTTTCCTTTCCATGTGTTATCCCTTTTGAATGCTTTTGTAGCTATCTTTGTTTATTAAACTATGCTTTGAGGTTACAGTAAATTGAAGCCAATAATACCTAATCTTTATGTAAATAAGATTTGTATGCTTCAGTCGTGTGCATTAAGGGCTTTCTATAACTATTCTAGGTACACCTTCCACTTGTAGAGTTCTATTAAAATGACCTGCGATGGTTAAGTTTTTATACATTCGATTATTTTATTGCAAGCAATACATTTATTTAGGTCTCCCATGTCAAGGCAGTGTTGTGTGTTCTTTTTTCTTCTTTTATATTTGTGTCATATGCTTGCAACAAAAAATAAATAACCAAAGCACCAGCTTGTGAAGGCCAAATATATTGGCTTTGCCAAAACTTCTTCTGGTTGAAAATACAGCCTGAAGAAGGTGTGAGACTATCTTTTATCTGTGCTTGCCTGTGGTAATCTTAAAACAGCAGCAGTATGATCTAAGATTGCAAGATTGAATAATGTAAGGGAATGCATATTGTATTCTATCAAAAAACCTGCAACACTTCACTGCTTTATGATATCTTACAATCACATATTACGCTACTTCTCTCTTAGCTTTACTACTTGCAAACACAGATAACACATAGATGGCATTACTTGATACTGCATTAGAAAGGCATGTTCAAAGAAATTTTACTTGAACAAATGGGTGACCATAAGACTCTGTCATACAGTGCCAAAGCAGTATGCTGCTGCTTGGGCTATAAATGGAAAATTATTCTTTTAATCAAGAGTGAGTGGAATACATTTGAAAAGGGTCAGAAAACAAATAGGTACATGGCAGTATTTGAAAGGGTTGTGTTCAGACCTCACACCCAGAAGAATTAACCTCTACAATGGAAAGAGCTAGACAAAATATGATTAGCATTTTTATTCATGCTATTTCCAATGGGCACCCACTAAAGTATATTCCTAAATGCAATGTCTGTTTGACTTCGAGGGCTCATTTTCACAGCTTTGCACTGCTGGCAAGGAATGGCAAGGACATTCTGTGAACTGATACATCTATAAAGAAGTACAGAGAATGGCAATTAGTCATATGACATAAAATGTGGTATGGCGTTGATTTCAATCTAGAACTCATGAGACTAATGCAGACTCTCCCAGAAAGTGTAATATTTTGCAGTAGATTGCCAATTGATTAGGTCCAGTATTGTGCAAAAGAGTAGGTGGAACAAAATGAAAGGACAACATTAAAAGCGCACAACAGTGGGACACATTTGAATTCTGAGATTTTAAATACAGCACCTAGGATCTCTACAGATAGACGGGGTGTTCTACACTTCTTTGACTTCTCTTGGACTGGTGAGATTAATTTCAATGGCAAAATATCAATAGAAATATGATCTCAATAATAAGAGAGGTAAAGCTAGGTTCCTGTGAGGAAACAATTGACATCACTTATAAATGTCTATCTCAAAACTATTGGAGATTTTCAGGTAAGGTTATGCTTCTACTATTGGAAATGATCATTTTGACACTAAAACTCTCCAACAACCTCTGTATACTAGGTCTAGAATTGACTTAAAAAGGGAGCAAACTCACCACTAAATTTATATTACTGAGAACAATGCAGGTGCAAAGACAAATTGCTGTAAACTTGGAGAGCCGTACAGGGCCAACAATACATCAATGGACTCAAGATTCACAGACATTGGTAACAACAATAGACCTTAGATCGCACAGTAATAAGATACAAGGGGGCAAATGAATAATCATATGGTAAATTATCTTTAATTGGTAGACTACCCTCTGACTATCTTCTGCACTGAACATCTCAAATAACCAGAATTTTTTTTTAAAAGTTGCATTTAATGCATAGCTTTGTAAAACAAATGGTTTTGTTCACTCACAATGAATTTGTGATTTCGATGTACAATACCTAGACTGAAGTACTGGATCAACACATAATTGTGATCTATTATTATGAACTATGAAACTTGCAGCAGTGACACTCTTGCATTGTGTATACTGTTGAGGGGTTTCTGAATGTATTATTGAGGATGTAAGTGCTTTCTTGTTCTCTTTTGAAAATCATATGGATATGGAGATAGTCATGCTTACACAGGGAGGGCCCTGAGATGTTACCCAAACATGCAGAGAACTTTATTTTTAGTGTAACCTATATAGAAGAAGTGGATAAGTCTTTTAAAACACATTAATCTTTTCAAATAAGAAATCTAGTAAGAAGCCTGGAGAATAGGGGTGGAAACATACCAGAAATCCCAATGCTTTGGAGCAGGATTCAGTAGATCTTTGTGGAATCCTCTTTCAGACACCAGGTACTGGGCAAAGCCATCATATATAAGCTGAAACAAGAAGAAAAACACACTTAGGAATTTACTTTAGTCAACAGTCTCTAAATAAGACCTTAAAGATGTTTAGTCGTGCTGGAACCCCGGGCTGATAGTCACTGGAAGGATTGTGTTCTTATATATCTTTTTGAAAAGTTGCAACTGTAATTTGGTTATTCAGCTTTCACACTATAACCAATGTGCTATCAGACGAGCAGTTATGGGAAATAGGCCCATTTAATATTGTTATAATTTCAGGAACACCCTCTGCTTAAACCAATCAAACAAATATGTACAATATGTGTAAGTCTAGATGTTTTAATCATGGCCAACTACGGTTAGCAAGGGCCCGCAACCAGGCCCAGTTTTGCTGATACCCTCAAATGGTGTATTAACTCCAGACATTTTTGATGGAAATCATTTGAACAGCTAGCGATCATGCTGAAGACTTGGTGTGACTGTGGGCCAGTATGTGGCGTACAAACAAAGTAAAAAACATAAATGAACAAGTCAAAACAAATATATTAATAAATAATGCATGAACAAGCAACACATCTGCTTACACACCTGTAGTTTAACATTCAAAATTATTGACACCTTACATAGAAACTTTGACCTACTAAAGTAAATGGCTTTGTGATCTGCGGCTTACATTCTGATGAGTGGAATTTACCACTGCTAATAAAATTTCTGTGTCAACATTTTGCGCCTGATTAACAACCACCTTTGAGCACCTTAAGTAGAATTTAGGTGCATAACAAATATTATTATAATAGTACATTAACAATTCCTAATTCTGGAATCTGAAATTGGGGAAATTTACAATCATAAATTGCACTTTTGGCAGTAAAAAATCCACCTGCTTGGCAGCTAATCCACTTTTGTAAATTGATGGTTAAGGGTATTAAAGTAGGTGTGGTATGGATGTGACCCTAAAAAATTAAGTAAACACTTCATGATCCACCATGAAAATGCACATAAAGCTACTGCTGTGGAAAACAAGAGTAGGTACCTTTTCAAAGACAGTAAAGGGCAAAGAAAAAAAATTCATGGGAATGTAAGAGAATGAGTTTCTGTATAGGGAAAAATATTGTGTGCAACAAGAAAGAAAGTCATTTGAGCCAGTGCATATTTATACATGATTTACGTTAGTGCAGAGGTCTTCAAACTTTTTGATGCCAAGACCCCCCTGTCAAAATGTTTTACCCGTAAGGACTCCTTCCTGACAAACATTTCTAGAACCTGTTACTCCTCATCATCGAGAACTATAAATGCCCCCAATTCCCACAGCAAATCATTTTTATGGTGAGGAAATAATATTAAACAGTGTTTAGCAAACCTAAGGTCAGTGAGCGTGGGGGCGTGATCAAAGGTGTGGCTAAAAACAAAGGGCCTCATTTATGAGGAATTGGCATACGGCCGCACTGCAACTCTTCTTGCTGCGCTACCCTACGCCAATGTGAAAGGGCAGGAATGCACCGTATTTTGAAATACGGTGCATTCCTGTCCTTACCCTCTGCGTTGGCGCACAAATTGCTGCCTGGGGCCAACGTAGGCAGGATGTTTATGTGCAGAAAGGTGTAGTAAGGAAAACAAGGGACCCCAATAAGTGAACCTGGGGTAGACTAATGTTTTAGAAAACAATGGTTCTTATGTGGCCAAAAAGGTCCAAAGAAAAGGCAGTGTCAGAATTAGGGACAATGCGCTAGAGTCGAGATTGATAATGAATATCTCAGGGAGCGATAAGTAATATGAACAGGGACATGTAAGTCAAAATAACGTTCGTTATTTATTTTATGAGAATATGCAAGAGAAAATTCAGGTGCTCACATAGGAAAGTGACAACAAGCGTGAAGTGGTAAGTGGGGGTGACTTTAAAATATAAACATCGCATTGACAACACATAGAAGAACTCCTAATGAATAAATTATACAAAGTGTACAGAGTTCTTGTTGTAGGGGGTCGACGGCGTTTCGATCTCAGCTATTCGAGATCATCTTCAGGACACAGCAATTGTGAGCAAGCTGAATTCAAAACCGGGCGGTGCCGGGGAGCGAGAAATGAAGCAGAGCGCCGCAAGGGGCATGAAACCCTGATACTTGAAGCGGAGGGCGTGGAACTATTCAAACTGTGACTGGCGTCCGCCAGTGAAGGTACTGAGGGGATATGTAGCGCGTAATTGGAACAATTACTTGGAGCTGCGCAAGGAGAGGCCGCTTATTCTGGTGTCATCCGAACCAAAACGGACTGGAAACCACAATGTGGTGCAGCGGGTCAAGGCTGCAATGAGAAGTACGATTCTTCGGTTGCCGATTATTTTCTAATCAGGACTGCATTAGTAAGCCTGACAGCGAAGAGCTGAGCTGTGTGTCCTGCTTCTCCGGAGGGCGCGCTGAATGCGATGTTTATATTTTAAAGTCACCCCCACTTATCACTTCACGCTTGTTGTCACTTTCCTATGTGAGCACCTGAATTTTCTCTTGCATATTCTCATAAAATAAATAACAAACGTTATTTTGACTTACATGTCCCTGTTCATATTACTTATCGCTCCCTGAGATATTCATTATCAATCTCGACTCTAGCGCATTGTCCCTAATTCTGACACTGCCTTTTCTTTGGACCTTTTTGGCCACATAAGAACCATTGTTTTCTAAAACATTATGTGCAGAAAGGGGCACCTTCCTGCACAAAAACAATCCAGAGAGGCGTTTTCCTCTTTCTATGTGTGCTACAGAATGAAGCACACATGGAAAGAGGAAAAAACAAGGAGAAAAGAAAAATTTTCTCCTCGTTACGCCAGCTGTGGGAAGGCGTATGGTTTTGGCGCTGCCCCAGGTTTACATGATTTTGTAAATCTGAGGCAGCGTCAAAATCCATGCGTGCTGCGTGGGAACACCCACCGCAACGCCCATGGAACGCCTCCTTGATGCAGAGTAAGGCAACGCAGCGACTTGCGCTGCTTTGTCTTACTCCATATCTGAGGCCATGCAAAATCACGCAGGGTGACCATGCGTCGCCTCATAGATATGATTGAGGCGCTTGTGCCGCCGGAGCTTCAAAATAAGTGATGCTCCGGCGGCACAAGCCTGCCATAAATAAGCCCCAAAATATTCTAGAAGTTTTTTAAGTCTTCCACCATCTGGTAGCTACATAAAATAATGGGCAGCTTAAATGAAAAATAAATTTTAAAAAGTTGTTACTCAGTGGGAAATGCACTGTAGTACATTATGAAACCTCTATTAGTTAATGCACTGCAGAGGTCTGTGTGTAACCAGAAAGCCACAGAATTAAATCTTGGTTGGTGCAGTGGAGAATAGTGACTCATATTTCTAGTGCTACGAGGTCACAGCTTGTGACAGAAAGCACTGTGAATGTGTTAAGTCATTATTTTCTACTTGCATTACACATAGTATAAGATAGACTGCTACAAAATGTGCAAATAGTTTTACGATAAAATGGTGTTTTTCCAAAATGTAGATTTTAGTAATACCAGGTCGTACATAATGCAATTTTATTTTACATAACTGTCCCTTCAACCCCTCCTTGGAGGTACTAAGAGCTGTGTAAATACAATTACGATTAAAAGCACGCACTTCCCAGCCCAGTTGTTAACCCTTTGCACTACCACTCAAAAAAACAAATCTTTGTCATCACAATGCTTGGAGTGATTCGATCAATTAAAGCCAGAACTGGCTCCCAAGCATCCTTTGCATTTGCAGATTACCCTTTACATTTGCAGATTAACTCATAGCACACAATTGCATTTCATTCAGGCAAGCAGGCACCCTGGGACGTAGGCTTGTTTAGCTGTCTGCCCGGCTTCATTTCACAGCACAGAAGACTCAATTAATGAAACTTCAGCTAAAGCATTTTAACGATTGGAATTAACAGTCCCAGGACAGTTATTTTTTCCAAAACGAAGAGCAAACGTCTTAGATTCCAAGCAGAGGTAAGGCCTGGGAATGCGCGGCCCCTTCCCAGGACTCCAAGGCTCTCCTGGGGTCGCGCCCCACACATTGAAGACCTCTGCATTAGTGGAAAATCTGCTTGATTACATTTTGGACAGTATGAGTACTTGAGGCAATCTATAAAAATCATAGATTTCCACCAGTATTCCTTGGATTTTTTTGTAAAACGAATATGTATTGCACACTAAGGAGTGCTGCCCGCCAGACCAGATTCCTGACTTTATTCGGAAAAAAGGCCTTAATTTCACTTATTTGATACTGAAAACGCACCTTGTGTATACTAATGCTCCCAACATGTGACTGAAGAATTGCATCCAAATCTATGGGATGGTAAATATATTTTATGGGCATACAACTTAGTAAATAGAGAACACATATTCTGCCTTCCACACACTATTATAAATTGTGTAGGTTTATACTCTGGTCAACAAAAACTGTAAACTAATCTTTTAAAGTGCCTAGACATTGTAGCTTTCCTTGGGATGGCTTGTTGTTTTCTGTGCTATTCCACTTCTCAAAACGCTTGAACCTTTTGGTCAATCCAAGTAGTTAATTTAGAATCAGAAGATTTTTCTAAATCTAAATTGCATTACCCGGAAACCTTTCATAATAAGAAATGTATCAAAATTGTTTGTTGATTTCTGTTCTCTAGTCTTATGTTGGGACGGCAAAGTCCTCTGCATGGTGACGGACGTGTGTCCCTGCCTTAGCGCCCCAGCTGCATCGATATCTGGATCCCTGGTGTTAGACCTGGCATCCTTGGTGTGGTTTTCCGCTGACTTTTTGCCTTCAACTCTCTTGTTTTGCCTACTTTTGCTGGCTTTAGGACTCTGCACACTTTATCACTGATAACCAGTGCTAAAGTGCTTAAGTTCTCTCTTTAAAACATGGTAGAAATGGCTTACACCTAATTGACCTATTTAAATTACTTGTAAGTCCTTAGTAAAATGGTACTACATGTGCCCAGGACCTGTCAATTAAATGCTACATGTCGGTCTGCAGCACTGATTTTGCCACTGTTAGACTTGGCATCTTTGGCGTGGTTTCCCCTGACTTTTTGTTTCTACCTCCTGTATTTCTGATGCTGTGCTGGATTTTGTTTTCGCTGGCTTAGATGCTTTGGGCACTTTGCCACTGCTAATCAGTGTCAAAGTGCAAGTGCTCCCTGTGTAAATTGCTATTGCAATTGGTTCTCCCTGATTGGCATATTTGATTTACTGGTAAATCCCTAGTAAAGTGCACTGGGTGTGCCAGGGCCTGTAAATCAAATGCTACTAGTGGGCCTGAAGCAGTGATTGTGCCACCAACATGAGTAGCCCTGAAAAGGTATCTCAGAACTGCCACTGCAGTGTCTGTGTACAATTTGAAACTGCCATGTCGACCTGGCAAGTGCACCCGCTTGCCAGGCCCTAGCCTTCCCTTTTCTAACATGTAAGGCGCTCCTCAGGTAGGCTCAAGGTACTCCCATGGGCAGGGAGCAGTGAATGTGAAAGGTAGGACATGTACTGGTCTGTGTGACATGTCCCGATAGTGAAATACTGCCAATTTAGTTTTTCACTATGGAAAGGCTATCTGTCCCATAGGATAGAATGGGAGATACTTTGTAACATCTTACAAGTATGACTTCCCATTGGAACAAGATGGAAGAATAATATTTAAGCTCTCTGAACTCAAGATTTAATAACACATCTTTTAATAAAGATGTTTTTTAAATCGTGTGTTGGCAAATTCCACTTTTAGAAAGTAGGCATTATATTGTTTAATCATTGTTCGTGCCTCTGCCTGGTTGTGGATTGACTGTCTGGTTTTGGAGTGACAGGGGCTGAGGATGCACATTCACTGTAGACAGCCACTGGGGGGGGGGGTGAGGTGTGCCTGGCCCTTCCTGGATGACTCCATATTCGTTAGCCATGTGCTACTTCCGTCTTCACTGTTGCCTGCCTTTCTATTCTGCTTGAGTCATCAACTATAGTTAACTCCTTCAGCACTGAGCCAGAGCAATGTATGCTCAGAAAGGCCTGTAGCTGCTAGAATGCACCTGTTTTAGAATGTAACTGTCAGGCTATTCCAACTGATGTAAGCAGTTCTGTTTCTCCTCCCACTCTGCTGACAAAGTGGTTTCTATCTGTCCATGTTAGTCAATAGCTATTCCTGTGTATGCCTGTACCTCCCTTTGAGTCTCCATGCTTACTCAGCTGTAAACAGGGTATATAAGACCCTTGGTTTCTGTATTCTATGGACTACCTCCTACAGTGCCTGAGGGTGCTGTATTGATGTAGTCCCACTCATGAGAGATTAATAAACTTGTTATTTGATATTCCAGCTTCCGTGCCAATCTCTACTTTGTTGGTTTAAGGACCAGTGGACAGATAAGGGTGAACCCCTGCACCGGTGGGCCCCTAAAAAGGCTCATTTCCACAGTTTGGCGCCCAACTCGTGGGGCTCATCGGAGACGCGGCTGCCCGAAGGAGTGGTCTTGACGGAGGAATGGAATCTACTGAGGAGGTACCCTGCACGAGGAGACTCTTTGTCTTTGCAGACCAACGTGTTTTTCCGGTTTTCCCGATCTGACCCTCCAGGTGGCGGCCGGTCCCGACTGAGATCTCGTTTGGCGTAAGTATTGCAGTGACCATTAGGTCAACCCAGAGCTTGGCAGGTGGAGGCTGGAGACTTTTGTCATTTAGTAAAATTTGTAAGTAGAGATACGGAGCGCTCGAGTGTTCCGCCAGGCCACTTGGTAATTCGGTCTCTTCTTGCAAAGGCTTGGGGGTTTTACCCTATCTTGTTTTGGGTGGGTCTGCAGACCCCTGTAATAGGCATGCCTTATGATTTGGTAAAAACACAGAGTGTTTGCGAACACTCTGCCAGACCAACTGGTAATTCGGCGTATTTTGGAAAAGGTCTGGGCCTAGAGCCTGTCTTCTTTGGTAAGGTCGCTGTAGCGACACTCTTGATTTTGGATTTGCTTGGCCAAGATTCTGGTTTTGTTTGATTTGTCTATTGCAATAAACAAAGGCAGGTAATGAGGAGATGTTTTGTCTCCACTTTTTATAATACTTGAGATAAAATACTATTTGATTATAATATTATATTTTGTTATAATATTTTTGGCATGCCTGCTCCTAGCACACTTCATAGAATGTGTTGCTGTCTTGGAGGTACCAATATGGATCTAGAAAGTAATCAGCCGGCTCCCTAGAGGGGACACTTAATAGGTTTATGTATATTAAATACGGTATTTCTTCCATAATGTATAGTACACTATGGAACAAATATACAAAAAAAGGATCCTGATCTACGATGGCCAGTAAATGGGTCATTTGATTTTAAGAAGATTCAGTATGTTGAGCAGTGTCTGTTTCAGAGAAAGAGTTGACAAGATATGTTTGATTGTGTATTTACAATTGGTTTAGTTTGAGTACAGTCTGTGGGCTGCCTCTTGTTTTTGTCCTAGTGTTGATTTGTGGGTTGATTGTGTGTTTGAGTGTCTATGAGGTTTGTGGACTGACACCGGTGGTAATGCTTGTGAAGTTCTTGTTTGAGTGAGTAGCGACTGTGCTCTTTGTGTAAGGATGGCTTGCCTTTGCAAACTGTGTTGTGTGTTATGAGTGTGTGGCCCCTTCTTGAAAATGTCTGGAATGAGCTCAAGTTTGTTTGTTGTCGTCATTGTGTTCTGCAGATGCCATTGGAAGAATTACACTTTAAATTTTAAAGAATTAATTATATAAAAATGTTAAGTAGCTGCACGCTACCATGGAAAGTAAAGCAGTAACAAAGTATAGATGTGTGAACATTCAATTATTATATTGCCACAATGGTAAAAAAACAATTAGAATTAAAACTCGAGGCAGAATTGCCTAGTATTCCATATCAAAAGAGAAAATGTTATCTCACAACAAATAAAGCGCTCTGAGACCTTTGGGTATAGCTAGAGCTATATAATGTTAAAACTAACTTTACCTAGAAAAAGGCACTCAATAGGGAAAAGTAGGCCTCACAGAGAAAAACGAATTTGTGTGTTTTATACAACTGGGACTTAACAAAATTAAAAATAGATGCCCATCATTTTGTTAGTACTGCCTATCAGCTGCGCAAAATGTTACAGCACTATCCTTAGATACATCATATTAAATATTAAAAGGCATTCACATTATATGAGTAATTGGTTGCTGCTAAAATAAAAGCGTCTCCCTTTTACCACACTGCAAACGATAGATTTTGACTGGCTTGGAATGCCTGGTTTTTAGAATGAACTGAGCCTCATTCCCAGCACCAGAAAGAGAGCTTTTAACAGCTGCTCACGCTGTCTGTCCGAAGGAAGCTGTCTGTCAAAGCAGAGGATTTATCAGTCCTAGAGCACAAGGCCTTTTCTCCTGAAAAAGTGTAGAAGCTAACGTCTGCTGGTCATAAAACACAGCTGAATAAATAACACATGGCTTTACCCAGGCACAAGCTACAAATAAATGCTGTGGCAACTAGGTTTTAAGTTAGTACAAAATGGCATAAAAGCACGTGCATTAAAGACTACTAATTTTGAAAGTTAGAAATACAGCTTCATTATTTTGGATAAAAGAGAAAGGATAAAAGTAAGGACTTTCTTTCTTGTTGCTTTCCTAATAAGCACATCTGTGGATCTGATGGTAAATAATTACTGCCCTCTAAAAAGTGACACAAACTTTCTCTGTTTCAGTAAAGCTTCTGTGCTTAGTTTCAAAAGAAGTTTTGTAAGTGTTATAAATAAATGCATTCAAAGGCAAAAGGAAAGGAATGAGGCTTGCTTTTCATATGTAGAAACAACAAAAGGGTTAGTGATCATTATTCAAGAAATAACTACATGAAAAAAATTGTTAAAAGTCATTGCACTAAAATCGTTTTTGCATTAATATGATCTTTATAATGTCTAATCACACTATTATGAAAACTCAATAACATTTAGCAGTGTAGAAAATTACCCTGTGCAAAGTGTGCATTAAGATTTCAATGTTTAAATGGTTAAATATATTGTGCATCAAAATTAAAAAGGTGAGTATTAGTTTCTCTACCAATGACAATATTACTGTATCTTAGTGACAAACTTAAAATGTAGTATGGCCTAATGGCTGCAGTGTCAAATACAAAGGCTATTAAAAGTTATGCAAAGAGTAGCTGTACAGACAAGGGAATTACATTGCAAGCCTTTATGCAAGCCGTTATGCACAAGAATTCTGGGCGCATTATGGCATTCTGAAAACTAAAATTTTGAGCTAGTTCTTTAGGTGGTAGAATGCACAGTGCACAAGAATACAAAAAATAAAGAGCAAAAGTTACATCCTACCTTTAAAATATCACCACCGGAGTCAGCCCCTCAGTCATGCTTCTCGAGAGTTACTTGAACTGTGATGGCCACATGGGGATAGTCTTGCTCAGACATGGGACAACAGGTTTAAGGGTCAGAGGTCCAGTTCTGTATTTAGAACTGACCAGCACTACTGAAAGCAAAATGTCCACGCAGGGAGTTTTTGAGCATTTTTTTTATCTGAGGTTAGCCACTGTGACAGTGTGTGATTTCCACTTTTAGGGGCCTACATTAGACTATGAAAGCATCACAGCATTTCCTGATGTGTACATGTACATATATAATTGTGTAAATGCAAGTTGTACATTTAGTCTATAGCCCTTGTAGTAATAATACAAATAAATAAATAAACAGGGCTGTATTTGATTGAACGGGGAACATATTCCTTTTCAGCAGATTTGCTTCTATTTTGGTCTACAGCAAATAACACGTGTTAAGCAAACGCACACTGCAGTGCCACTTGTTCTAAATAGGAAAAGCATAGATATAATACCTGCTTGTGTAATGTTGAAGAGTAGTTTAACAAATTAATTCCTTTGTATTAATTAAATTTCCTGATTCTAACATTGTAGGATAAAACACTACAGGTAATGTAAACTTTGCTCTAATGATGTCTGAGGCTATAATGTGCCTAGGAAAATTAGGGTCAAATTAATTCTCAATTCATGTTAATAATATTTAGGATATCGTCATTAGTAATTTAACTACATTTAAGAAATAGAAGAATTTACTTAGTTGTTTCAATGAAATTATGGCCTTGATTAAGCCTTCCTGGAACAAGATTGGACACCACAGATCTGTTTTAGGTAACATTAGCTAAAGGAAATATTGCATATTCTGTTAGGAGCAGATGGGGATATCACTGTTTTCTTGAGAAATAATACCAGTGTAGGAGATATGCAGGGTGGGGTTTATCCTACTGAATAACGTTATCAAGGGGCAGGAGCGTCTGTGGGCCATGTGCAGAGAACAGCTCTGCTATGCATACAGAAATAATGGTTTTAACTTAAGATTACTGTGCCAGGGCTAAGATAAGGAGGCAATGAAATGAAGTCTGCATTCATGCGCCATCATGTTAAAATAGTACAATAGCTAAAGGAATTGGTAGTTGGTTATTGGATTAATGTTTTTTAGTTAGCTCAATGTGCTTGTATAGTAAAATTTACAAGGTGGTACAGTCCAATAGTATTGGACATGGCCTCCTTGGTATGGATTTCCCTAGCTATTTACCTCCTACAAGTCTGTTTGTGCCCAGCTGCCAAAAAGGGGGGAAATATTGTCGACAGGAGGTCACCTGCTTAGGTTACCTACTGTCGAAGGGGGTAGGAGACTAGCTCCTGGACAAATTAAGGGTAAGCATAATTAAGTAACACACTGTATTTTTTTTTTTTTTTTTTTTTTTGTGTTCTCTCTCTCGCCTGTCTAAAGCGGTCTAGGAACGGCCATGAGACAATTGGTTGGGCTCGCTTTAGTCATTCATTTCACAGGATGCTGTGAATATGTTTTTAAATAAATAGAGACAAAGCACCTCACCAGTGCACGTCTAATTGGCTATTAAGTAATACTGTTTGAACAAATTGTTAGAATTAACAAAATGAATAAATAAATACGCCATGTTACTGCCCATCCTGTCTGTAAACTGATAAAATTGGAATTAGATAAGGATGAAAGGATGGGTAGAATAGACTGATGTTCCCTTATTTGACCTTTAAGGGGAACTATATGTCGGTGGTTTTTGTTCAAAAATCCCAGGTGGCAACACCATTATTGTTTATGTTATTCCCATGCTATATACAGTTTGACAGAGGCATCACTAGTCTCTTATCAGTTAGTCTGTGTAATTGAGCTGACAGCCCTTATTAGAGCTGGTGAATAGGTTTTTCCCCTGAATATGATGTCACATAGTCCAGATCGTGAAAGGTAGGATGCACAGGGTTCACAATGTTAGGAAAGATGCCCGTGTGATCCTTAGCAAATATTTTGAAGGAAAATATTGCTTTATAGGAGTTTGTTTGCCACAACAAGTTCTGCTGGAGAAATTCATGTACCCACTATGTTAGGTTTAATTTGTCAGTTATTCATGCAGTAAGGATCCCTGTTAAATTAGCAGTTTTAGATTTTCCCGCCGCGCCTATAACATGAGAGCATGGTCATAAGCGCAAAATGTAGGAGTTTTTACGTAAGAAAAATAATTCTAGAAGTGTCTGCAGTCCTGTACAGTAGTGGAAGGTTCACAAGTAGAAGTGTTGTGAACTATATGACTTATGAAACACAAGCTTGCTAAGACAAGAAGCACAAAAGAATAGTTGTTTTGAAAATTCCCTTTTGAGGTTCTTCAGATAAATAATATAGGAATACACAAATGTAAGGATTCAGAGTTTGACCGTATTGTTTTTCTTTTTCCCTCAGAATTTAGTAAATGAACACAGACTTCCCTGGCTGCTTGGGATTGGGAGAAACAAATCAAATCGTGTAACGTTTACCATTGTCAGTTCACTAAAAGTTCCTTTTATACTCGCTAATAGGTCCAGGGTGTTTTTTTACTCTCAGATAGATGAAGTGGTTCTTGGGCGTCCTGCTAATGTATGGAGCGCCCCGAGACTAAAGAAGTTTTCTGAAATAGAGTATACTCTCTGTTGATAGATTATTTGTATGCCTTGTCTAAAGATCTTTGTTCTGTTCACCAATAGATATCTGCTGCCCTACAACCATTGCCAAAGGGGCCAGGACATCAGATCCAGCCTGAAGATTCAGCGAAAGCCCAGCTTGGAGTCGAGGTGGAGGGAACCAGCACAGATGTTGCTGGCAACTAGGACCGCAGTGAAGGTAGAAGGCCGGAAGCACTGGGTCCATGTGTACCCCTACTACTGTTGGATAATTGACGGGGTCACAAATCAGGACGGAGAGCTGATTCCTTGCTTTGTTCCTTTTTTCCTGATGCCCAGCTGAGAGAGGCACAGACCGACAAGGACGGCAAGGAGGCTTTGCTTGAGGTGACCCCCTGTGAAACGAGGGTTGCTTCAGATACTTCAGTCCCAGTGCACCGAGCCCCTGAGTCCCGGTCCCCAACTGAAAGTGAGCTTGCACCTCTGTTTGCTGATCAGGAGGTGCTCGGGCGTGATAGGTACAATCTGCGGCCCCAACGAAAGGACAGTGCGCCAGCAGAGCAACACAGGAGTTAGGGAAGGACTTGAGTTCAGGGTACAGGTGCTGTGCCTCTGGTGCCTGTTAGATTAGAGTGAAGAATACTGGTGCACTGCCTGAAACACTGGACAGGATCGTTGAGGGTGTTTGCCCTGGAGGGTGATTGCCCTATCCTGAAAGAAGAAACTTTTCCCTTAGCCTGGGCCGTGATTGTTTTTCTGGGTTGCAAGTTGTGCAGCTCCACCGTGGGAGAAGTGAACACTTGATGAACGATAAGAGCCTGCCTGTGAGGCTCAGACGGACACAGGGAGAAGACTCCCCTCTGGCTGGTTGTACAGTGGCTTCAATTTCCCAAGTACTTTTTTTGTTAACAATGTACCCCTTTGGTCGTTCCATTTTTGAGGAGGAGCAGCCCTTTGCGGCTTCTCGTCCTAATTCCCATGGCCCCGTTTGGTCCTCCTGGTACCCCAAAACAAAGATTGTTTTTGTGACAATATGTGTCTCCCCCTGAATATATCATTGGTAATCTAGCCCTCATAAAGAAGAACATTGGAAGGTCTATCAAGATAATGTTTTTAACTTGGAATTGGACTGGGTGGTTTTGGGATTTGTTTTCTGCTTGGGGTTGGAAAATAATGACAGTTCTGTTTGTGATAATAGCCATTATTTTCTCCTGCTATCTGTGTGTTCATTACAGCCCGATGCTCTGTTCCCTATGTATTTCTACTTGTACCTCATGTATACCAGTTAAAAGAAATATTCAGAATATAAATGCCCACCTAGCAATGGATCAGGAAATGAATGAATTTATGAGAATGGATGTGCAGGATAACTTCCATGCTCCTTCCAAATCATAGAGATGTCTTCAGCTAATGCTAAAAGGGCCGTCTGTGGAAATCGCAGAAATTGCTGTTAGCATAAGCTGAAGCCATTTTGATTGTGGCATCCATTTCCGTTAGCCATGTGTTAGCCATGGGCTTCTTCCGTCTTCACTGTTGCCTGCCTTTCTATTCTGCTTGAGTCATCAACTACAGTTAACTCCTTCAGCACTGAGCCAGAGCAATGTATGCTCAGAAAGGCCTGTAGCTGCTAGAATGCACCTGTTTTAGAATGTAACTGTCAGGCTATTCCAACTGATGTAAGCAGTTCTGTTTCTCCTCCCACTCTGCTGACAAAGTGGTTTCTATCTGTCCATGTTAGTCAATAGCTATTCCTGTGTATGCCTGTACCTCCCCTTTGAGTCTCCATGCTTACTCAGCTGTAAACAGGGTATATAAGACCCTTGGTTTCTGTATTCTATGGACTACCTCCTACAGTGCCTGAGGGTGCTGTATTGATGTAGTCCCACTAATGAGAGATTAATAAACTTGTTATTTGATATTCCAGCTTCCGTGCCAATCTCTACTTTGTTGGTTTAAGGACCAGTGGACAGATAAGGGTGAACCCCTGCACCGGCGGGCCCCTAAAAAGGCTCATTTCCACACGCCGAGGGTGACTCCACGAACTCGCCGACTTCGCATCGTCACCAGAACCAACTGACTTCCCCTGTCCTGAATTCGACACGTCGCCTCCTTGTGGACGCAACGCCTCCCCCACTCCCCAGCGGCAGCCAGGGAGCCGGCCTTGGCACCGACGCTCACCTCCACGACGCCGTGCATCGTCATCGTCTTCGTTTCAAAAGGTACTGTTTGTTTGGGGGTCCATGTGACTCCGTGCCCGACGCCACGCACCTCGGGGTCGGCGCCATACTTTGGATTTATTGCAGTCATGACGTCGTAATAGCCCCAGGTGGAGCTATTTGTTTTCTACAAGCTTTATTTTGAAAATAACTGTTTTAAGTGCTATTTTGTTGAGTTTAGATAAAGATACTTTATTTTTCTAAACTGGTGTGGTGTCCATTTGTGGTGTTATAACTGTATTACTGTGTGTTTTGAGTACAAATACTTTACACACTGCCTCCTGGATAAGCCTGTCTCCTCATGCCAAGCTACCAAGGGGGTGAGTAGGGGTTATATAAAGTGTGTATCCCCCTTAGCCTGACTAGAAGCAAGGGTCCCTACTTGGACAAAGGTACCAACCTCTGCCAATTAGAGACTCCCATTTCTAACATTGGTGGTCAGCAGTGAGGACTTGAACTTGTATTTGTACTTGACCCACAGTGATTGGTGTACATCACTAGTTTAGTGCAGACCACTAAGCAACCACATACTGTGTTTTATTTTTCGTTCTATTTTTGATCTGACCCTTGAAGTATCCACGCACCATGTCTCTAAATGGTAAACCAGCAAGTGAGGCTACAGAAGTGGAATTTGACATGGAAGTGATAAGTAGTTACAAAGTAGATCAACTCAAGCAATTCTGCAAGAGCTTTGGATGTCCCATGAGGAGCAACTCTAGGAAAGAGGAGCTACAGAAGGGCCTAGGGGCCTGGTGGGAGCCCAGAGAAGCTGGGGAGACAGATGATGCAGATGGGGGTGTGCCAGAGGGCATCTTCAGATCCCAGGATTTGCCTGTTGGGAGAGCAGCCTCTGTGGTTGGCAGCAATGGTTCATTCAGGACTCCTTCTCCAGAGGAATTGGAGGACAGGCAAAGGGCCAGATATCATAATTTAGAGGTTATGAGGCTCCAAATGAAGCAATTGGAAATGGAGAACCAAAAAGCTGCCATAGAAAAGGAGAGGATGGCAGTGGAGAGTGAAAAAGCTAGTGTTTTGGAGGAGAAGAAATTGATCTTGGCACATGAATTGAGGAAGAGAGAGCTGGACATCAAGGCCAAACAGGCGGAGCCCAGTACAAATGGTGGCAGCGTACAGCCAGTGCAAGGGGGTAAGGTATACATTCCCAAAGAGCTGGTGCAGAATTTCCAGAAGGGGGAGGATATTTATGCTTGGTTTGCATCTTATGAGGCAGCACTGCGTATGAATGAGGTCCCTGAGAAGAATTGGTGGCGGGCCTGTGGAGACACTTTGAAGCCAATGGGAGGAACACCCTGACACCTTTGGAGGAGGCGGGTGCTCTGACCTACCCCAATATGAAGGAGGCTTTATGCCTCAGGTATGGGCTCACACCTGAGTAGTACATGGAAAAGTTTAGGTCTTTCAAGAAGCTTTAATCCAATCCGTGGGTTGAATGTGTGAATCTTTATTGCAGAGCACTGGATGGTTGGATAAAGGGCAGCAAGGTAACTGATTACCAGGGGTTGTAGAATCTGATTGGTTGGAGCACTTGAGTAGTCTTTGTGTTCCAGAGCTGCGCTAGCATCTGATGGATAGTAAGCTGACTGACCCCAAGAAGCTTGCTCAGGAGGCGGACCGCTGGACGAGTAACAGAGTCCACAAGGGGTATGTGGGAAACAATGCCAAAGGTGGGCAGGGTCCCCAGCAGAAGAGTGGGGGGGACAAGGGTAACCAAAAGGAGTTCTCTAAAGGGCCCCAAAATAGTTCCCAGGGTAAAGATTCCCAGCCCCCCCAGTTCTAAGAAACCATGGCCCCCTAGGGGTGAGCCAGACAACCAGGGTCCACGCAAGTGTTATGCATGTGGTCAGGAGGGTCACATGCAGAATGATCCCAAGTGCCCCAAGGCACCACCAGCACCCACTGGTGCACCGTCACCGGGGTTAATTAGTGTAGTGCTGGGGGAGGAGTGGTTCCTAGTCAGGGTGGGGAGCCAGCTGTGATGATCCTTATCTCATTAGGAGATAGAGAGATGGTCCAGGAAACCTGCCTGCTGGATAACACTAAAAAGTACCTGAAGTGGGTGACCATCAATGGGCGGAGGATGGAAGCTCTGAGAGATACAGGAGCCAGTGTGACATCTGTCAGGTGTCAATGGGTGTCTGAAGAGCAGGTCATCCCCACTGTGCTTCACCCTGTAGTTGCTGCAGACAACTCTGAGCGCCTGTGTAAGGTGGCGCAGGTTCCCTCTGAGTGGGGGGGAGGGGGTCTCAGGTTCCTTGAAGGTCGTTGTAGGTCCGTCCATGCCTGTTGACTGTCTGCTTGGCAATGACCAGGAGGGTTCCCCTTGGAAGGAGGTGGAACGCCAGGCTCACTTAAAGATGTTGGATCTGTCTGAGTGGACCTGTGTGACCACTTAGTCAATGGCAGCCAGTAGGGGTATTCAAGAGGCCCTGGAGCCTGAAACATTGGCCCAGGTGCCTGCCAGAAAGAGAAGGGACAGGGGGCATGGGGAACCCGCCCAAGAACTTCCCACGGTCCAGAAGGAGGCAGACCCTGAGGGGGGTGCCCTGGAACCTACAGGGGAGCAAGTGGCTGAACTGGGAGACCTGCCTGAGCTGCCCCATTGGCAGCAGGAAGTAGGTCCCTCCAGGGAGGAGTTCTCCAAGGCGCAGATGGAGTGCCCCACTCTTGTTGGTTTGCGGCAACAGTCTGCAGACTAGGCAGCAGGTGGTTTGTCTGGATCACATTTGATTTATTGGAAGAATAGTCTCCTATATAGTGAGCCTAAGGTTGCTGAACCCGGGGCAGCCCGTGTGCTGGTGGTACCCAAGTGCTAGAGGACTTTCCTACTGGGTCTGGCTCATGATGTGCCTTTGGCATGACATTTGGGGTGCGACAAGACCTATCACAGGCTTGTCACCCACTTCTACTGGCCACAAATGCAAAGGCACGTTGGCACACATTGTCGGTCTTGTCAGACTTGCCAGGCAAGTGGCAAAAGTGGGGGGAAGTGTAAGGCTCCCCTCCAACTCTTTCCTGTAGTGAGCACCCCTTTCGAGCAGGTGGGCATTGAGATTGTGGGGCCCCTGGAACCCAAGACAGCCTTAGGCACCAAGTTTATCTTGGTGGACCATGCCACCTGGCACCCGGAGGCTGTCCCTCTCAGGACAATCACGCCCCCTGTGGTGAGCCGTGCATTGATGGGGATCTTTTCCCGTATGGGGTTCCCCAGAGAGGTGGTCTCTGACACAAACTTCATATCTAGGTATATGGAATCATTGTGGGAGGAGTGCGTGTAATGTACAAATTCACCACTCCTTACCATCCCCAAGGAAATGGGTTGGTTGAGAGATTCAACTGAACCCTGAAAGGCATGATAAAGGGTCTTGCAGAACCCACGAGACGTCTTCCTACCATGCCTGTTTGCCTACAGGGAGGTAAAGCAGAAATCCTTAGGGTTCAGTCCCTTTGAATTACTGTATGGGCACCCTGTGAGAGAACCTCTGAGTCTGGTGAAGGAGGGCTGGGAGAAAACTCCTGGTAAGACCCCCCAAGATGTGTTCAGTTACATGCTGGCCTTCACGAACCAGACTCAACACTTCAGGAAAATCGCTCAGGCGAACCGGGAAGTCAGCCAGGAGGAGATGAAACGTTGGTACGACCAGAATACCACTCTGGTTGAGTTTCAGCCTGGTCAAAAAGTGTGGGTGATGGCACTAGTGGAGCCTTGTGCACTCCAAGACAAGTGGGCTGGTCCATTTGAGGTGGTGGAGCGCAAGAGTGAAGTGATCTACTTGGTTAACTTGCAGACCCCCAGGAACCCTTTGAGGGTCGTGCACGTGAACCGCCTCAAACCTCACTTTGAGAGGTCTGAAGTGACAATGCTCCTGGCTACAGATGATGGAATGGAAGAGGAGAGTGAGCCTCTTCCTGACCTCCTGTCGGCCAAGGAACATGATGGGTCAGTGGATGGAGTGAACCTCTCTCCCACCCTGACCCTAGAGCAGCAGAGGGACTGTCGTCAGGTGACGGGACAGTTTGCCTCCCTGTTCTCCCTGACTCCAGGAATCACCAATTGGTGTGTCCATGATGTGGACACTGGGGACAGTTTACCTGTAAAACACAACATTTACAGAGTAACTGACAAAGTCAGGGCCAGCATTAAGGAAGAGGTTTCCAAGATGTTGGCGTTAGGGGTGAGAGAGCCCTCCAGCAGCCGCTGGGCGAGCCCAGTGGTCTTGGTTCCGAAAGCTGCCGCAACCAGTGCCACTCCTGAACTCCGGTTCTGTGTGAACTACCGTGGGCTCAATGCCATCACCAGGACTGAAGCGCACCCCATCCCCAGAGCTGATGAGCTCATTGATCGGTTGTGAGCTGCCCGGTACCTCAGTACTTTTGATCGAACGTCTGGGTACTGGCTGATTGCCTTGACTGATGAAGCAAGAGAGAGGTCTGCGTTTTCAATGCCAGAGGGGCACTATCAGTTCCTTATCGTGCCCTTTGGGTTGAAGAATGCCCCAGCCACATTCCAGAGACTGGTCGACCAGGTACTGTCCGGGCTGAAGGAATTCAGCTCTGCCTACCTGGACAACATTGCTGTGTTCCGCTCTTGCTGGGAGGAACACTTGTAACACCTCTGCGAAGTGTTGAAGGCTCTGCAGAAGGCAGGCCTCACTATCAAGGCCAGTAAGTGCCAGATAAGTCAGGGATCTGTGGTGTACTTAGGGCACCAGGTAAGAAGCGACCAGGTGGCGGCCCTATAGCCTAAGATCAACACCATTCTGGCTTGGTAGCCCTCCAAGACCCAGACAGAGGTGAGAGACTTTTTAGGTCTCACCGGCTACTACAGACAGTTAGTCAAGGGGTATGGCACCATTGTTGCCCCCTTGACAGAGCTTACTTCAAGGAAGCAGTCAAGGCAAAGTGATCTGGACCGATGCCTGTCAGACCGCTTTTGATGCCCTGAAATCTGCCATGTGCACGGCGTCCGTGCTCAAGGCACCCAACTTCTCCCAAGAATTTGTTGTGCAGACAGATGCTTCAGAGCATGGTGTGGGAGCAGTACTCTCACAGTTGAATGACGAGGGTGCGGACCAACCCATAGCTTTCATTAGTAGGAGGCTACTTCCCAGGGAACAGAGGTGGAGTGCAATTAAAAGAGAAGCTTCTGCTGTGGTCTGGGTGTTAAAGAAGCTAAGACCCAGCTTGTTTGGGACTCACTCCCGGATGAAACCCCGAAACCGGTCCTAGGATGCTTGTTTCCAGTCCAGGGAGGACCTGGCTTGGCAGTTCGGGCTGGACTGTTCCCATGAGGCACAGGGTCAAGACTGATTTGCATATGGCTGGGTCCAAACTGGAATGGCATGGTGAGCAAAAAAACGATGGATTTAGGCCCAGATCTCTGTACTGGGGTGAATGTATGACATTGTTCTGCATTCTGTCCATCAACTGTTGTTTTTGCATTTGTCACCCCGAGTGGGACGGGTATGCCCAGACGTGGGTCCCGTGCTCTCCATGCCACTGGAATCAAGCTATCCTGGCTGAAGAGGGGTGAAACCGGTCCTAGGATGCTTGTTTCCAGTCCAGGGAGGACCTGGCTTGGCAGTTCGGGCTGGACTGTTCCCATGAGGCACAGGGTCAAGACTGATTTGCATATGGCTGGGTCCAAACTGGAATGGCATGGTGAGCAAAAAAACGTTGGATTTAGGCCCAGATCTCTGTACTAGGGTGAATGTATGACATTGTTCTGCATTCTGTCCATCAACTGTTGTGTTTGCATTTGTCACCCCGAGTGGGACGGGTATGCCCAGACGTGGGTCCTGTGCTCTCCATGCCACTGGAATCAAGCTATCCTGGCTGAAGAGGGGTGAAACCCCGAAACCGGTCCTAGGATTAGTGTTTCCAGTCCAGGGAGGACCTGGCTTGGCAGTTCGGGCTGGACTGTTCCCATGAGGCACAGGGTCAAGACTGATTTGCATATGGCTGGGTCCAAACTGGAATGGCATGGTGAGCAAAAAACGATGGATTTAGGCCCAGATCTCTGTACTGGGGTGAATGTATGACATTGTTCTGCATTCTGTCCATCAACTGTTTTTGCATTTGTCACCCCGAGTGGGACGGGTATGCCCAGACGTGGGTCCCATGCTCTCCATGCCACTGGAATCAAGCTATCCTGGCTGAAGAGGGGTGAAACCCGAAACCGGTCCTAGGATGCTTGTTTCCAGTCCAGGGAGGACCTGGCTTGGCAGTTCGGGCTGGACTGGTCCCATGAGGCACAGGGTCAAGACTGATTTGCATATGGCTGGGTCCAAACTGGAATGGCATGGTGAGCAAAAAAACGATGGATTTAGGCCCAGATCTCTGTACTGGGGTGAATGTATGACATTGTTCTGCATTCTGTCCATCAACTGTTGTTTTTGCATTTGTCATCCCAAGTGGGACGGGTATGCCCAGACGTGGGTCCCGTGCTCTCCATGCCACTGGAATCAAGCTATCCTGGGTGAAGAGGGGTGAAACCCCGAAACCGGTCCTAGGATGCTTGTTTCCAGTCCAGGGAGGACCTGGCTTGGCAGTTCGGGCTGGACTGTTCCCATGAGGCACAGGGTCAAGACTGATTTGCATATGGCTGGGTCCAAACTGGAATGGCATGGTGAGCAAAAAACGATGGATTTAGGCCCAGATCTCTGTACTGGGGTGAATGTATGACATTGTTCTGCATTCTGTCCATCAACTGTTGTTTTTGCATTTGTCACCCCGAGTGGGACGGGTATGCCCAGACATGGGTCCCGTGCTCTCCATGCCACTGGAATCAAGCTATCCTGGCTGAAGAGGGGTGAAACCCCGAAACCGGTCCTAGGATGCTTGTTTCCAGTCCAGGGAGGACCTGGCTTGGCAGTTCGGGCTGGACTGTTCCCATGAGGTACAGGGTCAAGACTGATTTCCATATGGCTGGGTCCAAACTGGAATGGCATGGTGAGCAAAAAAACGATGGATTTAGGCCCAGATCTCTGTACTGGGGTGAATGTATGACATTGTTCTGCATTCTGTCCATCAACTGTTGTTTTTGCATTTGTCACCCCGAGTGGGACGGGTATGCCCAGACGTGGGTCCCGTGCTCTCCATGCCACTGGAATCAAGCTATCCTGGCTGAAGAGGGGTGAAACCCCGAAACCGGTCCTAGGATTAGTGTTTCCAGTCCAGGGAGGACCTGGCTTGGCAGTTCGGGCTGGACTGTTCCCATGAGGCACAGGGTCAAGACTGATTTGCATATGGCTGGGTCCAAACTGGAATGGCATGGTGAGCAAAAAAACGATGGATTTAGGCCCAGATCTCTGTACTGGGGTGAATGTATGACATTGTTCTGCATTCTGTCCATCAACTGTTGTTTTTTGTATTTGTCACCCCGAGTGGGACGGGTATGCCCAGACGTAGGTACCCTGCTCTCCATGCCACTGGAATCAAGCTATCCTGGCTGAAGAGGGGTGAAACCCCGAAACCGGTCCTAGGATGCTTGTTTCCAGTCCAGGGAGGACCTGGCTTGGCAGTTCGGGCTGGACTGGTCCCATGAGGCACAGGGTCAAGACTGATTTGCATATGGCTGGGTCCAAACTGGAATGGCATGGTGAGCAAAAAAACGATGGATTTAGGCCCAGATCTCTGTACTGGGGTGAATGTATGACATTGTTCTGCATTCTGTCCATCAACTGTTTTTGCATTTGTCACCCCGAGTGGGACGGGTATGCCCAGACGTGGGTCCCATGCTCTCCATGCCACTGGAATCAAGCTATCCTGGCTGAAGAGGGGTGAAACCCCGAAACCGGTCCTAGGATGCTTGTTTCCAGTCCAGGGAGGACCTGGCTTGGCAGTTCGGGCTGGACTGGTCCCATGAGGCACAGGGTCAAGACTGATTTGCATATGGCTGGGTCCAAACTGGAATGGCATGGTGAGCAAAAAAACGATGGATTTAGGCCCAGATCTCTGTACTGGGGTGAATGTATGACATTGTTCTGCATTCTGTCCATCAACTGTTGTTTTTGCATTTGTCACCCCGAGTGGGACGGGTATGCCCAGACGTGGGTCCCGTGCTCTCCATGCCACTGGAATCAAGCTATCCTGGTTGAAGAGGGATGAAACCGGTCCTAGGATGCTTGTTTCCAGTCCAGGGAGGACCTGGCTTGGCAGTTCGGGCTGGACTGTTCCCATGAGGCACAGGGTCAAGACTGATTTGCATATGGCTGGGTCCAAACTGGAATGGCATGGTGAGCAAAAAAACAATGGATTTAGGCCCAGATCTCTGTACTGGGGTGAATGTATGACATTGTTCTGCATTCTGTCCATCAACTGTTGTTTTTGCATTTGTCACCCCGAGTGGGACGGGTATGCCCAGACGTGGGTCCCGTGCTCTCCATGCCACTGGAATCAAGCTATCCTGGGTGAAGAGGGGTGAAACCCCGAAACCGGTCCTAGGATGCTTGTTTCCAGTCCAGGGAGGACCTGGCTTGGCAGTTCGGGCTGGACTGTTCCCATGAGGCACAGGGTCAAGACTGATTTGCATATGGCTGGGTCCAAACTGGAATGGCATGGTGAGCAAAAAAACGATGGATTTAGGCCCAGATCTCTGTACTAGGGTGAAAGTATGACATTGTTCTGCATTCTGTCCATCAACTGTTGTTTTTGCATTTGTCACCCCAAGTGGGACGGGTATGCCCAGACGTGGGTCCCGTGCTCTCCATGCCACTGGAATCAAGCTATCCTGGCTGAAGAGGGGTGAAACCCCGAAACCGGTCCTAGGATGCTTTTTTCCAGTCCAGGGAGGACCTGGCTTGGCAGTTCGGGCTGGACTGTTCCCATGAGGCACAGGGTCAAGACTGATTTGAATATGGCTGGGTCCAAACTGGAATGGCATGGTGAGCAAAAAACGATGGATTTAGGCCCAGATCTCTGTACTGGGGTGAATGTATGACATTGTTCTGCATTCTGTCCATCAACTGTTGTTTTTGCATTTGTCAGCCCGAGTGGGACGGGTATGCCCAGACGTGGGTCCCCTGCTCTCCATGCCACTGGAATCAAGCTATCCTGGCTGAAGAGGGGTGAAACCACGAAACATGTCCTAGGATGCTTGTTTCCAGTCCAGGGAGGACCTGGCTTGGCAGTTCGGGCTGGACTGTTCCCATGAGGCACAGGGTCAAGACTGATTTGCATATGGCTGGGTCCAAACTGGAATGGCATGGTGAGCAAAAAACGATGGATTTAGGCCCAGATCTCTGTACTGGGGTGAATGTATGACATTGTTCTGCATTCTGTCCATCAACTGTTGTTTTTGCATTTGTCACCCCGAGTGGGACGGGTATGCCCAGACGTGGGTCCCGTGCTCTCCATGCCACTGGAATCAAGCTATCCTGGCTGTAGAGGGGTGAAACCCCGAAACCGGTCCTAGGATGCTTGTTTCCAGTCCAAGGAGGACCTGGCTTGGCAGTTCGGGCTGGACTGTTCCCATGAGGCACAGGGTCAAGACTGATTTGCATATGGCTGGGTCCAAACTGGAATGGCATGGTGAGCAACAAAACGATGGATTTAGGCCCAGATCTCTGTACTGGGGTGAATGTATGACATTGTTCTGCATTCTGTCCATCAACTGTTGTTTTTGCATTTGTCAGCCCGAGTGGGACGGGTATGCCCAGACGTGGGTCCCCTGCTCTCCATGCCACTGGAATCAAGCTATCCTGGCTGAAGAGGGGTGAAACCCCAAAACCGGTCCTAGGATGCTTGTTTCCAGTCCAGGGAGGACCTGGCTTGGCAGTTCGGGCTGGACTGTTCCCATGAGGCACAGGGTCAACACTGATTTGCACATGGCTGGGTCCAAACTGGAATGGCATGGTGAGCAAAAAACGATGGATTTAGGCCCAGATCTCTGTACTGGGGTGAATGTATGACATTGTTCTGCATTCTGTCCATCAACTGTTGTTTTTGCATTTGTCACCCCGAGTGGGACGGGTATGCCCAGACGTGGGTCCCGTGCTCTCCATGCCACTGGAATCAAGCTATCCTGGCTGAAGAGGGGTGAAACCGGTCCTAGGATGCTTGTTTCCAGTCCAGGGAGGACCTGGCTTGGCAGTTCGGGCTGGACTGTTCCCATGAGGCACAGGGTCAAGACTGATTTGCATATGGCTGGGTCCAAACTGGAATGGCATGGTGAGCAAAAAACGATGGATTTAGGCCCAGATCTCTGTACTGGGGTGAATGTATGACATTGTTCTGCATTCTGTCCATCAACTGTTGTTTTTGCATTTGTCACCCCGAGTGGGACGGGTATGCCCAGACGTGGGTCCCGTGCTCTCCATGCCACTGGAATCAAGCTATCCTGGCTGAAGAGGGGTGAAACCCCGAAACCGGTCCTAGGATGCTTGTTTCCAGTCCAGGGAGGACCTGGCTTGGCAGTTTGGGCTGGACTGTTTCCATGAGGCACAGGGTCAAGACTGATTTGCATATGGCTGGGTCCAAACTGGAATGGCATGGTGAGCAAAAAACGATGGATTTAGGCCCAGATCTCTGTACTGGGGTGAATGTATGACATTGTTCTGCATTCTGTCCATCAACTGTTGTTTTTGTATTTGTCACCCCGAGTGGGACGGGTATGCCCAGACGTGGGTCCCCTGCTCTCCATGCCACTGGAATCAAGCTATCCTGGCTGAAGAGGGGTGAAACCGGTCCTAGGATGCTTGTTTCCAGTCCAGGGAGAACCTGGCTTGGCAGTTCGGGCTGGACTGTTCCCATGCGGCACAGGGTCAAGACTGATTTGCATATGGCTGGGTCCAAACTGGAATGGCATGGTGAGCAAAAAAACGATGGATTTAGGCCCAGATCTCTGTACTGGGGTGAATGTATGACATTGTTCTGCATTCTGTCCATCAACTGTTGTTTTTGCATTTGTCACCCCGAGTGGGACGGGTATGCCCAGACGTGGGTCCCGTGCTCTCCATGCCACTGGAATCAAGCTATCCTGGCTGAAGAGGGGTGAAACCCCGAAACCGGTCCTAGGATGCTTGTTTCCAGTCCAGGGAGGACCTGGCTTGGCAGTTCGGGCTGGACTGTTCCCATGAGGCACAGGGTCAAGACTGATTTGCATATGGCTGGGTCCAAACTGGAATGGCATGGTGAGCAAAAAAACGATGGATTTAGGCCCAGATCTCTGTACTGGGGTGAATGTATGACATTGTTCTGCATTCTGTCCATCAACTGTTGTTTTTGCATTTGTCACCCCGAGTGGGACGGGTATGCCCAGACGTGGGTACCGTGCTCTCCATGCCACTGGAATCAAGCTATCCTGGCTGAAGAGGGTGAACCCCAAAACCGGTCCTAGGATGCTTTTTTCCAGTCCAGGGAGGACCTGGCTTGGCAGTTCGGGCTGGACTGTTCCCATGAGGCACAGGGTCAAGACTGATTTGCATATGGCTGGGTCCAAACTGGAATGGCATGGTGAGCAAAAAACGATGGATTTAGGCCCAGATCTCTGTACTGGGGTGAATGTATGACATTGTTCTGCATTCTGTCCATCAACTGTTGTTTTTGCATTTGTCAGCCCGAGTGGGACGGGTATGCCCAGACGTGGGTCCCCTGCTCTCCATGCCACTGGAATCAAGCTATCCTGGCTGAAGAGGGGTGAAACCCCAAAACCGGTCCTAGGATGCTTGTTTCCAGTCCAGGGAGGACCTGGCTTGGCAGTTCGGGCTGGACTGTTCCCATGAGGCACAGGGTCAAGACTGATTTGCACATGGCTGGGTCCAAACTAGAATGGCATGGTGAGCAAAAAAACGATGGATTTAGGCCCAGATCTCTGTACTGGGGTGAATGTATGACATTGTTCTGCATTCTGTCCAACTGTTGTTTTTGCATTTGTCACCCCGAGTGGGACGGGTATGCCCAGACGTGGGTCACGTGCTCTCCATGCCACTGGAATCAAGCTATCCTGGCTGAAGAGGGGTGAAACCGGTCCTAGGATGCTTGTTTCCAGTCCAGGGAGGACCTGGCTTGGCAGTTCGGGCTGGACTGTTCCCATGAGGCACAGGGTCAAGACTGATTTGCATATGGCTGGGTCCAAACTGGAATGGCATGGTGAGCAAAAAACGATGGATTTAGGCCCAGATCTCTGTACTGGGGTGAATGTATGACATTGTTCTGCATTCTGTCCATCAACTGTTGTTTTTGCATTTGTCACCCCGAGTGGGACGGGTATGCCCAGACGTGGGTCCCGTGCTCTCCATGCCACTGGAATCCAGCTATCCTGGCTGAAGAGGGGTGAAACCCCGAAACAGGTCCTAGGATGCTTGTTTCCAGTCCAGGGAGGACCTGGCTTGGCAGTTCGGGCTGGACTGTTCCCATGAAGCACAGGGTCAAGACTGATTTGCATATGGCTGGGTCCAAACTGGAATGGCATGGTGAGCAAAAACGATGGATTTAGGCCCAGATCTCTGTACTGGGGTGAATGTATGACATTGTTCTGCATTCTGTCCATCAACTGTTGTTTTTGCATTTGTCACCCCGAGTGGGACGGGTATGCCCAGACGTGGGTCCCGTGCTCTCCATGCCACTGGAATCAAGCTATCCTGGCTGTAGAGGGTGAAACCCCGAAACCGGTCCTAGGATGCTTGTTTCCAGTCCAAGGAGGACCTGGCTTGGCAGTTCGGGCTGGACTGTTCCCATGAGGCACAGGGTCAAGACTGATTTGCATATGGCTGGGTCCAAACTGGAATGGCATGGTGAGCAAAAAAACGATGGATTTAGGCCCCGATCTCTGTACTGGGGTGAATGTATGACATTGTTCTGCATTCTGTCCATCAACTGTTGTTTTTGCATTTGTCAGCCCGAGTGGGACGGGTATGCCCAGACGTGGGTCCCCTGCTCTCCATGCCACTGGAATCAAGCTATCCTGGCTGAAGAGGGTGAAACCCCAAAACCGGTCCTAGAATGCTTGTTTCCAGTCCAGGGAGGACCTGGCTTGGCAGTTCGGGCTGGACTGTTCCCATGAAGCACAGGGTCAAGACTGATTTGCATATGGCTGGGTCCAAACTGGAATGGCATGGTGAGCAAAAAACGATGGATTTAGGCCCAGATCGCTGTACTGGGGTGAATGTATGACATTGTTCTGCATTCTGTCCATCAACTGTTGTTTTTGCATTTGTCACCCCGAGTGGGACGGGTATGCCCAGACGTGGGTCCCGTGCTCTCCATGCCACTGGAATCAAGCTATCCTGGCTGAAGAGGGGTGAAACGGGTCCTAGGATGCTTGTTTCCAGTCCAGGGAGGACCTGGCTTGGCAGTTCGGGCTGGACTGTTCCCATGAGGCACAGGGTCAAGACTGATTTGCATATGGCTGGGTCCAAACTGCAATGGCATGGTGAGCAAAAAAACGATGGATTTAGGCCCAGATCTCTGTACTGGGGTGAATGTATGACATTGTTCAGGCATTCTGTCCATCAACTGTTGTTTTTGCATTTGTCACCCCGAGTGGGACGGGTATGCCCAGACGTGGGTCCCGCGCTCTCCATGCCACTGGAATCAAGCTATCCTGGCTGAAGAGGGGTGAAACCCCGAAACCGGTCCTAGGATGCTTGTTTCCAGTCCAGGGAGGACCTGGCTTGGCAGTTCGGGCTGGACTGTTCCCATGAGGCACAGGGTCAAGACTGATTTGCATATGGCTGGGTCCAAACTGGAATGGCATGGTGAGCAAAAAAACGATGGATTTAGGCCCAGATCTCTGTACTGGGGTGAATGTATGACATTGTTCTGCATTCTGTCCATCAACTGTTGTTTTTGCATTTGTCACCCCGAGTGGGACGGGTATGCCCAGACGTGGGTCCTGTGCTCTCCATGCCACTGGAATCAAGCTATCCTGGCTGAAGAGGGGTGAAACCGGTCCTAGGATGCTTGTTTCCAGTCCAGGGAGGACCTGGCTTGGCAGTTCGGGCTGGACTGTTCCCATGAGGCACAGGGTCAAGACTGATTTGCATATGGCTGGGTCCAAACTGGAATGGCATGGTGAGCAAAAAAACGATGGATTTAGGCCCAGATCTCTGTACTGGGGTGAATGTATGACATTGTTCTGCATTCTGTCCATCAACTGTTGTTTTTGCATTTGTCACCCCGAGTGGGACGGGTATGCCCAGACGTGGGTCCCGTGCTCTCCATGCCACTGGAATCAAGCTATCCTGGCTGAAGAGGGGTGAAACCCCGAAACCGGTCCTAGGATGCTTGTTTCCAGTCCAGGGAGGACCTGGCTTGGCAGTTCGGGCTGGACTGTTCCCATGAGGCACAGGGTCAAGACTGATTTGCATATGGCTGGGTCCAAACTGGAATGGGATGGTGAGCAAAAAAACGATGGATTTAGGCCCAGATCTCTGTACCGGGGTGAATGTATGACATTGTTCTGCATTCTGTCCATCAACTGTTGTTTTTGCATTTGTCACCCCGAGTGGGACGGGTATGCCCAGACGTGGGTCCCGTGCTCTCCATGCCACTGGAATCAAGCTATCCTGGCTGAAGAGGGGTGAAACCACGAAACATGTCCTAGGATGCTTGTTTCCAGTCCAGGGAGGACCTGGCTTGGCAGTTCGGGCTGGACTGTTCCCATGAGGCACAGGGTCAAGACTGATTTGCATATGGCTGGGTCCAAACTGGAATGGCATGGTGAGCAAAAAAACGATGGATTTAGGCCCAGATCTCTGTACTGGGGTGAATGTATGACATTGTTCTGCATTCTGTCCATCAACTGTTGTTTTTGCATTTGTCACCCCGAGTGGGACGGGTATGCCCAGACGTGGGTCCCGTGCTCTCCATGCCACTGGAATCAAGCTATCCTGGCTGTAGAGGGGTGAAACCCCGAAACCGGTCCTAGGATGCTTGTTTCCAGTCCAAGGAGGACCTGGCTTGGCAGTTCGGGCTGGACTGTTCCCATGAGGCACAGGGTCAAGACTGATTTGCATATGGCTGGGTCCAAACTGGAATGGCATGGTGAGCAACAAAACGATGGATTTAGGCCCAGATCTCTGTACTGGGGTGAATGTATGACATTGTTCTGCATTCTGTCCATCAACTGTTGTTTTTGCATTTGTCAGCCCGAGTGGGACGGGTATGCCCAGACGTGGGTCCCCTGCTCTCCATGCCACTGGAATCAAGCTATCCTGGCTGAAGAGGGGTGAAACCCCAAAACCGGTCCTAGGATGCTTGTTTCCAGTCCAGGGAGGACCTGGCTTGGCAGTTCGGGCTGGACTGTTCCCATGAGGCACAGGGTCAACACTGATTTGCACATGGCTGGGTCCAAACTGGAATGGCATGGTGAGCAAAAAACGATGGATTTAGGCCCAGATCTCTGTACTGGGGTGAATGTATGACATTGTTCTGCATTCTGTCCATCAACTGTTGTTTTTGCATTTGTCACCCCGAGTGGGACGGGTATGCCCAGACGTGGGTCCCGTGCTCTCCATGCCACTGGAATCAAGCTATCCTGGCTGAAGAGGGGTGAAACCGGTCCTAGGATGCTTGTTTCCAGTCCAGGGAGGACCTGGCTTGGCAGTTCGGGCTGGACTGTTCCCATGAGGCACAGGGTCAAGACTGATTTGCATATGGCTGGGTCCAAACTGGAATGGCATGGTGAGCAAAAAAACGATGGATTTAGGCCCAGATCTCTGTACTGGGGTGAATGTATGACATTGTTCTGCATTCTGTCCATCAACTGTTGTTTTTGCATTTGTCACCCCGAGTGGGACGGGTATGCCCAGACGTGGGTCCCGTGCTCTCCATGCCACTGGAATCAAGCTATCCTGGCTGAAGAGGGTGAAACCCCGAAACCGGTCCTAGGATGCTTGTTTCCAGTCCAGGGAGGACCTGGCTTGGCAGTTTGGGCTGGACTGTTTCCATGAGGCACAGGGTCAAGACTGATTTGCATATGGCTGGGTCCAAACTGGAATGGCATGGTGAGCAAAAAACGATGGATTTAGGCCCAGATCTCTGTACTGGGGTGAATGTATGACATTGTTCTGCATTCTGTCCATCAACTGTTGTTTTTGTATTTGTCACCCCGAGTGGGACGGGTATGCCCAGACGTGGGTCCCCTGCTCTCCATGCCACTGGAATCAAGCTATCCTGGCTGAAGAGGGGTGAAACCGGTCCTAGGATGCTTGTTTCCAGTCCAGGGAGAACCTGGCTTGGCAGTTCGGGCTGGACTGTTCCCATGCGGCACAGGGTCAAGACTGATTTGCATATGGCTGGGTCCAAACTGGAATGGCATGGTGAGCAAAAAAACGATGGATTTAGGCCCAGATCTCTGTACTGGGGTGAATGTATGACATTGTTCTGCATTCTGTCCATCAACTGTTGTTTTTGCATTTGTCACCCCGAGTGGGACGGGTATGCCCAGACGTGGGTCCCGTGCTCTCCATGCCACTGGAATCAAGCTATCCTGGCTGAAGAGGGGTGAAACCCCGAAACCGGTCCTAGGATGCTTGTTTCCAGTCCAGGGAGGACCTGGCTTGGCAGTTCGGGCTGGACTGTTCCCATGAGGCACAGGGTCAAGACTGATTTGCATATGGCTGGGTCCAAACTGGAATGGCATGGTGAGCAAAAAACGATGGATTTAGGCCCAGATCTCTGTACTGGGGTGAATGTATGACATTGTTCTGCATTCTGTCCATCAACTGTTGTTTTTGCATTTGTCACCCCGAGTGGGACGGGTATGCCCAGACGTGGGTACCGTGCTCTCCATGCCACTGGAATCAAGCTATCCTGGCTGAAGAGGGGTGAACCCCAAAACCGGTCCTAGGATGCTTTTTTCCAGTCCAGGGAGGACCTGGCTTGGCAGTTCGGGCTGGACTGTTCCCATGAGGCACAGGGTCAAGACTGATTTGCATATGGCTGGGTCCAAACTGGAATGGCATGGTGAGCAAAAAAACGATGGATTTAGGCCCAGATCTCTGTACTGGGGTGAATGTATGACATTGTTCTGCATTCTGTCCATCAACTGTTGTTTTTGCATTTGTCAGCCCGAGTGGGACGGGTATGCCCAGACGTGGGTCCCCTGCTCTCCATGCCACTGGAATCAAGCTATCCTGGCTGAAGAGGGGTGAAACCCCAAAACCGGTCCTAGGATGCTTGTTTCCAGTCCAGGGAGGACCTGGCTTGGCAGTTCGGGCTGGACTGTTCCCATGAGGCACAGGGTCAAGACTGATTTGCACATGGCTGGGTCCAAACTAGAATGGCATGGTGAGCAAAAAAACGATGGATTTAGGCCCAGATCTCTGTACTGGGGTGAATGTATGACATTGTTCTGCATTCTGTCCAACTGTTGTTTTTGCATTTGTCACCCCGAGTGGGACGGGTATGCCCAGACGTGGGTCACGTGCTCTCCATGCCACTGGAATCAAGCTATCCTGGCTGAAGAGGGGTGAAACCGGTCCTAGGATGCTTGTTTCCAGTCCAGGGAGGACCTGGCTTGGCAGTTCGGGCTGGACTGTTCCCATGAGGCACAGGGTCAAGACTGATTTGCATATGGCTGGGTCCAAACTGGAATGGCATGGTGAGCAAAAAAACGATGGATTTAGGCCCAGATCTCTGTACTGGGGTGAATGTATGACATTGTTCTGCATTCTGTCCATCAACTGTTGTTTTTGCATTTGTCACCCCGAGTGGGACGGGTATGCCCAGACGTGGGTCCCGTGCTCTCCATGCCACTGGAATCCAGCTATCCTGGCTGAAGAGGGGTGAAACCCGAAACAGGTCCTAGGATGCTTGTTTCCAGTCCAGGGAGGACCTGGCTTGGCAGTTCGGGCTGGACTGTTCCCATGAGGCACAGGGTCAAGACTGATTTGCATATGGCTGGGTCCAAACTGGAATGGCATGGTGAGCAAAAAAACGATGGATTTAGGCCCAGATCTCTGTACTGGGGTGAATGTATGACATTGTTCTGCATTCTGTCCATCAACTGTTGTTTTTGCATTTGTCACCCCGAGTGGGACGGGTATGCCCAGACGTGGGTCCCGTGCTCTCCATGCCACTGGAATCAAGCTATCCTGGCTGTAGAGGGGTGAAACCCCGAAACCGGTCCTAGGATGCTTGTTTCCAGTCCAAGGAGGACCTGGCTTGGCAGTTCGGGCTGGACTGTTCCCATGAGGCACAGGGTCAAGACTGATTTGCATATGGCTGGGTCCAAACTGGAATGGCATGGTGAGCAAAAAAACGATGGATTTAGGCCCCGATCTCTGTACTGGGGTGAATGTATGACATTGTTCTGCATTCTGTCCATCAACTGTTGTTTTTGCATTTGTCAGCCCGAGTGGGACGGGTATGCCCAGACGTGGGTCCCCTGCTCTCCATGCCACTGGAATCAAGCTATCCTGGCTGAAGAGGGGTGAAACCCCAAAACCGGTCCTAGAATGCTTGTTTCCAGTCCAGGGAGGACCTGGCTTGGCAGTTCGGGCTGGACTGTTCCCATGAAGCACAGGGTCAAGACTGATTTGCATATGGCTGGGTCCAAACTGGAATGGCATGGTGAGCAAAAAAACGATGGATTTAGGCCCAGATCGCTGTACTGGGGTGAATGTATGACATTGTTCTGCATTCTGTCCATCAACTGTTGTTTTTGCATTTGTCACCCCGAGTGGGACGGGTATGCCCAGACGTGGGTCCCGTGCTCTCCATGCCACTGGAATCAAGCTATCCTGGCTGAAGAGGGGTGAAACGGGTCCTAGGATGCTTGTTTCCAGTCCAGGGAGGACCTGGCTTGGCAGTTCGGGCTGGACTGTTCCCATGAGGCACAGGGTCAAGACTGATTTGCATATGGCTGGGTCCAAACTGCAATGGCATGGTGAGCAAAAAACGATGGATTTAGGCCCAGATCTCTGTACTGGGGTGAATGTATGACATTGTTCAGGCATTCTGTCCATCAACTGTTGTTTTTGCATTTGTCACCCCGAGTGGGACGGGTATGCCCAGACGTGGGTCCCGTGCTCTCCATGCCACTGGAATCAAGCTATCCTGGCTGAAGAGGGGTGAAACCCCGAAACCGGTCCTAGGATGCTTGTTTCCAGTCCAGGGAGGACCTGGCTTGGCAGTTCGGGCTGGACTGTTCCCATGAGGCACAGGGTCAAGACTGATTTGCATATGGCTGGGTCCAAACTGGAATGGCATGGTGAGCAAAAAAGCGATGGATTTAGGCCCAGATCTCTGTACTGGGGTGAATGTATGACATTGTTCTGCATTCTGTCCATCAACTGTTGTTTTTGCATTTGTCACCCCGAGTGGGACGGGTATGCCCAGACGTGGGTCCCGTGCTCTCCATGCCACTGGAATCAAGCTATCCTGGCTGAAGAGGGGTGAAACCGGTCCTAGGATGCTTGTTTCCAGTCCAGGGAGGACCTGGCTTGGCAGTTCGGGCTGGACTGTTCCCATGAGGCACAGGGTCAAGACTGATTTGCATATGGCTGGGTCCAAACTGGAATGGCATGGTGAGCAAAAAACGATGGATTTAGGCCCAGATCTCTGTACTGGGGTGAATGTATGACATTGTTCTGCATTCTGTCCATCAACTGTTGTTTTTGCATTTGTCACCCCGAGTGGGACGGGTATGCCCAGACGTGGGTCCCGTGCTCTCCATGCCACTGGAATCAAGCTATCCTGGCTGAAGAGGGTGAAACCCCGAAACCGGTCCTAGGATGCTTGTTTCCAGTCCAGGGAGGACCTGGCTTGGCAGTTCGGGCTGGACTGTTCCCATGAGGCACAGGGTCAAGACTGATTTGCATATGGCTGGGTCCAAACTGGAATGGGATGGTGAGCAAAAAACGATGGATTTAGGCCCAGATCTCTGTACCGGGGTGAATGTATGACATTGTTCTGCATTCTGTCCATCAACTGTTGTTTTTGCATTTGTCACCCCGAGTGGGACGGGTATGCCCAGACGTGGGTCCCGTGCTCTCCATGCCACTGGAATCAAGCTATCCTGGCTGAAGAGGGGTGAAACGGGTCCTAGGATGCTTGTTTCCAGTCCAGGGAGGACCTGGCTTGGCAGTTCGGGCTGGACTGTTCCCATGAGGCACAGGGTCAAGACTGATTTGCATATGGCTGGGTCCAAACTGCAATGGCATGGTGAGCAAAAAACGATGGATTTAGGCCCAGATCTCTGTACTGGGGTGAATGTATGACATTGTTCTGCATTCTGTCCATCAACTGTTGTTTTTGCATTTGTCACCCGAGTGGGACGGGTATGCCCAGACGTGGGTCCCGTGCTCTCCATGCCACTGGAATCAAGCTATCCTGGCTGAAGAGGGGTGAAACCCCGAAACCGGTCCTAGGATGCTTGTTTCCAGTCCAGGGAGGACCTGGCTTGGCAGTTCGGGCTGGACTGTTCCCATGAGGCACAGGGTCAAGACTGATTTGCATATGGCTGGGTCCAAACTGGAATGGCATGGTGAGCAAAAAGCGATGGATTTAGGCCCAGATCTCTGTACTGGGGTGAATGTATGACATTGTTCTGCATTCTGTCCATCAACTGTTGTTTTTGCATTTGTCACCCCGAGTGGGACGGGTATGCCCAGACGTGGGTCCCGTGCTCTCCATGCCACTGGAATCAAGCTATCCTGGCTGAAGAGGGGTGAAACCGGTCCTAGGATGCTTGTTTCCAGTCCAGGGAGGACCTGGCTTGGCAGTTCGGGCTGGACTGTTCCCATGAGGCACAGGGTCAAGACTGATTTGCATATGGCTGGGTCCAAACTGGAATGGCATGGTGAGCAAAAAAACGATGGATTTAGGCCCAGATCTCTGTACTGGAGTGAATGTATGACATTGTTCTGCATTCTGTCCATCAACTGTTGTTTTTGCATTTGTCACCCCGAGTGGGACGGGTATGCCCAGACGTGGGTCCCGTGCTCTCCATGCCACTGGAATCAAGCTATCCTGGCTGAAGAGGGTGAAACCCGAAACCGGTCCTAGGATGCTTGTTTCCAGTCCAGGGAGGACCTGGCTTGGCAGTTCGGGCTGGACTGTTCCCATGAGGCACAGGGTCAAGACTGATTTGCATATGGCTGGGTCCAAACTGGAATGGGATGGTGAGCAAAAAACGATGGATTTAGGCCCAGATCTCTGTACCGGGGTGAATGTATGACATTGTTCTGCATTCTGTACATCAACTGTTGTTTTTGCATTTGTCACCCCGAGTGGGACGGGTATGCCCAGACGTGGGTCCCGTGCTCTCCATGCCACTGGAATCAAGCTATCCTGGCTGAAGAGGGGTGAAACCCCGAAACCGGTCCTAGGATGCTTGTTTCCAGTCTAGGGAGGACCTGGCTTGGCAGTTCGGGCTGGACTGTTCCCATGAGGCACAGGGTCAAGACTGATTTGTATATGGCTGGGTCCAAACTGGAATGGCATGGTGAGCAAAAAACGATGGATTTAGGCCCAGATCTCTGTACTGGGGTGAATGTATGACATTGTTCTGCATTCTGTCCATCAACTGTTGTTTTTGCATTTGTAACCCCGAGTGGGACGGGTATGCCCAGACGTGGGTCCCGTGCTCTCCATGCCACTGGAATCAAGCTATCCTGGCTGAAGAGGGTGAAACCCCGAAACCGGTCCTAGGATGCTTGTTTCCAGTCCAGGGAGGACCTGGCTTGGCAGTTCGGGCTGGACTGTTCCTATGAGGCACAGGGTCAAGACTGATTTGCATATGGCTGGGTCCAAACTGGAATGGCATGGTGAGCAAAAAAACGATGGATTTAGGCCCAGATCTCTGTTCTGGGTTGAATGTATGACATTGTTCTGCATTCTGTCCATCAACTGTTGTTTTTGCATTTGTCATCCCGAGTGGGACGGGTATGCCCAGACGTGGGTCCCGTGCTCTCCATGCCACTGGAATCAAGCTATCCTGGCTGAAGAGGGGTGAAACCCCGAAACCGGTCCTAGGATGCTTGTTTCCAGTCCAGGGAGGACCTGGCTTGGCAGTTCGGGCTGGACTGTTCCCATGAGGCACAGGGTCAAGACTGATTTGCATATGGCTGGGTTCAAACTGGAATGGCATGGTGAGCAAAAAACGATGGATTTAGGCCCAGATGTCTGTACTGGGGTGAATGTATGACATTGTTCTGCATTCTGTCCATCAACTGTTGTTTTTACTTTTAGAAAGTAGGCATTTCTTGTTTAACCATTCTGTGTGCCTCTGCCTGGTTGTAGATTGACTGTCTGGTTTTGGAGTGACAGGGGCTGGGGATGTGCATTCACTGTAGACAGCCACGGGGGGGGGTTGAGGTGTGCATGGCCCTTCCTGGATGACTCAGCGCAGAGCTCAATGGGGCTTGGCTGCATTTAGAGTAGTGGGAGGAGTTCTTCTTGCACCTGAATAGGACCCGTCTCTTGCACAATGCTGTCTCTACCCCCTGTGGTCATACTGCACCAGTGAGGACAGAACTGGTTTGGACTGGGCTCAGAGACCCTTGCACAAAGAAGAACAAAGACAAAATGGGGTATAAGTAGTGGACCTTAAACCCCAGAACTTTTGATCACTTCTCAACTCAAGAAGAACCTTTGTCGAAGAGAAGAGCTGGAGAGCAGTGAGGAGGAGTACTGCCCTTTTGCTGTGTGCTGTGTGGGGTTGGCCTGCAGTTGCTGCTTCTGCCAAGGAAAGGACAAAGACTGGAGCTTTGCTGTGCACCTGCTGGAAGAAGAATCTCCAAGGGCTTGTGTGTGCTGGCTTCCAATTCTGAAGTCTCAGGGACACAAAGACTTCCCCCCCAGCTCCCCTGAACTCTATTGCTAAGAGTTCTGACCAGCCACGACGTGCCTATTCCAGTTTTGGGCCTCTGGAGGTTGTTCCTGCTGTTGGGAGCTGGAGGTAACTTGAAAGAAGCAAGAAAAGCAATCTACAATGCCGTCAGCAACGCCGCAACCTGCACCGAGGCCAGGGGCACTGCTCGTGAAGTGCACTACGCACCGCCCGGCCTGCATCGCAGCTCCGACGCCTGAAGTTATCGGCATTCCCGACGCCAGCGCTCGCACCGACTCTGTCACCGCCAGGGCCTGCATCCTGTTATCGAGGCGCCGATAACCGCCGAGGGTGACTCCACGAACTCACCGACTTTGCTTCGTCACCTGAACCGACGCCTCACCGCTGACGCAACCGACTTCCCCAGTCCTGGATTCGACACGTCGCGTCCTCGTGGACACGACGTCTCGCCTCCCCAGTGGCAGCCAGGGAGCAGGCCTCGACCTCTGCACCGACACCTCACCTCCACGACGCCGTACATCATCATAGACTTTGTTTCCAAAGGTACTGTTTGTTTGGGGTCCGTTTGACTACGTGCCCGACGCCGCGCACCTCGCGGTCGGCGCCATACTTTGGATTTATTGCTGTCACGACATAGTAATAGCCCCAGTTGGAGCTATTTGTTTTCTACAAGCTTTATTTTGGAAATAACTGTTTTTAAGTGCTGTTTTACTACATGTATGTTGGATTTTTGTTGTTTTGGTCTTGTTGAGTTTAGATAAAGATACTTTATTTTTATAAACTGGTGTGGTGTACATTTGTGGTGTTATAACTGTATTACTGGGTGTTTTGAGTACAAATACTTTACACATTGCCTCTGGGATAAGCCTGTCTGCTCTTGCCAAGCTACCAAGGGAGTGAGCAGGGGTTATTTAAAGTGTGTATCCCCCTTACCCTGACTAGAAGCAAGGGTCCCTACTTGGACAAAGGTACCTACCTCTGCCAATTAGAGACCCATTTCTAACAGCCACCCTCTTAAGTAGCCCTTTACACATGTTTCAGGCCTGCCATTGCAGCATGTGTGTGCAGTTTTTAACTGCCATCTCGACCTGGCAAAATAAACCTTTTGCCAGGCCCAAACCTTCCTTTTTAGGTCAAGCCTAGACAGCGCATGCGCTGTTGCAAGACCTGTAGTAAATAGAATATCAAGGGTAATTTCTCCTGCCGCTTGCCATTGGTTAACTCTGGCATTGCTCTTCTTATCTCGCTTCTTGTTGGCTGGCGATCCGATACGTCACTTCCGTTTTAGTAGGAAGCAGCACCGACCAACTACAGTTAAGTTACGCGGCTGGGCTGTTATCTTTTGATTTAGGGACTACTTCCTTGTTTTCTATTGCAGAGTGCATGTGCACGCTGTTCGTGTTACACTGTCTGTGCCCACCCGTAAACCTCCCACTCCGTTTGTTCCACCCCCTCCCTAGCCTCTCTCCCACCATGCTTTCACGTCTCGCTCCGTTTGTTCCATCCTCTCCCTGGCCTCTCTCCTGCCATGCTTTCTTGTCTTCCCAGTCCCCTTGCACGAGACGCCACGCTTCACATAGTATTCTTTTAATTATTATTGACATCGAGCACTTCTTGAAATGCCTGCGCCTGTGCTGCGCTTCAAGCGATGCCCTCTTTGTCTTGCTTCTGGGAAAGTAGATGTAGAGCCTGGCCTAAGCGTGTCTCGCCTCTCACTCTCTGCGGGGCTTGGTCTCGGTATGTGGCTCTCGTCTCCCTCTGCTGGGCTCAGCCTCAGTGTGTCTCCCCTCTCATTATGTGGAGATCTTCACCTCAGTATGTTGTTCTGGTCACCCTCTGCTGGGCTCAGCCCCAGTGGTGTCGCTGGAGGAGCGGGGGTGGGGAAGAAATGGAGTTGGGTTGGGGGCCTGGTGGGGTCGATGCTGCATCTGTAATTATCCTGCTCCCCCTTCTGCCCCACCACCAGGCAACAACTGCAGCAAGCAAAACAAGTTGTCTCTCCAGTGTGCAATTCCGAGGCACAGAACCCGGGAAAGCATGGACCGTTTCCCAGCCCTCAGAACACACTCGCTGTAGTTATATTTCCATCTGAGTTCTCTTGTTTAATTCAGTGACGTACTGTACCATAAGGGAAGCCTACTACTCCTAAGATGGCCCCTCTGCACGCTCGCAGCCTCCAGTCCGCCCTTCCTGCAGTTTCGCTTCCACTCTCTTCGCTGTACCAGTCCTTTTTCTATGTTGACTGGATCCGACGTCGACTCCCCAGGCGCCGTAGCTTGCAGTATTAGTGTGAGCAACGGGGCAGGGCCACAAACTTGATGCCACATCAGGGCTAAAGTTGGGGCAGCGGAACACTGACATGAACCCAGCACACAACGAGCAGATAAGATGACCAGATAAGGTCAGTACTATCAAACTGCTTACTTGTCTCTAAACAAATCATATTAAAATACAAAATTGAAAATGTCATTTTTCTTCCAAAATGTCAGTCCTGAGCAGCTTATGTAATCCTAATAACACTCAGTGCTCCCGAAGGTGTGTATCACACAGCACTCCCCCAAGACGCATATCACATCAACGATTGGGCACAATCCAATTCAAAATCAGACCCATCCACTTCTAACAACAGATCCTTTCACTCTTAAAACAGTCAACACCTATTGGAAGTGCCCTAAATGCTGGCTTCATTTGAAAGCATCTGAATGTACACATCAGTTATGCATGTAACACCTTTGTCTTCCATCACCAGATATTTACCTAACAGTTGGCCATTGTTGCACTGTTCGAAAAATTAAATGTGTTAATTTGAGAAAGAAAGGTAACATTAGACAACATAGGTAAAGAACATGGTAATTTTTTAAATGGCAAGTACTACAGTTTCAATATTTATTACACAGAATCCTCCAGGAATTTTGCAGCACAAAAAAGGAAATTTTGCAGTGCACTATTGCGTTTTTGCTGCAGTTTTGCAGCACTTCATGTTAGTCACATTGAGTAGTTATGTAACCTTTTATCTTATGATGGATGGAGGACAGTATATATGGTTTAACTATTGTTCCCATTTTAGTAAAAAAAAGCAAGCATTTGCAATGCAATAGTTCTCGCATTTGTGTGAGTTTGAGCTATTGGCATTGTAAATGAGAATGCCTTTTATTTATGTGTTGGTTTTGAAAACAGATAAATAAAAGGCATTTACAATGCCAATAGCTTAAACTCTAGCAAATGCGAGACCTATTGCATTGCAAATGCTTGTTAATACATATAAGTCACTCCAAGGGTAGGTGCTGAACAGCCCAGAGAGCAGGGTGCAGTGTATTTAAAAAGTAGGAGATGTACTTTTAAGTTTTACATGACCTGGTAGTGAAAAACACCTAAATTCGTTTTTCACTACTGCAAGGCCTGCCTCTTCCATAGGATAACATTGGTGTTACCTTATTACGTTTAAATTACATTTAATAAGCTATAACTTCCAATTGGCAGCAGGTAGACAGATCGAGTTTGGTGTATAAAGAATTGAAGTTAAAAGCCCTCTTTAATGGTAAAGTCAGATTTTTAGTCACAATTCTGAAAATACACCTTTTAGAAAGTTGGCATTTTCTTGTCCTAACCTTTTGCTACCTGCAGCCTGTTCCTGGGTCACGTGACTAGGTATAGCTGGCAATTAGTCTTTGTGCATTGCTTTAAGGCAGTGGGATAAAGGGAAGATAGCTGATGGCACGATGGGTCATTCTGAGTTAACGAGGAGGAAGAGCTGTCACCTACCACACTGGCACATCACAAGGGCTCTGCCTCAGCACTCTCACAAAGGGTTTGACAAAGGTCTTTTGTGACCCCAGACAAGCTGGGGCACGAACAGGGAGGAAGGGGATGACTAAAACCTAAGGGGTGAGGAAACCTCTAGAAGCTTCCTCTAGTTCAAAGTGGGCACCAGGTATAAATATGGGACACTTAGACCCAACTCTTCAGAACACTTCTGGACCTGTGGACTCTGCCAGGAAGAAGGACTGCTGTGCTGCTCTAAGGACTGCCACTCTGCTGGACTGGTGCTCTGCTGTGCTGACCTGCTGCTCTGCTGGCCTCTTGCCTGGGTGAGAAGGACTGGACCCACATCTCTAAACCCAGGACCCCAGAGTGGCTCCAAGTGCTAGTTGCCTGGCCTCCTGATCAGGAGCCTCAGGGACAGAACAGGCTTCCAACCACCTTGAATACAGCACCTGCACCATCAGTGAGTCCTGCCCTCCCAAGTGGTGCCACTTCAGTCCTGGATCCTTGAAAGTGGGCTTGAAGGAGCTCTGACAGCCCGTCTGCAGATTTAGAAGAACCAACGCATCTCCTCTGCAGCACGGCGCATCTCTTGCAGAACTGGTGCATCGCCTTTGCAGCTCGACTCATCGCCCTTGGTACCAACGTATCGCCTCTGCTGCGCGGACTTTCCCAACGCAAGGACATCGCCTCGCTCAACGCAGCCCATCAGACACAACACAGTGTAATGTTTCTCTACTCAAGGACATCGCATCGCACTTCGCAGTTCTCCGAAATCACTGCTATGCACTGCATCTCTTCGTCTGGATCTTGCATCGCCTCTGCTGCGCCACGCATCAACGTAGGACTCTGCATCCGTTCACAACCAGAATTAAGGTACTGTGTTTGTTGGAAAAGGCACTTTCTAGGGTGCTTTCCCTCAACTTTTTGCTTTTGGCCGTTCCGGTTTTCCGCTGATCTATGTGCTAGCCTTAGGGCTTTAAGCGCTTTTGACACTGGCATTCAGTGCCAAAGCGCTGTGCTTGTCATATACATACTGGTGATTGGTGTATACATAATTGGCTGATTTGATTTAGCTGTAAGTCCCTTGTCTAGGGGTAAGACATATACCTAGGGCATGTAACTCAAATGCTCCTCTGTGGGCCTGCTGCACTGATTGTGCCACCCACTGAGGTAGCTCTTCAAACGTGCCACAGGTTTGCCCTGATGGGGCCTGTGTGGGCAGGTTACTGTTACTCGGCTTGGTATTTGAAAAGCTCCTATCCAAGATTCTGCATGTCTCTCGCTATATCGGAATACTCCCTGGGGGCAGAGTGCTGTGTCGGGACGAGGTAGGGCATGTGCGCTACATGCACTGGTAGTGAATGGCACCAGATGGTGTGGGTGGTACGGTAGGGACTGCTTCTCGCATTGGATTGACATGAGGGATCTGTGGAAAGGCTATTGAGCTGTTTTTCCCACGTGCAGAAGAGTGGCAGTATAGCATTTGATAGCAATGAGTTAGTGATGGCAAATCCTCTCCAGTGGTGCAAGGTGCAAGTGGATTCGACATTACTAATGTGGAAATACTACTTTGGGAAAGTGGGCATTTCTGTACTCGTGGCTCTGTGTGCCTGTCAGCCTGTCTCAAATCCATTTCTGGGTGCAGGGGGGACAGCTAGATCTGTGCATTCCTGATAAGACAGCCATATACTGTCAAATATGTTCCTGAACCGTCACAATGTTAATATTACTTGTATTCAATAAAAAAAAAAGGAAAAAAGAAAAAAAAAAAAAAAAGACAGCCATAAACTAGGGGCTCCAGTGAAACTGCAGACCTCTGACTCTGAGGGGCATTTCTGGGACGGATAAGAGGGAGTGAAATTGGCACCCGCATTCGAAGGTTCAGGGTCTTTGCCCCACTAAAGACACTGATCAAGCCTCCCGGGGTAAGATGGCAGACAGGACAAATTTAAAGAAGGCCCATACATTTCAAAGGTGGCCTTTTGAATTTATCTCATCTTCAATGGCCATTGTGGATATAACTACTGGGGCTCTGCCCTCGGGAGTTAGAGACGCTTTGGGGATTGGAACCACACTAGCTGGGTCGACGCTGGGACATCGACAAGAGGGATCATTGGGGCAGGAGGGACTGCAACTGGATTATCCGCAGACTTGTTGTGGCCTGGGGCTTGTCGTGCTCTAGGAAGGGGACTATCACTTGGTGGATTTTGCCTCAAAGTTGCTGGCCTGCAGCTAATTGCCAACTGTTGTGGCCTGTGTCCCTAAGCACTCTTCAAGGGCCGGTTGGCTGGCCTCCTGTCCACGAGATCCCAGGGACAGAAAGGATCTCTCTGTTTCCACAAGATCATAAGGACCGCGCAGGGTGCGGCGGAAACGGGTGTAAGTGATCGCCGATTGGGACAAGGACCGTCCCAACATGTGCAGTAAACACACTGTGCCGAGGAGTGCGCACGTAGCGATCAGCGGCCCACCTGGGGGTGCCATAGCGTGAGGCGTTCGAGGAGTGCGGGGGAAGTTTGCTGAGTCAGAGGGACCCGGGTTTACAACCGAAAACCTGTACTAGCTCGAATTCTGTAGCGTGTGGTATCCGAGGGCTGTTGGGGGAAGTTTGCTGACTCTGCGGACCTCTGCTGGCCGTCTAGATTGTCTCCGACCTCCAAATCAGGAGGATGACAGTGCCTGACATCGCGACCTCAGTCCGAGGTCACTGACTCCCTCTACCTGGACCCATGCCACAAGGTACTCTGTTGTTGAGAATATCGTGACTGGGCCAGAGTGGTCTTGTTGTGCCTTGTGTGCACCTATGGTAGGCTGCCTGGAGCAACTGCGGCACGCATATCTGCTGGAGATGAAACCATTCTCCAAATTGGAAGCGTGCCAGCTTCCGGTGTCACAGTCTTTCGCCTACGGGGAGGGATAGTGATTCCGCACTCGTGAAGGTGCCGCTCGGTGTCGGGGGACCTATTCTGGATGGACGAGCACACGTAACTGTTTCCTTCCGCTTTAGGTGGTACCGACAATCTAATCAACGTGTCATCAGTGGGTGCAACATGTATCACTGGCTGGTGTAGTTTGAGTGGCTGGGTCACGAGGCGCAGTCAAAACTTGTGATTTCTTGACCATTACAACTGTACCGGGGAATGCGATATTGGGAATGTCGTGTTTTATGCTAATGTGTTAGCGGGAAAGTGGAATACCTTTGAACAGCCTGCATATATTTTTCTGTCGCTGTTGATGTGGGAGGGATTGCTTGGATTGTAAACACCTCGGGAAAGTTCACACATGGGTTTATGTTGCTTACGAGGCTGAGGGGATAAAGGGGCAGGTGAATACCTATGACTAGTACATATATGTTCATGCCGTTCTGCTGCTAATGGAAGAGTTCGACAATTGCATATAACTGTAAAGTATATTTCCAATGTGTATGTTGTTTAGATTTCAATGTGTGTATAATACAAAGACCTGTGTTTTATACATACAGTGTGGAGTCGTTTTGTATCATACACATTGTGTTGTGAGGGTGGGGGTTGTGCCAATACTTTACACTTTGACCCTGATGATAAGCCTGACTGCTCTGTGCCAAGCTACCCAAGGGTGAGCGCAGGTTATCGGACAAGTTTATCAATACTCATCCTATCTAGGATGGTGGATTCTGCCTGGCTTCAATGCGTCCCAGCCAGCCAGAAACCACTGGGTCTAACAGTGTTTAGCGGCCCTAAGTGGGTCCCTGTAGCCAGCCCGCACTCCATCGCAGTCGGCCTGAACTTGTGACTTTGTCCCAGTCTTTTTTAGCGGGTAAAAGTGCCTACAAGGGATATATTTAGATCAAAAGATTTTTTAATAAATTCATATAATTGACAAGCTATCTCGATTTGCTTGTAAATGAATATTTTTCGAGATAATTCGAGTTATTCACATATGAATCAATCTCTTATAGGAAGAAATCTTAGAAACATATTAGATACACAGGTGTATATGTTCAAAAAAGAGCTTTATAGTAGTACAAAAAGTTTTATAAGGGTACAAAATCATTAAATAACACAATGAAACCAGAAGTTTTCGTTCTACACATAAATGTACTTCCTAGTAACAATTGTGAACACCTTTCCTTTAATTGTTTACAAAGCAATCAAGAAAAAGGTGCAATTGTCGACGTTTCGGTCTATTGTGGCATTTGTCCATTAGACCATCTTCAGGACTATAGTGAATAATGGTTGACCCCTAAAAGATACGGAAGAAATGACAATTACCGTATACTCTTGAACACAACATTTTTTGGGAATTACACCCGTGCAGAAAAGAAGTGTGTTTGTTTAAAAAAGAAGAAGTTTAAAAGCAAGTGGAATGCAGAAGTCAGAATAAAGCTATTGCAACCTCAGATCACGCCCAGTGAAAAACAGATTAGAAAGTGAGTGAGACAAAACTGATTGTCACTTACTTCAACATGAGAAGAACTATGATGTCTTGATAAATTTTGACTTTTTACAAAAAAAATTCAACCAAAAGTGTCGAACAAAATGCTGAAAATAAAAAGAATAAATCAAATACGAGGTTTTATTTCTATATATCATGTCATTCATTAGAGGCTTCTCAGAATCAAGATTCTGAATCTTCAATTAATATTTAAAAAAAGGGAACAATGAATCTTATTGTTTTTACTGGTGGAAAAAATAACTAAGGAAAAAGGGTTCTGATATTACTGTACCTATCTGGTCTTACTTTCAGTAGTGTCGATTTTTAGGGCGCGAGATATAATAATTACGCCTTAATACATAATATAGTCACGGAATTTAAGATTGCTACCGTTTATCCTAGGCAAAGATCGCACACATATTATACTGTGTTTAACTATTTATTGAAGGACATCAAAACAACTTACAGTTTTTAGTGCCAGTCTGGTTATCCTTTAGGCGGATTTGGAGATGCTTGCACACAGGAGTGTATAGGTGCCTATGAATGAATAAAGAAGATGAAAACATATGGTCTCATCATGGAGTAATTTTATATTTAAATTTGGATTGCTAAATATAGATATGACTCCCACGGGATTGTCCCATTCGAAACTGAGGGAGTGGCTGAAATAAGATATAGCACCACATCATTATCTTAATGAATATATAGCCGGAATTGGGACTACATCAGAGAAAGCAAAAATCAGTTTATTCTATAAATTTTGGGATTCTACTTGTCAAAGGCTAACAGTGTTAACCTGATGCTGGAGGTTTCTAATATCCACCTACAGTTATTTAACTGCATTAAAAGCGAGTATAGTAATATATGTTACACCAGCCGTAGTCAAATCAGACTTAACCATACAGAGACAGGCATATGTCTGAATAAAATTCCTACCTGAAGCTATTTTACAGCAGTAAAGGCAGATATAATAATTTATGCTACACCAGCCATGGTCTATTCAGAACTAACCGTGCAGGGACAGGCATATGTCTATATATAATAAAAGACAGCAAGAAATTGCTTAAAGATTGAGTCGTACTCAATTTTATTTTATAGCCAAAAGCAAAGTAGAAATGGTCCGAAAGTCTTAATCAAATTTCGATACAACGCAGTAACAACTTACATCGCGCCCGAATCAGCGCTGATTCCACACAATGATGTCTTAATGGAGACGGTTGATGGATATGGCCAATAGGTGTTATCAACAGAGTGCCCGACAAGGGAACTAAAACTACGGAGAGAACAACGTAGATTCATTCAACATGAACAGACAAATGTCCGTAATAACACATGTTTTTTTTAAAAAAAGGGATGACTCTTCAGTATACGTGGCTTTTTGCAGATAAAGAAACAACTAAAATTCGAACTTTATTAGTGTAACAGCTATTTTAAACCCGGGGGTCATATTTAGACAGAGTAGGAGTAACGAGCACTGGTTTATTCTATCTTCGGCTAGCGAAAACATGCACATTTATTAATTACATGTCCACTGTAATCGATTTAACGAAACTTATATCTGTCAATAGCTATGGTATTACAGACAGATCAAAGATCTCGGTTGCATTTAAATAACGAAACTCTCATGTATTACTTACAGCGTGTCCGGATGGTAGAAAACCGGCACCGATATTTTTCGTTTTATATGCGAATACCAAAGTAAGGCCGTATAAATACTGAAATAATAAACAGAGAGTCCTCTAAAGATAAAGTCAATTTGGATGTATATTATACAAATAAACTCAATTGTTTTATTATTAAGAACATACCTGTGCCAGAAAGGTTACGCACGCTCAGTGAGTCGACGTGGGAAAAGCACTGAAATTGTCGTCCCCATTTAAATCTCGTTTGGAGATAGAAAGCGGACTATAATGCCCGTGAGTGTCAGAGATGTTGTGACTACGGCGGCCATATTTAAATTATAGAGCTGCATAGGTTTGACTCAAAATCGCTTTTATTAGCGAATATTATTGATTTGGGGACTTTCCTTTCATTCCAAGTTACTCTAAATTCATGACTGTTATTCTATACAAATAGTTATAGTAGAGGACAGTCTTCAAGTAGTTAAATATTAGTAAAAAGTAAGAGTAAAAAATAAAACAAAGTAATTATGTACCAGAATGCCCATCAAAGAAAGGAAAAAGATAAACAAGAAATGATTAATATTCATGAAATTAGGTGAAGTAGTGATATTATATTAACCCACTATCTGGTATTTGCAAATTCATATTAATTACACATACAGAAAAAGAAAAACCTCATTAAATGTTATTCATATATTACTTCCTACGGGGTGATCTAACCAGCTGGAATACACAGTCTTAAGTACATTTGTTTAATTAAACAATTCAGTTGTGCACTTCTAAGCAAACACAAGATATTGTTTCAAATATTGTTGCAATTGCTCGGTATTCAATAATATCAACTACTTCAGTATGTTAAGTGTAAGATTCATTATTTACAATTCGGTGTAGCCATGGTGTTATGGCCAGAATTAAGTCCATACCTCAATGAGTAATCTTCAATACATTTGAAAATAACAACATAGATTTTCATACGTATTATACTACATTTCTGTATATTAACTAGTGCATCCTTATTATGATGATGTAAATTGTATGACTACAATATTATGTCATATTGGTTATCAACCATATGTTTCAATTAACAGTCATAGAAACATCAAATAACCAATTATTCTTGATGCAAGACATTTAATATAGACTACATGTATTGGCATGGCACAACAATTATTTTGGATATTGCATGTTAAGTATCATTATAAAAGATGGTTACAAATCAAGATTTTCAGAATTGGATACTACATAGAGGCCAGATATATCTAGAGTCTTGTGTATTTTAACCTAGTTAGAACATACAGGCTAGAGTATGCCATTCAGTGGCAGAATTCAATCCTTTATTAATATTGTCAGTACGACAAATCCATCTACTTTCCTTCAAGGTAAGTATCTGATCTACATTAGCCTGTCGCTTAGTAGGTCTGACAGCGTCGATCACCCACCATGACATATCTTTATCAGAATGACCCAGTTTAAGATAGTGCTCCACTAGGGGTGCAGTTTCGACTCGACATCGTATCCGTGATTGATGTTGCAGAATACGTTTTTTAACAGGTTGTGTCGTTTTCCCGATGTAGTATAAGCCACAAGGGCATTTGATACAATAAACTACATTTGATGTGTTGCAATTCGAGAAAGTTTTAAGTGTAATAGATACACCATTGATGTTACATGTTTTCACAAGTTGAGTAGTGCTGCATGCTGCGCACATACTGCATTTATAGTGACCAACTAAGGGTAACAGTTGTCGCATGTTGTCCACAGTGCTGCTCTCTGTATGATTATAGGCATGGACCAGACGATCTTGTAGATTAGAGCCCCTCTTAAAGGAAAACATTGGTCGGTTTTGTAATTCTGGAAAACTCTTGAATAGAGACCAATGTTTGTTTATTATTTTTTTTATGGCATTGGAGTGAGTTCCAAACGTTGATACACAAACTAACTGTGGCTCTCTGGGTCGATCTTTGACCTGTAGTAATGCATCACGGTTGTTATACCAGGCACGTTTCATTGATCTTTTAAGTAACCTGGCTGGATAGCCCCGTGCCTTCAATTTCTCTTTTAATTTTTTGGCTTCGAAAAAGTAATCTTGTTTATGTGTACAGTTTCTGCGAAGACGCAGAAACTGACCGAATGGTAACCCATCCTTCAATGCTTGAGGATGGCGGCTGTTGTAATTCAAAAGAGTATTTCTGCCTGTGGGCTTGGTAAAGAGTGTTGTATACAAGCGATTATTAATGTCTGCCTTTATCGTGATGTCAAGGAAATTCATAGCGTTGGAGTCTGATTCCATAATAAATTTCAAATGAGGGTTCTTAGAGTTAATCCAGTTGTGAAATTTATCAAGTTCGTCTTTATTGCCTCGCCAGATTAAAAAGACGTTGTCGATATATCGCAACCAACGAACAATGTTGGTCGAATATGGGTTGGATATATCGAAAATACATTCATTTTCAAATGTAGATACATAGATGTTAGCTATGTCTGGGGCATAAACTGCACCCATCGCCACCCCTTTTAACTGTTGGTAGAACGTGTCTTCAAACAAAAAGAAATTTTCACATAGTGAGATTTTAGTGCATTCAATTATGAATGCAGTTGGCACTTGATGTGGTTTTGGTCTAGTATCCAACAGACTTTCTAAAATCAATAGGATGTCTTGCTGCGGGATATTAGTGTACAGACTCTCAATATCCATTGAGACCAATAATTCTGATGATGAATCGAATTCCAGATTTTCTACAATGTTTATGACAGCCATTGTGTCTCTAATGTAGGATGGTTGTTCAATTGCAAAAGGGCGTATGAAGAAATCGGCGTATTGTGCCAGGGGTTTGAGGATCGAATTGCACCCTGACACGATAGGCCTGCCTGGTGGCTTAGAGGCATCCTTATGCACCTTTGGCAAAATGTAAATTGCCAGGACTGTTGGAGTTTTGTTGATAAGGAAGGCAGCTTCCTTTTCACTCAGCTAACCCCCATCGAAGCCTGTTTTGCTTAAAAGTGAGATCATATTTGCTAATCTAGTAGTTGGATTACCAGTCAATGTTTTGTAGTGTTCTGTCACAGAAAGCTGTTTCAATAGTTCATGTCTGTATGCTTCCTTATCCCACAACACTATTCCTCCACCTTTATCGGCCGGCTTTATTACGGCGTTGGGGAGAGATTGTAGTGTCTGCAGTGCTTGCTGTTTTTTTTTAGAAAAATTTGAGTTAAAATGCATTCTTCCCTTAAAGAGATTGTCTATTTCGGTTAAAATAGCATTCTCAAAGGTTATTATTTCTTTTGCAGTCATAATATTTGTCGGATAGAAAGTAGAGGGATTCTTCAGGCCTGTTATTTCATTGGATTGCATAGATCTATTATTTGCAAAGAAGTTTTTTAACCTTATCGAGCGAAAGAATTTGTAGAGTTCTAATTTAGTCTGAAAAGATCATTTTTGTAAGTTGGAACAAATGATAACCCATCTGAGAGAACAGCGATTTCTTGTTCAGAAAGAATATGATCTGAAAGATTAAAGATTGGGATGGTTTGAGGAGGAGCTACCACTCGTAATATTGGTTCCTCGTTTGACGAAACCCTGGTGTATACTGGTTCCGATACCATCCTCGTTTCGTCGTTCTCTGTCTCCTGGGAGGACCTGATCCCCTCTGTTCCTGCCCTAAAAAAGCCTGCCGTGAGGTTGATGGCTGTTGATCGTATTGGGGGCGATATGGGATTTCTGAGGATTGGTCACTACCTGTATCGGAGTTGGTATCAGAGAATGTTGTTCTTTTTCTCATAGGTTCGATTGAAACCTTGAAGAATGTAAAAATCTTTATTCAGATAGGGATATGTTTTCTCTTTGCTGTATTTTCTTATATCATTTTGTAACTTATCAGTTTTTTTATGCACATTAAATTCTTCAAATTCCTTGATGGTTTGATGGACTTTGTCCAAAAGGAATTTGCTGTTGGTAATAGTCGAATCAGTGGTGATCTTTTTCTCTAAAGTCTCTATCTCTTTCGTTAAAGTCTTAATATGTCGTAGTGCTGTCTCAATGCTGAGCACCATCCAGATGCGTGAGCATTTATTTGCTGAGAAACTGAAGCCTATTTTAAATTCTTCATCTTCTGTGAAGATTATCGGTATGTTTCTAATCTGTAACCCCGTGGGGATTATGTTGGCATTTAGGCAATCAGTTAAGAACTTAGCATGAAGTTCTGTCCGCACCAGTCTGGCATGACCAGATAACCACAGTTGGTTCTTTGTGCTTTTCGGTGCTATTTTCACTGAAAACCTTAAACTTGCATTTCTCCGGTTCTACTGATTGGATTTTTGTTGTTTTGGTCTTGATTTATTTACTAAAGGTTACTCTATTTTTCTAATTTGGTGTGGGATTCTTATTGTGTTGTGTTTTCACATTATTACTGTTTGAAGTGATGCATAAATACTGTACACATTGCCTATAAGTTAAGCCTTACTGCTCTGTGCCAAGCTACCAAAGGGTTGAGCATAGGTTAATATGGGGTTTGCTTGTGACTTCACCCTGACAAGGATGGTGGTTGCTGCTTAAGAAGGGTTTCACTCCCCTCAACCAGTAACTCAATTTCTTACACCTGGGATGGATTTTTGGGCATGGATGAACACAGATCATGTGTGTGCTTCATGACCTAGGCCTGTCTCATGTTAAGGATGTCTGCTTAGCCATGGAGGATCACACTAAGCGCTACTCTTGAAGCAAGGATCCAGTTCAAGATAGCCTGCCTGATGCACAAAGCACTTACTTATAACACTCCAATTTTCCTGACAAAAAAACTCGAACTATCTGGTCTGAACCAGACACTAAGAAGCTCAAACACTCTACTACTGAAACCGCATAAATTCAAGAAGAAGAAAACTTACAACCGCGCCTTCTCCGGCCTCGCTCCAAGAATATGGAACGCTCTTCCCCTGGAAATCAGAACTAACCCCTCTATCGCCTCATTAAAAAAAGAACTCAAAGGGCTGTTCCTGAAAAGCTGCCTGCAACTATAGACTTGAAGTCACCAAACTAACTTTTAGCTCATGCTATACAGCCCGGATCTCCCTCTTAACCATGCTTTACTTTGTCTCCTTATATCTATGTTCTATCTGTACTGATCACCTTATGTCTGCTTAGCTTCTTTTATGGTTTGCTTACATGTACAGTGCTCCGATACCCGGTCGGGTCATGTTCGAGCTCTATAAAATTTTTAAAATGAAATAAATAAATTAAAATAAAATAAAAAATAATCTCATGAAGGTAGAGGGCTACTGTCATTACCTGGAGTTAAGTAACAAGAGTGCAGTGGTGTCAACATACCGATTTTCTGTGTACTAGAATCTGTAATGTGAAAAGGCCTTTTTACCTGTGTCACTAGAGTGTAAAGATAAGTAACTGTATACTTAACTCACCCTTGACTTGCATGCACTGCATGCAATGCCTGACGGCACATGATACTTGCTTGTGCGTGCTGGGTTGTGTGTGTGTGTGTCTGTGGATGGTACATACCATGAAGGCTTGTGGATTCCATTTTGGAAGCCCATGGCCTGTGGAGTCTGAAGATATGAGGACTGCATCCCATCACAGACAGGAGATGTGTACTGCTGACATTCTTGAGGTCTGGGTTGGGACACACACACTGAAGGGAGACACTCTATTCTAAGACACTCTACTCCACTCTCCGCCGCTAACTTTTAGCTGAACAGCAGCCATGCTGGTGTACAACATGTTTAAAACACATTGGCAAAGCCAATAGCTCTTGCATAGGCGAGACCTATTAGCATAGGCAATGCTTGTTTAACATTCACTTTACAAATCAAATAACATGTTTAGCTTTCAGGTAAGGTGTAGGTGGTTTGAAATATATGCAGTTACCTGTAGGTGAAAAGCTAGATTGACTGTTCGGTGATGGAATTTTGCTCTTTGCCGTCTACTACCACCACCCTCCTTCCCCCAAAACACACACCCCGGGCAACTTCTTTGCACTCAAGATCGTGGGGTTTTCTTTTTACATCACTGTGTAGTAGTTTCCTGTCAACTGGCTTTGCTTATTTTTTGGGCTGCCTAAATGCAACTACACAGAAGATAATATAAATCCCTGACCTAGCCGCCATGCCAAAGTTGTCTGCCTTATTTTGAGCATAACGCCTGTGAGAGCAGCTTCAGGATTGTCCTGAGTGTCTGCAACTTGCGCTCCCAGGCAGGCTGGGAGCCTGTGACTGCTCTCTCACTGCACATGAGAGGTTTGGCCGGCCTGAGACGGGCGGCCAAACACCTCATGCACAGTGAAGGGAGTGCCCACCACTCCCCCACTAGTAGTGTCATCCCCTGGACAAGCCCCCAACATTCGTCAGAGTCCTGGGGGTGGGTCCAGGGGATTAAAACAAAACGATAATAAAATGGGTTTAAAACCCGTTTTATTATCGTTTTATTTGCTGGTGGTGGCAGGGCGGGGGGCGGCGCTCCTCAGCTCTAATGGAGCAGCCGCCGCTGTTCTAAACTTGCTCCAGCCTTGTCCCTGCCTGTTCCTTTCTATCTGATTTGCTAGTTAAAGTGGTTTTAGTACTTTATTACCATAGATAGGGCAGGCTATACTTTTAACAACCCTTTAACTTCCTTCCTTTCTCTCCCTTCACCCGCTGACCCTTGTTGGCACACATCAACAAAACCATCATCTGCATGAAGCAGCTAACCTATGGGTGATATGGGTGAGCTGGGGAAGGTCCTGGGATGATTGTGTTCAGGGATCTGTCCCGGCTCATCCAGGCACTGGCCAGGGAACACAAAAGGGGCCCCTTACGGCCTCGTTTAATTCACTACCATCAGCAAAGGCGCTAAATTTCTCTCCGCCCACCCCAGGGCGCTATCTTAGCAAAGGCAGGCTCTGATTGTATTGTCTTTCTTAAAGCATCTGTAACTTCCATGTAACGAAATATTTCTCCAGTAAAGCGCTCTAGCACCTTTAGGTAATGTCCGCGCTATATAAATATGCATACATAAATAAATAAATGTCAGCCACTTCGCGGACCAACTTTTATGTCTGCAGTCTCTACCGGTTTTGCTTTTGAAAAGTGTATCACTCTCCGCTTCCGTAAATATTTGAGTATAGCGGAGTGAACAATAGAAAGCGCTAGTCAAATACAGTAACACATGTTGCCCATAGAACTGGTGAGATTTTTCCATTAGTAAACTTACAGCGTGGAAGCTGGCTGTAGCTGGGAAGCCAGTTTCCAATAACTCATTCTTCTCGGTCAGTTGCCAATTGTACGTGCCTTAACTGGCAATAATATCTTCACCTTCTAAGATGGCCGATTACTTTGCGACTAAGAAGGATTGAACTGCGCACACATAGAAGCGGGGAACTGTCAAGTCCAGAGTTTCACGTTGGTAAACGCAGCGGCCATTGTTGTATGAAATAATTAACTGCAGAAGTGAGCTGCGAGACCGCCATAACCGCGTTTATTTCGATCATTTGCAAAAGCACACATCGCCAATACATCCTTTCGAAACAGTGAAAGAAATTGCTTAATTCGCGATGAATTGTAATTGGTCAGAACATCCAATCGTTTTTAAGCTCAAGCTATGCTGTCATGTTGCTAAAGGTTTCAACGTTCCTACAATGTGAAGAACTCGCGCCGTTTACCTGAAGGCGTGCGGCAAACAACACGTTTTGGTGTGCCGTAGAAGATCTGGCACTACTGGTAAACTGCAAGTGCACTGCATACTGAATTGTTTGCATATGGAATTATTATTTATATGTAACAGGAAGTCTGCGGCCGTTTCTTTGCTCAGAACCTACAATAGTGTACAGAGCATACACCGTGCTGTAGGTTCAGAGGCAGAAGGACTGACTGCGCGTAGCGAGCACCTCCTCACTCACCCTGCTGGTGTCCCGGAGGCTGTAGCGGCACAGCGTGTGGTCCAGGTCGAAGGCAATGACGTCACAGTCTGACAAACTGAAGGACTCTGACATGTTGACGGTCTCAAGATAAGAAGCGCGCCGCTTCACCCTGCTCGGCGAGGTCAAACGAGTGTCCTAGTGGCTGCGGGAGGCTTGTGCTGACTCTTGGTGGATTACTGTCCCGCGTGCGTTTAGCATAAAGCAAGGTGTTAAGAGTCATACACATACGAACAGACCCGATTCAGGCGGAAGAGTCCAGATGTTTGAAGCCAGATATTGCTTTATTTAACCTGTCAACTGCCTAAAAAAAGGCCTCTGCTGAAATAGAAGCCATAGCGGAAAATGATATACGTCCGATTTTTTTCTCAATCTCTCACTTTCCTGTTGGCATACACGGTCCTAGCGAAATCCGAGCTGCGCTTTCTTGTCAGGCAATGCCTGGCTTCGAATGTGGATTTATGTGCATGCTTTAGATGCTGTTGTGTACAACAGCGATATCCGCACATTTATTTATTTTAAAAGTTTTATATAGCGCGAACATGACCCCGGAGGGTATCAGAGCGCTTTACAGTTTGGCAATCTCGAAGGTACAGGAAGTAGTAACAGTGAACCAACAGGTCAACATACAATAATAACAGTTCAGTATAGACAGATATAAACAAGCGAGTCATAGAGAGCCTCGGGGGCTGGGGATCTAGGCCAGACATTTCTTCATCAGTATCACTTTAACTTCCCATTTGAAATAAGCTGTGGAATGATTCAGTCTGATTTTAGGGGGCAGGAAATTCCAAATTCTCCGTGCGACACCTGACAATGCTCAATTGTAGGTTTTCTTTTTAAGGAATTTCTGTGGCTTGAGCAGTAAGGTGCTGGAGCCACCAGAGAGCTCAAGTTTTTGTGCAAGGTATTTTGGGGTGTTGAAATGTAAAGATTTTTGGGTCATGCATGCGATTTTTAGATGTATCCTTGCTTCATTTGGGAGCCAATTTAGTGATTTCATTCAGCTCAGGTGTGATGTGATTGTTTCGTTTTTAACCTGTGATGAGCCTTGCAGTGGAGTTGAGAGAGGCCCTAAGTGGCGCCATCTTAGATCTGGGAAGGCCACAGAGGTTTGCGCTTCCATAATCCAGCTTAGAGATCACTAGAGCTTGCACCGCCGCCTTGAAGTCATTGTGGGGTAGGAACGGTTTTATTTTCCTTAGGATGCTCAATTGGAAGTTCGCTCCTTTGGTAAGAGCACTAATGTGCTTCTGCATGTTCAAACGCTTATCTAGCATTATTCCCAATGAGCTTGTGGAATCAATGATGTTTGGAATGCAGTTGAGAGCTGTTAGTTGATTCATCCATTCTTCGATGTCTGGAGACTGTTGGGATGGGGCGATTAAGAGGAATTGGGTTTTGAGAGCGTTTAATTTCAAGTGATTAAGGGTCAGCCAACTTTGAGTTTTCCGTAGAACTGAGTTAAGGGACCTGATGTCCTCTGGGGAGAAGACTTTCAGGTACAGTTGGGCGTCATCGGCATACATGTGATAGTGGATGCTGGATAGTTTCCGAATTTCTGTTTGAGGCTCCATGAACAAGTTGAAGAGAGTGGGTGAGAGCGTGGACCCCTGGGCACCCCCAGAGTGAGCGGCGAGGGATTAGACAGACACTGATTCACCTTGAATCTTTGGGTTCTATTGTGTAGAAATGAGGAGAACCAGGTTAGCACAGTCCCTGATAGCCCCATCCTGTGTTCCATTAGGTTGATTAGGCTGTCATGTTTAACCATATCAAAAGCTGACGATAGGTCGAGGAGGATCAGAAGGCAAGATTCATTCTGATCCAGTATTCTTAGCGCATCATCTACAATGTGAGTGAGAGCGGATTCAGTGGTATGACCCCGACGGAAGCCGGATTGGAATTGGTCTAGCAGTCTGAATTGTTCTATGTGGCTACTTAGCTGGGTATAGACACATTTCTCGAGGAGCTTTGCCAGAGTAGGAATGTTGGAAATTGGATGAAAATTGTGAAGGTTAGTGTGATCTGCAGTTGTTTTTTTTAGAAGAGGGATGACCTGCCCAGACTTTAGGCAATCCGGAATAGAGCCTTGAAGTAGAGAGGCATTAACTATCTTCGTCCAAAGTGGGAGTATGGATGATCTGATCTCATTGAAGAAGTTCGATGACAAGGGATCACTAAAGTGGTTGGATGGTTTCAGTGCAGCAAGAGTTTTAGGAATAGTGCTTTCATCCAAAGTTTTGAATAGGCTCCAGGAAGCATTGTTTTTGGGGGGGAGAGCCAGAGCGTGCGGGGGCACACCAAACCTAGGGGGAGGGAGGGTGATAGGCGGTGTGGTTGGTAGATTCTCTAAAGCTGACGCAATTCCAATTCGATCTTTGTTGTCTTTTCACGGAAGAAGGCGGCAAATTCCTCGCAATTAGGCTGCGGACAGAGTTCCACTGAGGGAAGGTTAGGTTGACTGTTTGATTGAAGCTTGATTAGTTCAAACAATTTTTTCGGTCTGTTTTTGGCTTCCTCTAGTTGGTTTCTGAAGTAACTAGCTTTAGAGAATCTAATACGTTTGTTATATATATTTCTCACGGATCTCAGCTGATTAAGATGGTCGAGGGAGGGAGAGGATCTCCACAATTGTTCCGCTAGTCTCAGATTTTTCTCTCTGTATTCAGACCACCATTCTACCAAGGTTTGGAGATTTTGGAGGACATTCTTTTTAGCTGTAAAGGTGCCATTGAGTCTAAAATGTTTGTCATGGAGCGGTTATAGTTGTCTGTAAGGTCACAGGCATCAGACATGTCCACAGGAGGGGGCAGGATGTTATCACTGAGGGAAGTCAGATCATCCAAGTTAATGTTTCGCAGACTTCTTTTCCAGTGTCTGGGTTTCTTTAGCTGAACTTTATTAGCTCTCACAGACTTTGTGATGAGTAAGGTGATGCAATGGTGGTCCGTCCAGTCACAGGGGGCGATAGATGCAAGATGAATGGAATTGACCTTACCAATGACTAGATGTAAGGTAGCTCCCTTGATGTGAGTAGGGCTGTTACATATTTGGGTTAGGTTGAGGTCTATTAAGAAGGATTTGGGGCTATTGACTGCTGAGTCATTCGTGTCATTCCAGTGAAGGTAAACATCTCCAAGGAAGACCTGGGTGCCGTGACGCTCTGCGTTAGTTGAGATGATTTCCATGATTTGTTCTATGAAAGGGAGGTTATCTCGTGGAGGGTGGTAGTGCGCGTGAAACTTGCATGCTTGCCTGTTGTTACATGTAACCTCGATGCACAGTGTTAGAAATGGGGGTCTCTAGTTGGCAATGGTTTGCACCTATGTCTAAATAGGGCCCCTTCCTTCTAGTCAGGGTAAGGGGGATACACTTCTAAAATAATCCCTGCTCACCCCCTTGGTAGCTTGGCACGAGCAGTCAGGCATATCTCAGAAGCAATGTGTAAAGCATTTGGACATAACACACAGTAATACAGTGAAAACACTACAAAAGGACATCACACTAGGTTTAGAAAAATAACCAATATTTATCTATGCTAACGAGACCAAAACAATAAAAGACCAACATACAGTAATCAAAAATGTGCACTTTGCAAGAATCACTTTAAAATGCTGTTCCTTGAAGTCGATGCTGAAAACCACAGAATTGAACAGTTCCGGCCAACCGCGTCCGTGCGGACCGGTGTCAGCAGACTGGTAAACAGGGGCCGGAGGCAAAGGTACGTTTTTAAAATTGATTAAATTAACCCCCCTCCCACCCCTCCCCGCGCGATTCATGTTGGCCGCGACTGCTGGTAAACAGTACCTTTTTGTTTCAGCCGACCGCGGCGGTGTGTTCCGGCAGTGGCAGTCGTCGAGGCTGTGGTGTGAGTGGAGCTGTGTGGTGTGCGGTGCCCTCAGGTCGCGGTGCGGGTAGCAGCTCGATTGCGTCGTCCAGCGGCGTCGGTGAGACCAGGGCTGCAGTGCGAAGTGGGGCGGTGCTCGTTGTTGTGCTGACGGTCACGGTGCAAGCTTCGGCGGCCGTCAAGGATTGGCAGTCGATGGGGCTGGTGTCGGTGGGCTGCGGCTGTGGTGTGTGACCGGGCAGTGCTGCGTGTAGCTTACGAGCGGTGCCCCCAGACCACGGTGCAGACCACAGCGGTAATGTCAGCTGGTAACGGCGTCATCAGTGAGACCAGGGTCGTGGAGTGAAGCGAGGACGTGCGGACTGCGGTGCCCAGAGGTCGCGGTGCAAGCAGCGGCTCGATGGCGGTCGTCGTCGGTGAGAACAGGGTTGCGGTGCGAAGTGCGACGGTGCCTTCAGGTCACGGAACTGCCGGCGGTCTTGTTGGCGGCGTCCGGTTGCGGTTTCCCTCTGTGGTAACTGAGACACGCGGTCCCAGAGGCAGTACCCAGAGGAAAGTGAAGTCTTTGCTGTCCTTCAGACTTAGTGAACAGGAGGCAAGCTCTGTCTCAAGTCCTTGGAGATACTCAGCAACAAGTGAAGAAAGTTCAGTCCAATCCTTTCACTGCCCAAGGCAGAAGCAGCAACTGCAGGCCAACCCAGCAAAGCAACAAAACAGCAAAGGGGCAGTACTCCTCCTGGCAGCTCTTCCAGCTCTTCTCTTTGGCAGGTTCCTTAATCCCAGTGAGTTCTAAAGGTCTGGGCCCCAATATTTATACTTAGTTTTTCTTTGTTCTTTTGGGCAGAGAGTGTCTGTGCTCAGCCCAAACCAGTTCTGTCCTCTCTTGTCCAGCTTCCTGGCAGGAGGTGGAGACAGCATTGTCCAAGGCAGACCAGGCCCATTCAGGTACAAGGAAAATCTCCTCCCACTACTCTAAATGCAGCCCAGGTCTATTCAACCAAGCCCTGACTCATCCAGGAAAGGCAGGACACACCTCAACCCCCACAGTGGCTGTCTGAAGAGAATGCACATCCCCAGCCCCTGTCACTCCAAAGCCAGACAGTCAATCCACAAACCAGCAGAGGCACACAGGATGACTAAGCAAGAAAATGCCCACTTTTTAAAAGTGGTATTTTCAAGCACAGAACATAAGAATCATCTTTACTAAAAGATGCATCTCTACATTCTGAGTTCAGGCATACTAAACTCCATTTCTCTATCTTGTCCCAATGGGAAGATATACTCATAAGATGTTATAAGCAAACTCCCATTCTATCCTATGGGCCAGATAGCCTTTCAATAGTGAAAAACGAAATACACTGTATTTCACTATCAGGACATGTCACCCATACCAGTACATGTCCTGCCTTTTACATACACTGCACCCTGCCCATAGCGGTACCATGGGCCTACCTTAGGGGTGACTTACATATAATAAAAGGTATGTTTAGGGATTGGCAAGTGGGTGCACATGCCAGGTCGACATGGCAGTAAAAACTGTGCACAGACACTGCAGTGACAGGTCTGAGAACCCCTTGGAAAGGCTGCTGGTGTGGGTGGCACAATCAGTGCTGCAGGCCCACTAGCAGCATTTGATTTACAGGCCCTGGCACTCTCAGTGGACTTTACTAGGGACTTACCAGTAAATCAAATATGCCAATCATGGAAATACCAATCCATAATACAATTTAGAATAGGAGCACTTGCACTTTAATACTGGACCTCGGTGATAAAGTGTGCAGAGGCACTAAACCAGCAAAAACAGAGTAAAAATCAGGAGGTCAGAAAGCAAAAAGACAGGGGAAACACGCCAAAAGATGCCAGGTCTAACACACAGGTATTCCCATGACGACAGGGAAGCAGATTGTAATTGTCTAACTGATAGATTGCAGAGGAGCTTCCACTTCTTGGTTGTCTAGGTTGCAAATATGTTGCAGAGTCGAAGCTGTTCATTAGGATTAGCATTTATGCAAAGACCGTCAAACATCCTTGCAATGTGCCTTGTAGCATATTCCCCAGCCTAGGTACCCACTAATACCTACGCCACACACCGAGCTTAGTATAATGCATCTTTATTCTTCTGCGTGCAGTGGTGGCTGGTGGTCTTTAAAAGTGGTGGGGCGTAATCTTTGGCTTGAATTCTAGTAACCAAGCCACACATCTGCTCTGATGGTTTGGGGGAGGGTAGAGGCTCACTCACACTTATTTGCACTCAGTCTTTCTCTCTTACTCAGTCTCAGTCAGTCCCATTAACTTACTCTGATTCGTACTTTTACTTACTCTGACTGACTCCACATCACTGGCTCACTTAGTCTCACTCCAACCTTCTCAGTCCCACTCATTCTGACCCACTCAGTCTCATTCATTCTGACTGACTCAGTTGTAGTCATTCTGACTCACTCAGTCCCACTCATTCTGACTCACTCAGTCCCACATCCACCCAGGGACAGGTGCAATGGACCACTGGAAGAGCCATCCTGTGCTTAGCTGACATGTTCCTCCTTCACTGCAGACAGCAGAGCTATCAGTCACCTGTCACAGACAGCTGAACTACCTTTCACTTGCCACTGTCAGCATAGCTATCCCTCAATTTCTAAAACAGCAGAGCTATCCAGAACCTTTGGCAAAAGTGAAAAATATACTGTTCCTCTGGGTGTTTCAGACCAGACAAAGCAAAAGAGAATAGATGGCGACTTTTATGTGCTGATAGTTGCATTTGTAACCCTGTTGGGGCCCTTCTCACTCAGGGTGGTCAACATCAGTACCTTCCTGGTGCTATGAAGAACATGTGGTGCCCAGTTAATCAGAATGTTAATAAACCGATAAACGTATGAACACATCAAAAGTTTGTTCATTTTGTTGTGTGCAGTCAATATTGTTATTATTAAGCGAGTGGGTACTCAATATCACAATCTGCGTCCTTTGTTCAAAAACCAATAGTTCACGTAGCAAAGATTTGGTGCAACTGCAACCATGTAATCTCCACCACATAAACAATCTGTACATGTGTCCTCATCTATGAGATTGGTGCTGTAGGTAGTTTCAGAAAATCAGTCTATTTACAGGATGCCTAATGTGTTTTAGATTTAAGGACTAATATATAGCCTTAGAGAGAATATTTTCATGCTGACACAAGGTGCTGTGCATAGAAAGGGATGCTGTTTGGGTCCAATTGGGCACTGCTTACAAAAAACAGGATGTGTTAGGGAGGGAGGATGGGGTCATGTTTTGTATTTTTTATGTACAATACCCATGTATGTGCCACATATTTACAATTGGGAAAAAGAGGCGTAATATAACATGTCCAGAAAAAGAGGACGAGAGAAGCAGCCAAGATGATAGTGGTGAAGTTAATGGGCTGAATGAGTTCTTGCTGAACTGGTAACCAAGTTAGAATCTGATGGGAAGGCAGGTTGATCCAATAACATTCATGTTTAGCTTAATTTGCAATTTGATATGTCTGGTAAATTTGGATTAGTAAAGCAACCCTTCACACTCACTTTATCAGTCATGCATACAAGCTATACATATAGAGGCTGCTATACAGATGGCGGAGAAACTTTGCTATTGGAAAATGACAGCACTGGCAAACCTTGATGACTGTCTTGCTCACACCTATCAACAAAAAAGGTGAGATATAAAATCTTACTAGATCAGAATCAAGAGTTACTGATTTTGTTGGATTTCATTGGTCGGGTAATTATGTAAAAAGGGTCATATTATTTTTGCAGCCTCTTCATGTATATGCCCTTACTACTTTTTTAACCAAAGGTGAAGCAAGGACTGACCGGTTTGTATGGCAAGATTCCATGCACACTCCTGTATAAGGGACTGTCTTGTGGCTCATGGCCTCCTGGCAGGTCTGGCTACGTCACCGCAGGCCTGGCTGCCATGATGACTCTTGCGCACGTTATTACTGGATGTTGTTCTGTCGCCCTCTGTTATTGCCAAGTTATTCTACCACAGTCTGCATGTTCTGTTTCTCACCTTTTCTCCTGTTCCCTTTTGGGCTCAGTCTGAACAACATTACAAGGTCGAATAACAACTCCCTGGTTCCTACTGATTTGGCCCGTCCCTCGCACCTAGACATAACACCATGTACAGCTGCCATTGAGAAAATAGTGTGCTTTTAATAATGTGATCGCTTGCTCTAAGATAGCACTTGGAGACGACCTTTCCAGAGAGAAGAGCTGTGATTGTTTGCTGATGTAGTTTTGCATCAAGAGACTGAGGTATGGGGGTTCGCTAGTCAAAGCCCAAAGGTCTTCTATTATTATAATAAACTGGCTTCCAGCACGGGGAGGGTGGTAATGTTAGTTAGACATATATCCACTGCTTTATGAGATGCTTTCCCCGTTCGTATTCTATGGAGTAGTAACTATGCTGATTATATTGTTCTTATGTATTATGCTACTAGTACTGACACGTGTACTGTATCTTAGAGCACGTAAGTTGAAATAAACATTTTAACCTATACAGTGTCTCTTCATACGCATGTTGTGCACAGGTACGAATGTGACGAAAGAGTGTTCTTGCCTCTGCGAGTCCTGAGAGAGAGATACCGTGTTCTGGGTTGTCTAAGCATTGGTACATTGGTGCCAATGGGACGCTAAGGCTAGTTGGGTTGGGGTTTTGGGTGCTGAGGTTTATGGTTGGCTCACCGCTATATTCCAAGGTCCTATTATCCTGTGCATAGCTCTGTATGTGCAGAAACCCTATGACATGGCGCCCAACGTGGGGCCCTTCTCGATCCCGAACGCCTCCAACTGCTCCGTGAGCAACTTCTGGTTGGCTTCGATGTTCTGCCCTTGGCAACTATCAGTGTGTCCTACACCCTTTCCTTTCGCTTTGCGTATTTCACTTGCGTGCAACCTGTGATGTCTTGCATCCGCTGTCCGTTTACATGGACCATGGATTATTGCCTCTCCAATTCGTCATTGTCGGTCCCGGATTTTGTTCGGTTGGTGGGTCCCTTAGAGGCCCATGAACGGGACTGTTCCGCTGCTGGCTTTATGATACGTGCGGCTGCACTGGGGATTTTGGCACAATGGGATATCTGGGCGGCTGCTCAGGATCTCCTACAACAAAGTTATATTGAATATCACGCAAGCTGTCCCGCATTGCTTTTGGATGCTCCATACTCTGAAGAACATTACTGCAGCTTTGACCTGTTGGACTGGATGGCGTCTACGTTTTTTGACGATTCCAATGATGTCCTTTTGGACGGTATAGCGTTTTTCTGCTCTTCCACATTTTTGGATTGATTGACTTGCCGTTAATTGTCAGTGGACCACCTCTATTCTGCTCAGGTGTTTGGAACTCTGTCTTCCTTTTCGTCGTGGCCGATGGACTGTCCAGGGAGGGTGTCTTGTGGCTCATGGCCTCCTGGCAGGTCTGGCTACGTCACTGCAGGCCTGGCTGCCATGATGACTCTTGCGCACGTTATTACTGGATGTTGTTCTGTCGCCCTCTGTTATTGCCAAGTTATTCTACCACAGTCTGCATGTTCTGTTTCTCACCTTTTCTCCTGTTCCCTTTTGGGCTCAGTCTGAACAACAGTTACAAGGTCGAATAACAACTCCCTGGTTCCTACTGATTTGGCCCGTCCTCGCACCTAGACATAACACCATGTACAGCTGCCATTGAGAAAATAGTGTGCTTTTAATAATGTGATCGCTTGCTCTAAGATAGCACTTGGAGACGACCTTTCCAGAGAGAAGAGCTGTGATTGTTTGCTGATGTAGTTTTGCATCAAGAGACTGAGAGTATGGGGGTTCGCTAGTCAAAGCCCAAAGGTCTTCTATTATTATAATAAACTGGCTTCCAGCACGGGGAGGGTGGTAATGTTAGTTAGACATATATCCACTGCTTTATGAGATGCTTTCCCCGTTCGTATTCTATGGAGTAGTAACTATGCTGATTATATTGTTCTTATGTATTATGCTACTAGTACTGACACGTGTACTGTATCTTAGAGCACGTAAGTTGAAATAAACATTTTAACCTATACAGTGTCTCTTCATACGCATGTTGTGGACAGGTACGAATGTGACGAAAGAGTGTTCTTGCCTCTGCGAGTCCTGAGAGAGAGAGACCGTGTTCTGGGTTGTTTAAGCATTGGTACATTGGTGCCAATGGGACGCTAAGGCTAGTTGGGTTGGGGTTTTGGGTGCTGAGGTTTATGGTTGGCTCACCGCTATATTCCAAGGTCCTATTATCCTGTGCATAGCTCTGTATGTGCAGAAACCCTATGACAGGACATGATCACCTCATGGCGCGAATGGGATACTTAACTCACCCAAGTATGTCGAAAACCACCTTAAAATTATGCAGAAAACAGCATGTTTGGCATGATATCTATAGCTTAATGAAGTATCCAAAGTATACAAAAAATACATTGGTGTGGAAAAATTAGACTTCCTAACATTGATTATAAAAGACTCACTATATGATCAGGAAACTTAAGACGCACAAAGTAAATTCAAAAAGTTCACAGAGGTAAAGACAGAAATAAATGATCAGTTGGCCTGACTTAACAGTCTTTAGTTAACACAAAATGGAAGAACATATCTGTTTGGATGTTCTCAATGATCAAGTGAAAGAAACTATAATTGTTACTCAGACCAAGTATTGGCTGGCGCCAGTATTTATCACCATACAGCACACATATTTACTTAAATTTGACACTGTAACAGACTCTAACTTTCACTCACGCACAAATATGATCACACATACAGACGCTCTATCTCACAGACACACTCATACACAAACACACACTCTCACCCACAGACAAACACTCTCACCCATACGCAGACAACATTTAAAAAGCTTTCATTTGCTTACCTTATTTTCTGCACAGGTCCCGTTTGGACAGCTACTCTTTTCTGCTTCCAGCGCTGTGGGACACTGAAACCTCTCACCTGCGCAGGAGTTCGCAAGTACCAGGCTTCACTCTGCTTATTCACCCCACCCTTTCCCAACTCTGTGTTGAGTTGCGAAAGGGTGGAGTGACAGGCTGATTGACGTGTAGCCTCAGGCACTGCAAAGCTTAGGCTTAAGCGCCCTTTACCTGTGACACCTAAGTACGTCACATATAGGGGAGGCACTGAAGCGAGACAGGGCCCCAAGGCCAGCGATCGAATTTCTCCAGCCCTGGACATCTCTGAAAGCTGGCACAGGCACCCTTGTGTGCCTGCACCAGCCTTCAGGCAGAGCCTGTTGCTGCTGGACAGAAGGAGTATATTATTATTCACTCTTGGCATAACAAAAACAATGAGAAAACAAACAGGGCGCAGCCCTTTAGCCCATTCAAAGGAACTACCACTATCTGCGTCTAAGTGCGAACTCTGCATTCTAAACCTGCATTCACTTCACTACGCTCTAACGCTTAGGTCACAGTTCTACGGAGTCCATCAGGAGCTAACAGGGTTCCGTCATTGCTAACTCACACAACACTACATCTCCTCCTCTGTTAAATAAAACATTTCGATTTTCCTAGTAATTAATGAAAGTATTAATTTTATTAAAGACACGCAGGCGAGTATTATGCTTCTCTGATCTTGCTTTAATTAAATAGCAGGAGTCAAGAAGTCAAGAAAAAACTACAAATCCCATGAGGCCTGCAAGCAACAGCCAATGGGATAATGAAACTTAGTACAGCAATGACCAATAGCTGTACAGTACTACCTATAATACTTAGCTTGACTGCAGAAGTTATGAATAAACACTAAACAAAGGAAAAATAGCTAACACAATCAAAAGTGCCAAAGTATAAGAAAACAGTTCTTGGCAAAAGTCTATAACTCTGGGTCCCAGGCAAAAAAGCGGAGAATGTGGAAATTCAGGAAGATCAGGAAAATCCATAGGTGGAGAAGTCTGAAACGAAGAGCCAGAGCAAGTTGGATATTCCTTAAGTGGAAGAAGGCAAAGGTGCTGGAGTCGCTGTCAGGGTGGGAAAAGAAACATGAAGTTAAACCGTGTTGTGGTGGGATAATACTCGCCTCCGTGTCTTTAATAAAATTAAGACTTTCCTTTATAAATTACTAGGAAAATCGACATTTTATTGCAAGAACGGAGGTTCCTAATACGCTTGTTTAAAGCATGTCAATTACTACAGAAGGTGCAGTAGGTACAGATTTACACTAGAATGTACGGAAAACATTATCATTAGACCAATCAGCTGATCTCAGAATATCCTCAAGACGAAAGACGACCCAAAAAGGTTTGGAGGCATGGCTCTGGTGGAAAACTTGGCACCGAAAATTGAAGTATCAATACCCACTAAGGACATAACCCACTTAACCCAGCCAGCAAGGGTAGGGGAAGACAAAGGTTTATGGGGTCTTCTGAAGGAGATGAGAAGTTGGGTGTCTGAGGACATTCTGAGACCAACTGTATTCTGTTTATATACTTTGAGACATTGTCCAACACAAAGTTTAGGTTGATCAGGAAAATAGGGATAAAAAACAGAGGTTAAATTTGACTTAGTACGTTTACGAACTGTAAAAAGCACACCTGTCGGAGTAAACTGTCGAGAGGAAATGTCTAGTGCTCTAACACCAGGCAAGAGTTTGATGGATCAGGCATAATAACAAGGTAAGCTTTTCTGACATCTTTAGTGAAAGACTAACATTATCCAGCCATGAGAGAAACAAATGTAATACCACATTTACATCCCATAATGTACTGTACTTAGGAACAGGAGGATTACAAAATGTCACTCCCTTTAACAGACAACAAATGAGTGGATGTTCTCCCACTGGTTTACTGTTGATGTAGGGATGATTGGTAGATATGGCAGATCTGTAAAGATTTATAGTACGGTATATTTTCCTGCCGCTAGCTTCAGCTGCCAAGAAATTAACAATGTAGGTTATATCCGCGGAAAAGGGATTGACAGGTTTTGCCACACACCAGGTTGCCTATAAAGACCAAGCTGACTTGTAAGCCTTGGTGGTACCTGGAGCCCAGGATTTATTAATGTACTCTGAAGCCTCTGGCAAAATGAAAGGGAAAGATTGGGAGATCCTGCTATCTTCTAAGCCGAAAGTATGAGAGAGTTGTCTAATACCAGATTGTGGGGAAGACCCAATGGATCCATGTTAGAAATGGGGTCTCTGGCAGGTTTGTACCCTGTCAAAGTAGTGACCCTTCCTTTTAGTCAGGGTAAGGGGGATTACACTTCTAAAATAACCCCTGCTCACCCCCTTGGTAGCTTGGCACGAGCAGTCAGGCTTATCGTAGAGGTAATGTGTAAAGCATTTGCACATAACACACAGTAATACAGTGAAAACACTACAAAAGGACACCACACCAGTTTTATAAAAATAGACACTATGTATCTGTTTAAAGCAGGACCACAATGTTAAAAATACAACATGCAGTAATAAAGATATGAATATTGCAAGAATAGCTTTAAAATACAGTTCTGTGAAGTTAATTGCTCCGTCCGGGGCTATCATGGCGTTGTGAACAAACAAATCTAATAGTTCAGGCCGACGGCAAGGTTGTGAGCCTGCTACGGTGTCAGGAAGATCCGCAAACAGTACCTTGGAAATGCAGGGCGTTGTGGACCTTGTGATGAGCTCCGAAGGTGAGGCGTCGGCAGGCATCGGTCCCGGAGATCGGTGCAGGATTAGTCAGATCCTTGAAGTCACACATTGCAGATCGAACTCTGTGAGGTTGATGTTAGGAGCACTAGCGTCGGCAGGCGTTAGGGCTACGGTGCGAAGTGGAGCGGTGCGGCGTGCAGTGCCCTCAGGTCGCAGTGCAGGCAGCGGCTCGGTGACGGCGTACAGTGGGGTCGGTGAGACCAGGGCTGCAGTGCGAAGTGGGGCGGTGCTCGTTGCGGTGCTAAAAGGTCACGGTGCAAGCAGCGGCGTTGTCGTTGCTGAAGCGCTGTTGTCAGTAGACGATCTTGAGTCGAGGGTGCTGGCGTCGGTGGGCTGAGGCTGCAGTGTGGGACAGGGCGGTGCTTTGTGTAACTTACGAGTGGTACCCTCAGGCCACGCTGCAGGCAGCGGCGTTGGTGTCGGCATGGAGCATCGTCGTCTGTGAGTCCAGGGCGGCAATGTGAAGCGAGGCGGTGCGAAGTGCGGTGCCCTCAGGTCATGGTGCAAGCAGCAGCTTGGTGGGGGCTTCGCTGAGACCAGGGTTGCGGTGCGAAGTGGGGCGGTGCTCTCTGCTGGGCCTTCAGGTCACAGAGCCAGCAGCAGCGTAGTTGACAGTGTCGTAGTGGTAGTTTTTCTTCTGTTGCAACACAAAACACACAGTTCCTAGTGCTGTTGGCAGTTGAAGATGAAGTCTTTCATGTTCCTGAGACTTCTAAAAGGAGGCAAGCTCTACTTCAAGCCCTTGGAGATACTCAGAGAATAAGTTGCAGAAAGTTCAGTCCAGTCCTTTCACTGCCCAAGACAGAAGCAGCAACTGCAGGCCAAACCAACAAAGCAACACACAGCAAAGGAGCAGTACTCCTCCTAGCAGCTCTTTTAGCTCTTCTTCTTGGCAGGTCCCTTAGTCCAAAAGAGTTCTAAAGTACTGGGGTCCGGGCCCCAAAATGTATACTACTTTTCTCTTTGAAGTCTTAGGCAGAAAAGTCGCTCTTACTCAGTAAAAACTAGTGCTGTCCTCCCTGGTCCAGCTTCACTACAGGAGATGGAGCCAGCATTGTGCAGAGCAGCCACAGCCTATTCAGGTGTCAGTGACAACTCCTCCCACCACTCTATCCGAGGATGACCTATCAGCATATGCAGGGCACACCTCAGCTCCCTTTGTGTGAGTGTCTGAAGTGAATGCACAAACAGCCCCTGTCAGTCTAAAACCAGATGAGGAATCCACAAGCAGGCATAGGCACACAGTATGGTTCAGCAAGAAAATGCCCACTTTCTAAAAGTATACCTTGGGTCACTCATTTCGTGCCCCATCTGACGCACTGCGTAGTGGGTGAAAATTCCCCTCTTTTTATCACCTTAGAACTTAGTTAATCCATTTTCATACTCAGAATCCAATAATAATACCGATTTTTCATTCATCCAATCTTGTAAAATCATTCCGGAGACAGCGCCATTTCAACTTTTGTCTTTATTTTTAACCTTTTCCAATGACTACTGCGTGCCCATCCAGGCTTTTCACAGCAACACGTGTATACAAAAGTGAAACGTAAAGCAGAGTCAACTCATCGTTGTATACCCAATGCATTTCGAACCTTCAGTGGTTCTTCCTCAGGGGTTTCTACAATAAATGAAAAGACACTCAACAAACTGTTCACTGCTAACCATGATGAATACAGCAAAATATATATAAGCAAACCCTCTTTCTCACTAATACCCATATTACTACAAACCCATCAGTCTAATCACCCAACTGCTTCCTCCCTTGTAGTAGATACGAAACCCACCTCCTGGTATTCAACCCTCCACCCGTGACACAACCCCCTTCCCCTTCCCTCATAATCTTTGCAAAAAACGTGAAAACACCCAACTTACTGAATGCAGCCCAGTCTTTCCTCACTCATCTCTCCCCGTAAATCTCTCGCCTTTTTTCAATCCTTAAGCCACTTCCTATTTTACATGCTTACAAAAACAGCAAGATTATATACCTTCTCAGAGTCTTAACCGGCAACCCGACCTCCTCATCCTCCTCTCCCCATGTGCTTGAAAATCAATCGTTCTTGCTACCTTTTCATCCGTTATTTTAAGGCAGAATCTCACCTACGTGTTGCCAATCAAGCTCAACGCTGCTAACCCTGTGACCATCTACCCCTCAGCTGCGCCACATAATATAAACAATTCAAAAAATGTGTAAACTGCGACTTCAAATCCCAAAATGCACTTCCCTTAATTATACTATAATAAAATAAAGTTTTTTGTGTAAACAATAGTTAGGATGTACGGGTGGAGGTAGGAGTGAACAAGGGGTTGTTCGTTTTATGTTTTATTTTATTAAGCCTTCTTAAGTGACTGTTGAGCCTTGTCGAGAGATGCAGAAGCAGACCCATATTGCTGAATTCTTTTATAAAAGAATCCCCAAACAAAAGACCTTCTTCTTTGATTCCAGGATCCATAGACGGAGGGTTTACCAGCTTGGGATCCAATTTTAACAAAAGCCCCTTCCTTCGTTCATGGGTTATTGCATAATTAGCATTGCCTAGTGAACAAAAGGCTCTTTGTATCCACAAGGAGAGATCTTCAGGCTCAATGGAGTAGTTTTCAAGTCTTGTGGATTCTGTCAGTTCAAAAATACGAGCCAGGGGACCAACAATGTCTAATAACTTGTCATGACAGGTGGATCAGGCTTTATCCACTCCTTTACGGGGTTCCTTCCCAAATTTTGAAAACCAAGTGAGCATAGAAAGGTCAATAGAAGGGGTGACTGTAATTTTGGAAGGTAAGGAAGTCCTAGGACATTCTGAATTTAACTTGGCTCTAGTTTTCTTGTCTAGAGGTAAGCGTAGTCTAAAGCAATGTACTCTCCTACATGTTCAGCAGGGAACCACTCGGTGGAATTGGGATGGAGCATGAGATTAGGTTCAAACACTGGTACAACATCAGTGTCTAACACTGTTTTGGCTGCTAAAGAGCAGAGAAAGAAAGGCCAACTTTAGTTACTTTTGACAAGGGGCAGAAACAGGGTCTGCGTTTACCAAACTCCATTCTTGTCATTATCTTAATCCAAATTACCCATGTCATCATCTGTATCAGGAATAGACTATTTCGAATTGGAATGTTTAAACTTTTCTTTACATTTTGCGGCTGATAAAGTATTATTCCCCACCTTAGTAGGAGGCCTAGGAGGAAGTACGTCCTCGGCCATTTGTGAGGAAACCTCAGTAGTCAGGAGTGCAACATTAGCTTTTGTCTTGTTTTTAGTGTTAGATGCCATAGGAAACCCCATAACTTTGCACTTTCTGCTTTCCCCTGGAGAATGGGCCAAAATCGTCTTAGCCATTAAATTAATCACAGAATTCTCTATATACTTAGTCACTTTATCAATGGAGGCTGCAACAGCACGTTCCGCCAAAGCTTGAATAAAGTCATTTAAATCATCTTTAAGAGAATTCTGTTCATCCTCATTCTCTTTCAATAAAGGAGAACTGTCAATCTCCATAACTGTTAAAGTGTGAGGAAAAATACCACCACAGGGTTAAAATATAAGAGGCAGAGACAAAAAAGCTGCAAAATGCTGAGGAGAATGAAGGAAGAACAAGTGGACGGGAACTTATGCCACTGCTCTGGGAGGGACGAAAGTCCGAGTCGGAGGAGAGACACCAACCGGAGCAGAAGCAGGAGCCAGGAAGCTCCACAATCCCAAGAAATTAGGGGCACAAATACCGCAACATAAGGCAAAGGAAGCTGAGGAGAAACGTGCGTCTCGGACTGCAAGCAAAATGGCGACCGCGGTCTGAGACGCGCTGAGGCATGAGGAACAGAGCATTCGAGGACAGTGCAGCAACGTGCCGACAGGGAATTGGAAACAAGCAAAGCAGAATGTACGAATTGAATAAACCAGCATATCACAGTGAAACCAAACCCGTTTTAAACAGTGAAAGATAATATGTGGAATACTTATCTTGACTGCAAGCAGCAAGAAAAGAGGACTGTTCGCAGTCAAGCTAAGTATTATAGGTAGTACTGTACTGCTATTGGTCATTGTATACATTTTGTTATCCCATTGGCTGTTGCTTGCAGACCTCATGGGATTTGTAGTTTTTCCTTGACTTGTTGACTGCTGCTATTTAATTAAAGCAAGATCAGAGAAGCATAAAAGGAGCCTCCGTTCTTGCAATGAAATTTTCTTTTTTTTTAACAAATATATACAATCATAACTCTTCAATGAGTCTTTGTGGATCTCTGATTATACGTTCTGATGTGTCTCTGGAAATTGGGGGCAGGCAGTCGAAGTGTCCATGATCTGCGTTGGTGATGTAGGAATAATAACAGTCAGGGGGTCTTCAATTATCCTTTCACACCCAGTCTCTACATTGACATCGGTGCCCGACGATGAGCCATATGTCGGAAATGCGAGGAATCTGGCGTAGTGGGCTTCCCAGGACACTGGGCAATCACCATCTGTCTTCTGCTGGTCACAATATGAAATTGCTCAGCATCGAAGGGAACATCAGATTTCCATTTTCTAGGTTGACGGACAAGCAGTTGATCTCCTCAAGTGAACGTAACGCCTTTTGCATGTTGGCGTTTGTCTGCATTGGCCTTCATTTATCTTTTACGAGCCAAGTCTTTTATTCGGGTTTCTTCCTCACACTTGATCTTCTGTTGGTGCATTCAGGTAACTTGGTCGTCGTGGGTCTCCCAAACATTGAATTTGCAGGGCTTTCCCCTGTGGTCTAGTGAGGGGTTGAACGGTCAGCTCGTAGAGTAAAATGTAAGAGTTTTAAGGTCAAGCTTTTCCAGTACAGCACACTGAACTGCTTTCTTGAGAGTACTCATGAAACGTTCCACAAGGCCATTGGCCTGTGGTCAAAGAAGTGTGCTCTTCTGATGCTTGACATTAAGATGACTGAGTAAGTCTCTGAATTCTCGACTGTTGAAGGTGGGCCGTTGTCAGATTTTAAGATCTCAGGAGCACCCCATGTTGCAAAGATGCCATCTAATTTCTTGATGACTCTATCTTGAGTGATGGATGAGACATCTTCTATCAATGCAAAATGGGAGTATTCATCAACCATCACCATCAGGTGATGTCCTTTGTCAAGGGAACTAAAGAAGTCAATGGCTGTTCTTTCCCATACATGCTTTGGCAACTCTGACATGTTTAAGGGGTGTTGCGTGGTTTTCGATGAGTCAGTTGCACAGATGATAGTCTTTCAATTCTCTTTCAACTCTCACATCGAGATGAGGAAACCAGACTCAGTCTCGGAGAGCTCATTTTGTGGCAATGATTCCAAAATGCTATTTATTGGCCACTTCAATTATCTGTTGTCGCAGACTCTCCGGGATAACAATTCTCAAACCTCTCAGGATAACGCTTTCTTGCGTCATAGACAGTTCATAGTTGATATTTTTTAACTTCTGGTATTCATCGTCACTGGTAAGAGATCAAGCGTGCTGGTTCCAAGACTGATGTGTAATAATTTCTTTTAATTTTAACATGTCACTATCTTGACTCGTGGCTGTGACAATTTGTTCTAATGAAATGGCAGCTGGTGTACTTGAGTCCACAATGAAATGTATGTGGCTTCAGCCATCTTGGAACGGATACCATGGCAATATACAGGCCCTCTTGAGAAGTATTGGTAGGGCTTTGGTCTTTCCCTGGATCGTGCACAATTGTGTAGTTGAATTCTTGTAATCGTAAACCCTAAAGTTCAATGTGAGGAGGCATCTTGGCTTTTGGATTGCCAAAGATGGTCAACAATGCTTGATTATCTGTCACAAGCACGAAAAGGCTTTCCATAAAAGATTACGTGGAAATGTTCACAAGTCCACACCACTGCTAAACTTTCTTTCTCAGGTTGTGAATAAGCACGTTCTGTTTGGGACAAAATTGTGCTCGGGTATGCCACAATATGTCTTCAAGCATTTGGGTGTCAACTGCGTTGTGCAAGGATTGCACCTAACCTGATGGGGCTAGCGTCAACAACAACCTCTGTATGAAGCTTTGAATCAAAGTATGCCATTTTAGTAGCACTCTCAATAGCTTGTTCGATTCTCTTAAAACTTTGCTCGCATTCAAATGACCAAATAAATGAAACATTCTTTTTCGTTAAGTCACTCAACGGACCACTCACGGTGGCAAAGTCTCGTATGTATCTAGAACAGTAGCTGGCCATGCAAAGAATGAACGTAACATGGAAACATCTTGTGCAGAACTGGCAGTTGACAACGCTTGCACTTTAGCTCGATGGGATGTCATACCCCCATCAGAAAAGATATGGACAAAGAATTTTAGCTTTGTCTTATGGAACTCGCATTATTGGCATTCAAAGTCAAACCTGCATCTGCAAGTAAATGACACACTTGTGTGAGAGCTGTATCGTGCTCTGTCTGTATAGCTGCGAAGAACCACTATGTCATCACTCTAGTTAAACGCATTCATGGCAAGCTGTATGATATGTCAGTTACATCTTGAAACAGCTCCGCAGCTGATGACACACCAAAACGTAGTCTTTTGTATTGGAACAGACCAATATGTGCAGAAAAGGTTGTAATGTACCTGCAGCTCTCCTCAAGTTCCAGCTGATGATATCCTTTATTCAAATCAAGGCGAGAGAAAACCTTTGCACCATTCAATTGTGTTATCATGTCGGCGATGGGCGGACCTGGATATTGTTCTTGTTCAATTGCCTTGTTCGCTTGACGCATATCAACGCAGATGGGTACAGCTCATTCACTTTTCTTTTTAGGCACTACCACTATGGGAGGAACCCATGGCGTTGGACCAGTGGAATGCTCAATGATATCATATTTGAGCAATGGTTCAAGTTCTTTTCCAACAGCTTCCTGTAAATAAAATGCAATTTGTCTGTGTCTTTGAGCAATAGGACGGATGTCCTCATTAATGTGTAATTGTACCTTCATAGTTTTAATTTTTCCCAACCCAAGAAACAACGAAGGGAACTGACTTACTATTATATGATGAGCATTCATGTTATAGTTCACTGATATCAGTCCCATATCAGCATGGGATGACACCTGGTGGCCCCCCGCCCTTGGAAACCCCCCACCCGACAGACCATGCTAAACCATGGCATCATTCTGGACTCATCGCTCACTATGAACCGCCAGATCAACACCATATCCTCGGCCTGCTTCAACACCCTCCGCATACTCCGAAAAACATTCAAATGGATCCCCTCTGAATCAAAAAATAAAAAACCCTCACCACTAGCAGCCTGGACTACGGCAACGCCCTCTACCCCGCAATCAACAAAAAGCTCCTCCTCAAGCTCCAGACCATCCAGAACGCCGCAGCCAGACTAATCCTAGACATCCCCCGGCACAACCACATCACCCAGCACCTCCGTGATCTCCACTGGTTCCCCATCGAAAGAAGAATAACCTTCAAGCTCCTCACACATGCATACAAGGCCCTCCACAACATCGGACCAGCATACCTAAACAACCGCCTCTCCTTCTACGCCCCCAAGAGAAACCTCTGATCAGCTGACTTCTCCGTGGCCACCAACCCACGCATCTACAAGACTAGAACTAGTGGAAAGTCCTTCTCCTACCTCGCAGCCAAGTCCTGGAGCGACCTCCCCTTCCACCTCCGGCAAAGCCTTACACTTCCCCAGTTCAGGAAGGACCTCAAAACCTGGCTCTTCAGATGATCTCAACACCCAACGGAGCCCCCCCCCCCCAGCGCCTGGAGACCCTCCTGGGTAAGTAGCCGTGCTTCACAAACCCCTGATTGATTGATTGATAAACAGTTTGCTAGACCACGGCAAACTCTTTGGGAGAGCACTGTCGATCTTTGGGTTGCTTATCCCCTATCTCGCCACCAGTTGTAGCGTCCTCCCTAGCCTGGGCACCCTCTAATGACTACACCACACACGGAGCTTAGTATAGCACATCTTTGTTCTTCTGTGTGTAACCGAGAACTCAACATTCTAAACATGCATTCACTTCACTACTCTCTAATGCTTACGTTACAGTTCTACGGAGTCCATCAGATGCCAAAAGGGTTCTGTCATTGCTAACTCACACAACACTACAGGCCTGTGGTGGAGAGGGACAAAGGAGATAGGGGTAAACAAGAGAGGAGGTTGAGGAGTCTGTGGAAGGGAAGAGTAGAGGTAAAAAAAGAGGTGAAGATGAAGAGAGGAGCAAATGGGATGAGAGAAATAGAGAAACGATAGTCAAAGAAGGTTGCATATGAGAGGGAGAAAAGGGTTGCATATGAAGGAAATGGAGAGAGAACAAATTGGGGAGTGGAAGGGGAATAAAATAAAGACAGTATTGAAAAGTGTTTTTAGTTTTCACACTGAGAAACCTTTCGGCTTGTCTCACCCTCTAGGGACTTTTACACTCTGAATAAGGAAGGGCTCAATAAAGGCATAGCAGAAGCTTCCACCTGTCAGATTTAAGGTTCACAGAAAATGCATTTGTGGCTAATGAATATCTAGAATAGCTGAGGCTGCTGCAGGTCACGGTTAAGGTACATTGATTTCCCAGAGTGGTATGTGGGCCCAGTGTTACTGATGGATGGTGTGATAGGTCATTATCTCGGAAATTCTGCAGTAGCATCCCAGACCATAGGCATGTCTTAGTCAGTGCACTTCTTTTCTGATCTGCACCATGAACGTCTATGCGAGTACTGACACATGTGTAGGGCTCTCACATCACAGCTCAAAATTGTGTGAACCGAATCGTTATCAAAAGCCAACTGCCTATTTTAAAAAGTTTATAATGTGAGGGTAGTTCCTGGTCTTTGTCATAATGTAGTTTCTTGTATTGTGTAATATTTTCTGATTTTCTTCTCATCACTGTTTCTTTCTGTTGGAAATGATTCCCTCAGATTCTTGCCTTTTCCTGCACCCATTTTGTTGGCAATAGGACTCGGCACACTTTATTCCTGCTAACCAGTAATAAATTGCTTGTGCTCTCCCTTTTAAACGTGGCACAATTGGCATATACCTACATGGCACAGTTAATGTACATATATGTCCTTAGACTATGGTACTACATGTACCCAGGGACTGTCAAGTAAATGCTATTAGTAGCACCCATAGTGCAACTCACTAAAGTAGCACTGTAAAACATGTCTCCATGCCTGCCATTGCGGCCTTGGTGTGCTGCTTTAAAACTTCCATTTCAACCTGGCAAATCAAACATTTTGCCAGGGCTAAACCTTCCTTTTTCATAATTATAAATCACATCTAAGGTAGGCCTTAAATGCCCTTAGAGCAGTGTGCATGGTATTTAAGAAGTAAGACATGTATAATTTATGTTTTACATGTTCTGGCAGTGGAGGTGCAGTGGCTCCAGGAGTCTGGGTGAGTCAGCACTAGGCTGAATAGGCCTGATCTGCATTTGTAGTGGTGGGAGGAGTAGCAACTGTACCTGAATAGGGCTGTGCCTGCCTTCCACAATGCTGGCTCCGCCCCCCCTGTGGTGTGTCTGGAGCCAAGGCTCACACTGACAATGGATGTTGTTGTGCACTTGCAGAGTGCCCCCTAGAACTGGTTTGAACTGGGCCCAGAGCCCCTTGCACAAAGAGAACACAGACATTTTGGAGTATAAGTATTAGACCTAAAACCCCTGAACTTTAGAACATTCCTGGAATTCAAGAGGAACCTTTGCCAAGGAGAAGAGCTGGAGAGACTGAGGAGAAGTACTGCCCTTGCTGTGTGTCTGGGGTTGGCCTGCAGTTGCTGTTTCTGCCAAGGAAAGGAGAAGGACTTTGCTGTGTGCTGTGTCCCCTGCTTGAAGGAGATCTCCAAGGGCCTGAAGTGAGCTGGCCTCCTGTTCTGAAGTCTCAGGGACACAAAGACTTCACCCCCAGCTCCCCTGAACTCTGCTGCTGTGAGTTCAGACCTGCCAAGAGGTGCCTGTGCCAGTTTTGGGCCTCTGGAGGTTGTTGCTGCTGTTTGGGAGCTGGAAGCAAGAAGAAACTCAAAGAACTACAGGAATCAACGCATCGAGGGATCGTGGCTGAAGAGGACCGACGCAGCGCCGCTCGACGCCGCTGCATCGATCGTCGGCGCATCCCGGATTTCCACGCATCGTACCTGTGCAGCAAGTTCTTCCGACGCATCACCCGTGGAACGGAACCGTCACGAAGAATCGAAGCAGCACTCCCCGTACAGACCGGATTCGACGCAACCCTTCCTCTGCGTGCAGCGGGACTGTCGCATCACCTCCCGAAGGTCTCAGGAGTGTCGCATCTCTTTGTTTTCCGACGCTGCAGCTGGTTGGCTTGTGAACTTTGACGCATCTACAGGTACTTTGGTGAAAAGTCAGGCATCCATAGATTTCTATGGTACAAGTTCTTGAAACCTTTTGAAAGTCATATTTTTAACTGTGTATGTTGGATTTTTGTCGTTTTGGTCTTGTTTAGTTTAGATAAAGATATTCTATTTTTCTAAACTGGTGTGGTGTCCTTTTGTGGTGTTTTCACTGTTACTGTGTGTGTTGGTACAAATACTTTGCACGTTGCCTTTGGGATAAGCCTGTCTGCTCATGCCAAGCTACCAAGGGGGTGAGCAGGGGTTATCTAGAGTGTGTATCCCCCTTACCCTGACTAGAAACAAGGGGCCCTATTTGGACAAAGGTACCTACCTCTGCCAACAAAAGACCCCCATTTCTAACATTGGTGGTCAGCGGTGAGGATTTGAACCTGTATTTGTACTTGACCCACAGTGATTGGTGTACATCACTAGTTTAGTGCAGACCACTACGCAACCACATGCTGTGTTTTATTTTTGGTTCTATTTTTGAGTGACCCTTAAAGTATCCACGCATTATGTCTCAGAAGGGTAAACCAGCAAGTGATGTTGCAGAACTGGAGCTTGATATTGAAATGTTAAGTGGTTACAAAGTAGGTCAACTCAAGCAGTTCTGCAGGAGCTTTGGACGTCCCATGAAGAGCAGCTCCAGGAAGGAGGAGCTACAGAAGGCCTTAAGGGCCTGGTGGGAGGCCAAAGAGGTTGGGGAGACAGGTGATGCAGAGGTGGATGAGGATGCACAAGGGGATGGTTTCAGGTCACAGGATCTACCTGTGCCAAGAGTAGCCTCTAGGGCTGGCAGAAACCATTCCGCTAGAAGTTTTTCCCCAGAGTAGTTGGAGGAAAACCAAATGGTTAGAGATCATGAGTTAGAAGTCATGAGGCTCGAGATAAAAATATTGGAAATGGAGAACCAAAAAGCTGCCATAGAGAGAGAAAAGATGGCAGAGGAGAGCAACAAGATTTATGCCTTGGAAGAAATTAAATTGACCTTGGCACATGAATTAAGAATGAGGGAGCTTGATGTGGAGCTCGAGAGGCTTGAGGCCATGAGTGTCTTAGCTGAAAAGGAAATGTGTGCAGCTCATGAAGTGAGCATGGCTTTCTTTGGAGTTTGAGTCCAGCTCAGATGGTGGCAGCAAAAATGTGATGTCTAGTGCTGTGAGAGAAGTATGTACACCCAGAGATGTGGCGCCTGACTTGAATGAGGGGGTTGACACAAACCAGGAGGTTCAAGGATATGAGGTAGCTCCAGTGGTACGCAGTGTCCCTGATGTGGATTGGGGAACTGGCACAGGGGTTCATAGTCCTAATGGTGGGAGGCACATTCTACTGACTCTAGATGAGAGGTGCAGGGAGACGGGTTCCCCCATGGGAGAAGTCCTGGTACGTGTGTGTGGAGACCGCCCAGAAGAGTGTGGGTTGAATGACAGAAACAGTCAGACACTGTCTTGCCAGTCTCAGGAGGGTGATGTGAGGTACATTTGTGAGGCACTGGATGGTGAGGTGAGGGTAGCGTGGTTAACACTTGTGAGGGGCTGAGTGACTCAATTGTTGGAGAGCATATTTTAAGTCCCTGTTTTCCAGAGCTATGCCAACACCAGGTGGACTGTGAGTTCTCTGATTCCAGGGAGCTTGCACTGAAGGCAGACCCTTTGGTGAATTCCAGAGGGTCTGATGAGGCTTTTGGGAGTGATCCTGAAGGAGGTGGCTCAGGTTTTCCCCAACCAGGTGAGGTAGGGGAGATTTGGAGTAACCCAAATAGGTCCCAGTGTAGTGGGATGAGTGAGGAGCCCCATGTCCTGTCTCTGAGTAGAGGGAGTGGGGGTGGGCTGAGTCCCAAGGTGTACGAGACCCAGTCCCAGGGCCTGGTTGTTTCCATGAGTGAACACCAGGAGGGGAGCCTAGTCTGTACCGGGAGGCCATTCCCTGAGGGGGATCCCAAGGTGTCAGGTGAGCTGGAGGAGATTGCTGTAACGAGCGTCCCACCAGTTCTGGTGTCTGGCAGCATCGCTCCAGTTGGGAGGGTGCATGAGTCCAGTGAAAGGGGTGAGAGGGGAGACAGTCCCCAGTGGAAGGACCCGTGGGTCAGGGGTTGCCCGCTCTGAGATCAGAGCACCCCAGGACTGACCCTGATGAGGCCACTTCTGGCCTGCGGGTCTTCATGCTCTGTCCAATGGACAGGAGGCTGGAGACTTGCGCCAGGCAGACTCTTACACAACTCATGAGGAGTGTGTTTCCCTTGGGGGGGGGGGTTGGTGACCTCCCCCAGAAGTCCTGGGTTGCCAGGCACAGGTCCAGCCTAAGGGTACAGACCCTGGGTCGGAGGGCCAGGTTCAGGGTGTCCCCCCTGACCTGGAGGAAGGAGTGACTGCTAACAGTGGCCCAACCAAGTTGTCTTCTGGGGTACTGCTCCAGGTGGGAGGGTGCAGAGCCCCAGGGAGGAAGACAGGGTGTGGGAGAGCCCACTCCAGTCTCTTGTCCAGCCGCAGGGTACAGACCCTGGGCTGGTGGGCCAGTGTCAGGATGCCATACCTGACTTGGCAGGAGGGAGAGTGGAGAAAAGGCGCCAGTCACCTGGGGCTACCGCCCCCCACTCTCTCTGATGACACAGAGGTTAGAGAGCTTGAGAGGCATGAGGCCTGGCTCTCATCACTGACCGGCATCAGTGGCCACTATGGTTTGGTGTTCTGGTGGACAGAGTTGTCCCTGGGAGTGGGACAGGAGTCGCACCCTGTGGGTGGACTGGGCCACACTACTGTGTTGGCCTTGTGTGTGCTGACTGGTTGCTGGGACACATCTGTGAGCAAAGTAAGCTTAGGCGCTGCACAGATGGGGTCCCCAGGTGAGGAGAAGGGTCCCCCATGGGTTAGCCTAGTGGGCCCTGAGAGTATGGATAGCGGGATCCAACTGGGTTCAGGAAGGTGTAGAACAGGAATAGACCCCTGCTGTTCGGGCCAGGTTCCAGGTTCTATCGCCCCAAGAAGGGAAGCCCATCGAGGTATTGATTGGTCTACCCTGGCTTTAGGCTGGAACGGGGTTGTGTTGGAAATGGCCCTTTTTGCAGGGTTATCCCCAAACTTTTTGCTTCTTCCTCCTATTTTTTGCTGACCTGTGGTTGTTGGCTTTAAGACTCTGGGCACTTTACCACTGCTGATCAGTGCTAAAGTGCATATGCTCTCTGTGTAAATTGTTATTGTGATTTGTTATCCATGATTGGCATATTTGTTTTACCAGTAGGTCCCTAGTAAAGTGCACTGAGTATGCCAGGGCTGGTAAATCAATGCTACTAGTGGGCCTGCAGCACTGATTGTGCCACCCACATGAGTATCCCTGAAAAGTTGTCTAAGGCCTGCAACCGCAGTGCCTGTGTGCAGTTTGTTAACTGCCATGTCGACTTGGCAAGTGCACCCACTTGCCAGGCCCTAACCGTCCCTTTTCGTATATATAGGCACCCCTATGGTAGGCCCAAGGTACTCCCCTGGGCAGGGTGCAGTGTATGTGAATGGTAGGACATGTACTGGTGTGTGTAACATGTCCTGATAGTGAAATACTGCCAATTTCGTTTTTTCACTATTGAAAGGCTATCTTGCCCCATAGGACAGAATGGGGAATGCTTTGTAACATTTTACAAGCATATCTTCCCATAGGGATAAGATGGAAAAATGGAGTTTGGTATCCATGAACTCAGGATTCAATAACACATCTTTTAGTAAAGATGGTTTTTAAATTGTGTGTTTGAAAATGCCACTTTTAGAAAGTGGCTATTTTCTTGTTCAACCATCCTGTGTGCCTCTGCCTGTTTGTGGATTGACTGTCTGGCTTTGGAGTGACAGGGGCTGGGGAGGTGCAGTGGCTCCAGGAGTCTGGATGAGTCAGCACTAGGCTGAATAGGCCTGATCTGCATTTGGAGTGGTGGGAGGAGTAGCACCTGTTCCTGAATAGGGCTGTGCCTGCCTTCCACAATGCTGGCTCCGCCCCCCTGTGGTGTGTCTGGAGCCAAGGCTCACACTAACAATGAATATTGTTGTGCACTTGCAGAGTGCCCCCTAGAACTGGTTTGAACTGGGCTCAGAGCCCCTTGCACAAAGAGGACAAAGACATTTTGGGGTATAAGATTAAACCTAAAACCCCTGAACTTTAGATCATTCCTGGAATTCAAGAGGAACCTTTGCCAAGGAGAAGAGCTGGAGAGACTGAGGAGAAGTACTGCCCTTGCTGTGTGTCTGGGGTTGGCCTGCAGTTGCTGTTTCTGCCAAGGAAAGGAGAAGGACTTTGCTGTGTGCTGTGTCCCCTGCTTGAAGGAGATCTCCAAGGGCCTGAAGTGAGCTGGCCTCCTGTTCTGAAGTCTCAGGGACACAAAGACTTCACCCCAGCTCCCTAGAACTCTGCTGCTGTGAGTTCTGACCTGCCAAGAGGTGCCTGTGCCAGTTTTGGGCCTCTGGAGGTTGTTGCTGCTGTTTGGGAGCTGGAAGCAAGAAGAAACTCAAAGAACTACAGGAATCAATGCACCGAGCGATCGTGGCTGAAGAGGACCGACGCAGCACCGCTCGACGCCGCTGCATCGATCGTCGATGCATCCCGGATTTCCACACATCATACCTGTGCGGCAAGTTCTTCCGATGCATCACCCGCGGACAGGAACCGTCACGAAGAATCGACGCATCACTCCCCATACAGACCGGATTCGACGCAACCCTTCCCCTGCGTGCAGCGGGACTGTCGCATCACGGTCTCAGGAGTCCTTATGGTAACTTTATGTATATATATATATATTTTTTAAACAAAAGATAACAAAAAGTATAAAATATATTTTTCTACACAATAAATTAGACAAAAATCTGACAGTACTTATGTATGTGTGTTTTGAGAACCTTTGTTAATCATTGCCTTTTGACTTACTAGCACTAAGTTTCCATCGCCTTGCCTAGGCTTTGTTTTTTCAATTGTCACCCCTCACGAGATGTCAGACTAGTGCATGGTGAATTCTCAGCATCGAAGGACCTCTGGTGCCAGCTGGAGTGTCTCCTTTGCTAATCTATCAGGATGTTCATCTTTTATAATAGAAAGCAGCCTTGCGTTGTGCGTATAGATTAGTGATGTTATGGATATGTAGATAGCACTGTAGCCCCGTGGATGACCATAGAGATGACATTTGTACATAGTGTGAAAAGAGACCTTGTACATGATGTTCAGGGCATTGTGATAAAGTTGTGCGAAGCTAGATGTATAAACAAGTTTAGTTTCAGGGAAACTAATCCAACATTGTTGCGCAAGCAAATATGTGCAAAAGGTTACTGCTGAAAAATAGAACAATGTAAGAAATAAGCTGCTTTGCTACATCGGCGTGACTCGGGAATATAACACCCACTCCTCATACTAAGGGTTGATACATAAAAGCTATCTATAAAGCAAGCAGAATGTTTAAAGCGTTACAAAACTACTCTTTAAAACATCTAAAAGCTATGTAGAATAATTCTAAAAACAAAATCTGCAAGCCATGATAATTTGTAATCTAAAAAGCCTGAAGAGTTAACATACTGGTTGAAATCCCAAGCACTCAGAAAGCCATGGTGCCTAAAAGAGAAGAAGAAAAAAAAAATCCGGTTTGGTTAGTTTGGTTTAAAAACAGGCCAAATCGTTGCCACACGGAAAAGCCAATTTGTTTTATGTGTTCCGAGTGGTAGATGCAACTTTGCTGTTGCCCACAACCGCAGACGACGATCCCAGAGGCGCACCTCGAAGCAGGTTTATGGAGCGAAGGTGATTCCATCCAGTTCCCACAACAGCCGCTGAGGGATGCGTTGTATCCCATAAGTTATCCGCAGAGCCGCTGTTCACATCACTAGAAGCTGAAGCATCCCAGGGTGGCTCTAAGAATGCATTCATCATCAACGGAATACGCTGGGGACATCAATACGCATGGGCCATTAAGGGGTCCATCAGTACTTAAATGTTCGGTGGCACAACCCATTCTGATCCGAGACATATATCGAGGACGCATTCGTGGCTGTAGAGCGGACAGCGGGAGACAGGTTGTATGCAGTCAATCCAGACAGGCCTGAAGGATAAGAACCAATGCTCGTTCAGTTCTTGAAGCCGAGGTGTGCCGAAGCAGTGTACCATGTGCTCACCGCAACGTAACACCAGCAGTGCTGTCTCCATTCCGGGTTGAACTGGGACGTCTATTGCGGAGCAGAAAAATTAAAATCAGAATTCCTGCCACAATTCGCTGACAAGCGGGAGCCCTCCAAAAACGCTTCCCAAGACAGAGTGTATGAAAGATGGTATAATTCTGAAAATCGTATGAAAGGTGCTAACCAGACCAGAGCCAATACATTTAAAAAAGTGTACTATTCCCCTCGTATCAGACATGTTAAAGATACGGTGGACCAGCTACCCAAAATGCAGCGGGAAGTTAGTGTGGAGTTGTGGCTGTATCGCAGACAAGGACCTTGCAACCCGGAGATCAAAAGTCTCTCTGGCTAAAGTTAAGGCCACATCCTTTTGAAAAAGCATGGCTTTCAGTTTGCTCAAAGAATAAAACTGTATGTTGGAAACATTTATCGAAGGCCATAGCACTGCCTCCCTAACTGTGCGGGCAGGTGGAAACAGTACTTGTGTGCAACAAGCCACTATGGAATTAACCGTTACTAGATAAGCGATGCCCGGTTCCATTCCGCAGCAACCTTGATCATTCAGCATCAAATAGCTCCCATTCGAGAGCAGCTTGAACACCAGATGAATCACAGCAGCTGGAGAACCCTTCAGATAACAAGACAAGTTTGCTACCGAAGCACTGCATGCCCCGTGGAGAGAAATGTCCTTGCAGACTAAGGAACCGCTTAAAGCATCCTCACAATTGGAACCACAAAGGAAAACCTCTGTGTCACCATTCCTGCATCTAAACCTGAATGGCAATACCCAATACTCATGCACATAACCTTCCCCTAGCGCTTCATATCTGCCTACCTGTTGGTATTAGAGACAGTATTGGTATTGGAAAGTTGTGACCGGTAGGGTGATGTAACCATGGATTATCCAGTCTGTGGATGAAGTCTCAGCCACAGTGAAAGGTAATTGGTCTAATTTTTTAATGTGCAACATAGTATACCTTGCATCTCTACGTGCCATCACCATCTGTCTATCTGTTAGATCATATTCAGAAAACAGACTAGTACTATTGATGTACCACCATGGCACGTGGCCAGAACGTAATGTTTGTAACGTCCAGCTCAGAATTACGATGGACTGTAATTGTGACTGTCCATGATGTAAAATATACATGTCTTGCTGTATTATGTCAATTGCGGAAGACACTATGTTGCCCAGTGAATACATTCTGGATGATAATGTGGTCATACCATTGTCAACCACAGCCAAAGCCTTATCTAAACTAACCCTGTCGATCCTGTGCAATCTCTTTCCTGTTGAGAAATCTTCCACAGCTTATTGTATATACCATACAAAAAGGGCTTTTGACGTAGGTTCCAGGGACCTAATAAAGAATCCCTGAGATCCATGTCATCAGAAAGAAGGGACAAGTGTTGCTTCACCTGGGAAAGTGTTGAGGTTTTTAGTCAATCTAGGCACAACTTCCCAACACTATATGACGTCACCATCCCTGAATGTTCTGTTTGTACGTTTCGCTGATCTGGCCTATTGATCTTAAATCTACGGTGTCACCCAGGAATCTAGATTGACAACTATTTGTGTCTATCGGCCAAACCAACCATCCCTTCCAATTGGGATCTGATGAATTAAAAGAACCATTACGTATCATGGTATGTAGTGTATCCTCACTGAAGTGTGTTAAGTGCTGTCAATTCTCAAAGCGTGAGAATGCAGGAGTACACGGTGTGTTCAAATCCTTAATTTTTGCTATACCAAGACATGAAGTTTGTTGCACTGTTTTGTTCAGGAAAATCAATTGATGTGTTATGAGGCATACTCTAAATAAGGCCTCTGTTCCCTGAACCTGCCAATCTTTTGTACCCCAGACAGATTTAGTGTCTATGGGGTCTTTCGAAAAGTCGAAACCCTGTATAGACAGTTGGGAAATAAAGGAAGCAGAGTATATCAGCTTGGTGTTAGTTAGCATATTTTTCTTTGCAGGTGTAGGTGCAAGCCTATAATAATACGAGGCTGGGTCTGATGTTTCAAAACCTGAAAAATAAGCAAACTTTTGTGCAAATGTTTTTGAACTACCTTTCGGTGGTGTTGGGCAGTGTTCCCATTGTGTGTAATTATAAACAGCACGTGGGATACTAGCTTTGTGTAAAAAATGGTGACCATAATGTTGGTAACAGAACATGTCTCCATAGTTAGATGTCCCATCATACAATTCACCATTAGAAAATGCAGCTGATTGCTCTAGATCTGCAAGCAAATTATGCACAGTTTCAGTGTCCCAATCATCAGAGAAAGTACTACAGGTGATGATATAAGTTAAGGAAATTTTAAACAAATAAGAAATTTACGAATATTCAGTAGGACCATAAACATCATACGTTACCCTGTCCCAAACAATTTTTTCAGGAACTGGAACCGCTGTAATGTTCACCAGGGACAGGTCCAGTAGTTCACCGTATGATGATGCATGTGGTTTAAGAACCAAGTTCACGAGTTGTATTGCGAAGCGTTCTGGGAGATAGTGTCCATTCAGAAGTAGGAAAAAGGCAGTCACTAAACCAATCCAAAGTACCAGGAAAAGTAACCCTATTGCAATCCAGAAATGTGACCAGGGTGGGATGAAGTAAGTCTTTTTCGGCCAAAAGTAGAAAGCATATACGCGTAGCTTGAAAGGGAGGGGCAGTGGTGGCAGCTCTGGTTCACTTGAATCCGATTAGAAATCGTCATAATGCACGAAGTAGCCAGATGCCGTTCGGTCTATTCTTGGCAGCTCAGCAGGTTTTGTAGAACTGGTAGATGACTCGATCTGTGACATGTTTACATAGACGTCGTCAATTTTTCGATTTGAAATTTCTGTACTTGTTGATTGTACAGTTGTAGTTGTTTCAACAGGGAGAAGTATCATTTCATTGTTATTTACAGCTTCTCTTTGGAGAGTGGAATCTTCTGTCATTATTAAACCTTCCATCTGAACTTCCTGTACACTAGCGAGTGGAGTGCGGTGGTTACCCAGGAGCCCACGTGGCCTACTGTCGGGAATCGGTCACATAGTGTGGTTTGATCAGATCAATTGAGACAAACCTTTTGTCTCGGCGATGGGCAAGGGGCGGAAGAAGTATAGTTCTGGGACCTTCAACAATCCGGACAGGAACAGGCCCACATTTTTTTTGTCCCCTATCTTTTCTCTGGCCAGGTTCCCAATATTTGGGACCCAGGCAGGTCTTGCCGGAACTACCTTCACTTCTCCAGTTTTACTTGGTTGCTGCTTTGCAAAGCCTGGAATTCACTGAGTTCCTGTAAAAGAGCCAAACGTTCATTGATGTCAAATGGTGTTTTAGCCCCCACTGTGCTAACACTGTCGAGTTCTGGTACCCGCATCTTCACACCAAATAGGAGTTCATAAGGTGTACGACCCCCTAGGGATTTTCTTGCCATGTTGTTAATTGCCCTCTGGGCCCCATATAGATGAGTGACCCAACTGCCGCTCGATCCTAATACCCTCACTGTCAAGGATTGCTTTAAGTCACGGTTTTTCCTCGCAACGACCGAATTTCCCTCGGGATGGTACGGGGAGGAGTACCGTGAAGCCACACCCAAACTTCCCATAGCTTCTTTATAAGCCCAAGAGCTAAACGCCGGACCCTGGTCGGAATGTAGTGTGCCAATTACGTATGTCCCGATAAAGACTTGCACATCCTTTAAAAAAGTTTGAGTGTCAGCCGAGCACTGTGGCCAAATCCACAGGAATCTGGAGCATGAATCCACTGCCACCAAGATATACTTGTAAGCCCCATCTGATTGTAAGGGGCTACAGTGGTCCAAATAAACACAAGCGAAAGGCTTGTCTGAGATCAATAGAGGTGTCTGTGCTGGACGTGCTACTGTGGAGCCTTTCATCTGCTGGCAGATGTTGCATTTAAGGACAAAGTCCGTTTCTATTTTGATAGACCCGGCCACCAATAGCGGTGCTTCAGTAATTAAACTATTGCAGTAATCCCTGCATGAGCAGAACCCAGTCCCTCGTGTGCAGCTAGTATTAGTCCTAATCTGCGATCAGTGTTTGGTATAACTCTATGCCTCACTCCTGGAATCTGAATGTACAGAATGTTTTGTGCATCTAATTTGTAGGAGTACTTGAGTGGAAAGCCTTAGCCATTTGGCAGGGCTGTTCCATTGCGCGTGGCATTAACTGCCACCATATTTGTTCCATCTATCCTTGTACTTGATCGAGTTATTGCAGCAACTGCAGCAGTATGAACTGTTGCCTTGGCGGCTTCATCCGCCATTGAATTCCCTTCAACGTGAACGCTAACACATTGTTGTCTCAATGTATGAATGACATGAGCCCATGGCAGGCCTTCTTTCAGCTTTGTTCCCAAAAGCATCATGTGCTTTACGGTGCAACCTTGGGAATCCCTAAACCCATTCTGGCCCCAATAATGTAAATATTTGTTATAGGACTGGACACAGGAAAATGAATTGCACACAATTAGTGTGGGGAATTCACGATCCGTATTTTGTAGTGCCAGTATAAGAGCTTTTAGTGCCGCCAGCTGCGCCGTACAGTCCCCTTGGGACTGAGTGTGTGTTTTTCCAGGACAGAACTTTCCGTCCTGCATGCACCCTTTTACAATTGCGCATGCCACGGAATATTGCTGTTTCCTTCCTACGGCCAGCTGGGCTGAACCATCGGTATAAATGATATAGTGATATTCATCTAGAGGCATAATTTCATTCAGCAGAGGATATTCTTATTCGTACTACAAGAATGCTTGTGTTTGTAATGTAGAGTCAAATCTGTAATCTACATCTGTTGCAGTGAGAGAGTTAGCCCATTGAATGTATCGTGGATGCAATGCTTTAGCATTTAGGATGCTTGCTTTTTTAACGCCCTCTAGGGTCGGTACCGGAGTCACGACAATTATGTGTTTCCGCTGGGCTAGTGCTCTCTCACTCACTGCAGCAGTCTGTACCTCTGTGAGTATCTTCTCAGTTGGTGCAAAAAGCATTTCGGCGTTCGTGTACAAATGTGATTTGTATGCAATAGGGACTGTATCGCCTCCATTGAAAGTGATATATGTGTACCCAATTGGTCCAGCGACTACGTGGATCACCAGGTTAGTTGTGTTCGGGCTGGACTGTTCCCATGAGGCACAGGGTCAGACTGATTTGCATATGGCCATGTCTGAACTGGGGTGGCGGAGTGAGCTAAAGAATGATGATGGATTAAACCCAGATCAGTTGACTGGGGGTGAGTGCTTGCAATGTTCAACACTCCGTCCATCATCCCCTTTGGTTTTGCTTTGTTTGCCCTAAGTTGGCAGGGTATGCCCAGACGTGGGTCCCTTGCTCACTTTGCCACTGGATTCAAGCTAGCCTGGCTGATGACGGCTGTTAGCCAGAAACCGGTCCCAGGATGCTTGTTTCAGGTCCAGGGAAGACATGGCTTGGCAGTTCGGGCTGGACTGTTCCCATGAGGCACAGGGTCAGACTGATTTGCATATGGCCATGTCTGAACTGGGGTGGCGGAGTGAGCTAAAGAATGATGATGGATTAAACCCAGATCAGTTGACTGGGGGTGAGTGCTTGCAATGTTCAACACTCCGTCCATCATCCCCTTTGGTTTTGCTTTGTTTGCCCTAAGTTGGCAGGGTATGCCCAGACGTGGGTCCCTTGCTCACTTTGCCACTGGATTCAAGCTAGCCTGGCTGATGACGCCTGTTAGCCAGAAACCGGTCCCAGGATGCTTGTTTCCGGTCCAGGGAAGACATGGCTTGGCAGTTCGGGCTGGACTGTTCCCATGAGGCACAGGGTCAGACTGATTTGCATATGGCCATGTCTGAACTGGGGTGGCGGAGTGAGCTAAAGAATGATGATGGATTAAACCCAGATCAGTTGACTGGGGGTGAGTGCTTGCAATGTTCAACACTCCGTCCATCATCCCCTTTGGTTTTGCTTTGTTTGCCCTAAGTTGGCAGGGTATGCCCAGACGTGGGTCCCTTGCTCACTTTGCCACTGGATTCAAGCTAGCCTGGCTGATGACGGCTGTTAGCCAGAAACCGGTCCCAGGATGCTTGTTTCCGGTCCAGGGAAGACATGGCTTGGCAGTTCGGGCTGGACTGTTCCCATGAGGCACAGGGTCAGACTGATTTGCATATGGCCATGTCTGAACTGGGGTGGCGGAGTGAGCTAAAGAATGATGATGGATTAAACCCAGATCAGTTGACTGGGGGTGAGTGCTTGCAATGTTCAACACTCCGTCCATCATCCCCTTTGGTTTTGCTTTGTTTGCCCTAAGTTGGCAGGGTATGCCCAGACGTGGGTCCCTTGCTCACTTTGCCACTGGATTCAAGCTAGCCTGGCTGATGACGGCTGTTAGCCAGAAACCGGTCCCAGGATGCTTGTTTCCGGTCCAGGGAAGACATGGCTTGGCAGTTCGGGCTGGACTGTTCCCATGAGGCACAGGGTCAGACTGATTTGCATATGGCCATGTCTGAACTGGGGTGGCGGAGTGAGCTAAAGAATGATGATGGATTAAACCCAGATCAGTTGACTGGGGGTGAGTGCTTGCAATGTTCAACACTCCGTCCATCATCCCCTTTGGTTTTGCTTTGTTTGCCCTAAGTTGGCAGGGTATGCCCAGACGTGGGTCCCTTGCTCACTTTGCCACTGGATTCAAGCTAGCCTGGCTGATGACGGCTGTTAGCCAGAAACCGGTCCCAGGATGCTTGTTTCCGGTCCAGGGAAGACATGGCTTGGCAGTTCGGGCTGGACTGTTCCCATGAGGCACAGGGTCAGACTGATTTGCATATGGCCATGTCTGAACTGGGGTGGCGGAGTGAGCTAAAGAATGATGATGGATTAAACCCAGATCAGTTGACTGGGGGTGAGTGCTTGCAATGTTCAACACTCCGTCCATCATCCCCTTTGGTTTTGCTTTGTTTGCCCTAAGTTGGCAGGGTATGCCCAGACGTGGGTCCCTTGCTCACTTTGCCACTGGATTCAAGCTAGCCTGGCTGATGACGGCTGTTAGCCAGAAACCGGTCCCAGGATGCTTGTTTCCGGTCCAGGGAAGACATGGCTTGGCAGTTCGGGCTGGACTGTTCCCATGAGGCACAGGGTCAGACTGATTTGCATATGGCCATGTCTGAACTGGGGTGGCGGAGTGAGCTAAAGAATGATGATGGATTAAACCCAGATCAGTTGACTGGGGGTGAGTGCTTGCAATGTTCAACACTCCGTCCATCATCCCCTTTGGTTTTGCTTTGTTTGCCCTAAGTTGGCAGGGTATGCCCAGACGTGGGTCCCTTGCTCACTTTGCCACTGGATTCAAGCTAGCCTGGCTGATGACGGCTGTTAGCCAGAAACCGGTCCCAGGATGCTTGTTTCCGGTCCAGGGAAGACATGGCTTGGCAGTTCGGGCTGGACTGTTCCCATGAGGCACAGGGTCAGACTGATTTGCATATGGCCATGTCTGAACTGGGGTGGCGGAGTGAGCTAAAGAATGATGATGGATTAAACCCAGATCAGTTGACTGGGGGTGAGTGCTTGCAATGTTCAACACTCCGTCCATCATCCCCTTTGGTTTTGCTTTGTTTGCCCTAAGTTGGCAGGGTATGCCCAGACGTGGGTCCCTTGCTCACTTTGCCACTGGATTCAAGCTAGCCTGGCTGATGACGGCTGTTAGCCAGAAACCGGTCCCAGGATGCTTGTTTCCGGTCCAGGGAAGACATGGCTTGGCAGTTCGGGCTGGACTGTTCCCATGAGGCACAGGGTCAGACTGATTTGCATATGGCCATGTCTGAACTGGGGTGGCGGAGTGAGCTAAAGAATGATGATGGATTAAACCCAGATCAGTTGACTGGGGGTGAGTGCTTGCAATGTTCAACACTCCGTCCATCATCCCCTTTGGTTTTGCTTTGTTTGCCCTAAGTTGGCAGGGTATGCCCAGACGTGGGTCCCTTGCTCACTTTGCCACTGGATTCAAGCTAGCCTGGCTGATGACGGCTGTTAGCCAGAAACCGGTCCCAGGATGCTTGTTTCCGGTCCAGGGAAGACATGGCTTGGCAGTTCGGGCTGGACTGTTCCCATGAGGCACAGGGTCAGACTGATTTGCATATGGCCATGTCTGAACTGGGGTGGCGGAGTGAGCTAAAGAATGATGATGGATTAAACCCAGATCAGTTGACTGGGGGTGAGTGCTTGCAATGTTCAACACTCCGTCCATCATCCCCTTTGGTTTTGCTTTGTTTGCCCTAAGTTGGCAGGGTATGCCCAGACGTGGGTCCCTTGCTCACTTTGCCACTGGATTCAAGCTAGCCTGGCTGATGACGGCTGTTAGCCAGAAACCGGTCCCAGGATGCTTGTTTCCGGTCCAGGGAAGACATGGCTTGGCAGTTCGGGCTGGACTGTTCCCATGAGGCACAGGGTCAGACTGATTTGCATATGGCCATGTCTGAACTGGGGTGGCGGAGTGAGCTAAAGAATGATGATGGATTAAACCCAGATCAGTTGACTGGGGGTGAGTGCTTGCAATGTTCAACACTCCGTCCATCATCCCCTTTGGTTTTGCTTTGTTTGCCCTAAGTTGGCAGGGTATGCCCAGACGTGGGTCCCTTGCTCACTTTGCCACTGGATTCAAGCTAGCCTGGCTGATGACGGCTGTTAGCCAGAAACCGGTCCCAGGATGCTTGTTTCCGGTCCAGGGAAGACATGGCTTGGCAGTTCGGGCTGGACTGTTCCCATGAGGCACAGGGTCAGACTGATTTGCATATGGCCATGTCTGAACTGGGGTGGCGGAGTGAGCTAAAGAATGATGATGGATTAAACCCAGATCAGTTGACTGGGGGTGAGTGCTTGCAATGTTCAACACTCCGTCCATCATCCCCTTTGGTTTTGCTTTGTTTGCCCTAAGTTAGCAGGGTATGCCCAGACGTGGGTCCCTTGCTCACTTTGCCACTGGATTCAAGCTAGCCTGGCTGATGACGGCTGTTAGCCAGAAACCGGTCCCAGGATGCTTGTTTCCGGTCCAGGGAAGACATGGCTTGGCAGTTCGGGCTGGACTGTTCCCATGAGGCACAGGGTCAGACTGATTTGCATATGGCCATGTCTGAACTGGGGTGGCGGAGTGAGCTAAAGAATGATGATGGATTAAACCCAGATCAGTTGACTGGGGGTGAGTGCTTGCAATGTTCAACACTCCGTCCATCATCCCCTTTGGTTTTGCTTTAGTTGTGTTACCACACCTGTGGAAATGTTTAGAAGCTATCCTGTCAGCTTAAAAGGAACACAGAATATCTGTATGTTCCTGTGTCCAATGATGCACTGAAGAATCAGGTCTAATTAAGTCGTAGAAAGATTTCACCCATTCTGCGTAATCCAAAATATATGTCCTGCCAAAATTCAAAAATACTAAAATGGATTGTAGTCTTTTCAGAGTTGTTGGAGGTAGGAGCAGTGCACATTTTTCTAAAAACTGTGTCGCCAGGCTTTTTCCTTCACTTGACAACTCGTACCATAGAAATAGGACATAGAGGTGGGCAATTTTTGATTTTTTAAATTGAATTTGTAACCCAGGTGAGCAAACCCAAGGATTATGTGGTTCACTCTAGCCAAGTGTTCCATTAATTCATCGTCCATCAGATAGACGTCATCTACATAAAACAATGCCTCTTCATCAAAATTTTGAAGTAACTCTGTTACCCTGGCTGAAAACAGCCCGGGACTATTCTCATACCCCTGAGGTAATCGACAAAATTGGTGTTGAGAACCTACTGAGAATGCTGTCAAATATGTGCTTCTAGGTGCTATATTTTGGCAGAAAAATCCATTTGAGATATCTAATGTTGTTTTATATTTTTTCAGCACAATGTTATTCATTAGTGTGGCACTATGTGCATTTTGTACTGCAAATGTGCATGTAGAAGAGGGGCGTGTCCTAGCGGCCCAACATGGCGGACGCGCTCTAGTCGAGCTCCTGTAGCCCGTTACGAGAACTGCCGAATATCCTGCCAAATCAGCCCACATATACACTTTTGTGGCCCTACGAGGAACCCCTGGACCAGCCGCCACTCACAGAAGGAAACGCGACATCGCTGGCCACTGGCTGAGCGCTATTCTTGTACCTGCTGAGAGAGGAACGGCCTGGTGGCCTTGTGGAATCGGAGCCCGAGTGCTGTGGAGCCGGGGGGATCCTCTCCTCCACGCAGAGACTGTCGAGAAGCCACAGGGGACTCGAGCGGCGCCCCGGCCATCCAGAAGTGCCCCAGAGTGAAACAGCCAGTAAGGGGAGCCGGCCGTTCAGGGCCCCGGCTGTGAAGCTGCTTATTGGAGACGGTCACATGGGGAGGAGCTGAGCCCCCTTGAAGGCGACTCCTTCGAATTGAGGCCGCGGGTGGGATATTGCCGGCGATCCAGATCGTCGACTTCAGCAGCTGCATTGAGCCGCGGTGTTGCTGCACACTGGCCGTGCCGACTTGGCGGGATGATCTCCGGAGGGGGCACGCCAAGATCAGAGCGGCATCACTGGAGGCCTGCCTGGATCGTAGCTCGATTGATGGGGCGCTGATCCAGGGGCCTGGGAAAAATATCACTGTAGACCCCAACCTGATGTTGCACTGCTGACCCATTGCTAGGTGACCCGTGGCCCGACCACGAGACACAAGGTGAGCGGTGTGGCAGCCAGGACGGTGATGGAGGGCCAGGCTGAAAAGTCCTGTGAGGCAGTAACTGGCAGGGCCTGAAGATTCAGGGCTGAAGAGATAACTAAAGGCAGCAACAACTCCTGGATGACGGGCCTGAGTCTGTGGTCGATTGGGGCGCCCATTAGGGGGTGGGGGGCACGCTCACTTGCGGAGGCGATTAGGCTAGGCCCCGGTGCGGCTTGCGGGTGTGGTGCTCCCCCCCAGCCATCACTTACTAGCCAGGTTCAGGCCGAACATTAAGGAGACCCTCTTTCCAGCACAACTACTGCTAAATCATCCCTGTCAGCGGTGTCTACTCACCTCGCTCAGGGGAGTTTCGCACCCATGACAACCCGGTGCCTGCATTGTCCAATCCCCCGCCAACAAACAATGACGCAGAACAAAATACCGAGCGATTGCGCCAAGAAGAGTACAATGGACAGATTCACAGGAGCTGGGGCCCAGGCGGCGGTCCCTGGGGATCAGACTAACACTATGCCAGATAATGCAGCCTTAATGGCAGCCATCACACAATCAAGGGACATGCTTGACGCCAAGATTGGAGCCATGGGCTCTGATGTTATTCTTATCCGTCAGGACTTACGCAATGCAGTGGACAGAATCACTGAGACTGAAACGTGGATTTCAAGGGTGGAAAACACAGTCACCTCTCTTCAGAGAAAGGTGTCCTCCTTGGAGTCCATTACCAGAGGCCTTGCAAAGCGGGTGGAAGACGCAGAAGGAAGGGCCCGCAGGAACAACCTCCACTTTGTGGGCTTCCCCGAAGGCTGCAAAGGGAGTGACATGGAGCAATTCCCCACTAAATGGCTTAGGGACTGGCTTCCACCTAACTCCATGTCACAATGCTTCATCATAGAGCGCACTCACCGGGCCTTACTCCAAAAACCTCCTCCAGGTGCCAGGCCGAGACCCATTATCGCCAAGATCCTGAACTTTCATGATAGGGATACTATTCTGAAACAGGCCAGACTGAAGGACTCACTATTTTACGCCTCACAACGCATACTGATATTCCCGGACTATACTAAGCTAGTCCAGCAGCATCGACAATCCTTCACGGAGGCAAAGGCCCGCCTGGGAGACCCCAAAATTCCTTACACCCTGTTATTCACGGCCCGCCTGAGAGTGACATACCAGTCGCGCTCACACTTCTTCAAAATCCCAGAGGAAGTATTCGCATGGACAGATGAAGCAGTGAAGGTAAAACCACACACCCCGCCACAGCAGGACTCGGACTTGTCGTCCGGGGACATAGCCTGCAAATTGTCTAAATCCAAAATTAAACAGAGCCATAGATCGCGGTCATTATGTCGATCCAGAGCCCGCAGTGAATCCCCAGCATGACCAACTGAGACTCAACATGAGCTGACAGCCTCATAGTAAAATATCCAGGGGTTGAAGACAAAAGCCGATACATCGCTGATAGCGGCAAGAACACGAGGGCTACTCCCTCCATGGGGATATCTCTCAATTTAAGGGATAAATACATGACTAAGGAAAGTTTACCGGGAATCAATTGGCAGGGATTAGTTTCCTGCTCCTGTTGGGGTCGGGCCTACACCCCAGCCGCGACAGATATTTCAACAGTTCTGAAGTATAGGGGAGGGTGGGTGGGAGGGGTTCAGGGGCAGTGTCTTGTTGTTGGATGTGCTATGTCTTTCCATTATATGTATGATACCACATATAGGTTCACCCACATGCATTTGACTCACCAGACCACATGTCTCCTAAAGTGACCGATGCCTCAGGGAGTGGGCTCCGAATAGTTAGCTGGAATGTGAGGGCATCCTGGATAAGATAAAAAGGGGCGCTATAATCCGTCAGGCAAAACGATAGAAAGCTGACATCCTATTGCTACAGGAAGCTCACCTCCGGGGCACCAAAACACCGTGTGTCTCCCGCTTTGGTTTTGCCCAGGTTTTCCAATCAGGTTTCACTAGAGGATCTTGAGGGATGGCGATCATGATTCATCGCAGGGATCCATTTGTCCATGCCAAGTAATGGCTTGATCCCCAAGGGAGATACGCCATTGTGTCAGGCACACTATACGTGGAACAAATTGTCCTAGGTAGTGTTTACGCCCCTCCACCCCTTGCCTGGACCTTTGTGGAACGCCTCATGACTGTATGGGCAGAGATAGCCGACGTACTGATGGTAGTAGGGGGCGATTGGAATGAAGTACTATGCCCGACTCAAGACAGGTGGAGCATGGCCTGGAAACCGATAGTGACACGGAAATCACGGTTGCAATCCTTGGGATGGGATGGGATGGGATGGGTAGACACATGGAGGAGACTCCACCCGACTGACCAAGGATACACGTACTACTCGGGCGTACATGATTCGCTCTCCCGCCTAGACTACATAACAGAATAATGACTGTGGAGATATTACCCAGGGGCCTGTCTGACTACTCCCCAGTGGAACTTGGGCTACGGCTAGGCCTTGACCGCCCCACTTTCCGTTGGCGGCTCTCGGCCTGGCATCTGCACGATCAACAATATAGATCACACATGCATCAAGCGATCGCCGACTACCTTTCACATAATACCGGGACGGTGGAATCCGCTGAGACACTGTGGGAGGCTATGAAGCCAACCCTATGGGGTGTAGATATCTCCTTTCTGCACAGCGCAACGTAAGCAACGTTGTGAGAAATTAAAACAGACTGAGGCCCAACTTATAGATCTTGAGCGTCGGGGCAGGGGGGAGAATGGGACTCAGGCGTGCCGCCAATTGCTTTACACACAATATCTATATGCTGGGGAACTTCTGGATGAGGCCAGAGCGGCGTGGCTGGCCTCCCGTAGTAGGATATACCAATGGGGAGACAAATCGAGTACTCTGTTACATCGCCTTTGTCAACAGGCACTGCACCCACCTAATATCCCCGGTATCCAAGATCCAGACAGCAAGGTACTCTTCGACCCATCTCAGATTCCTGCTAGTTTTGCAGATTACTATGCAGATTTGTATGCCCCAAGTGAATTCTTACCGGAGGCTACCATTCAGCGATTCCTAGATGACTTGCCCCCGAGAGCACTACCAGATGCAGCAAGAACAGAATTGGACACTCCACTCACAATCGATGAATTGGGTGCCGCTTTGGCAGACTTGCGCTCGGTTAAAGCACCATGCCCTAATGGCTTCCCGTGCAAGTTTTATAAAATATACCAATCCCAGCTTGGTGCCCATTACCTTGCAGTGATTAACGCCGCCCTTGAAACAGGGCGTCTCCCGCCAGATTGGAGGCACGCCGAAGTAGTAGTATTTCTTAAGCCTGGCAGAACCCCGAGCACCATGCGTCATACCGCCCAATCTCCCTATTGAACGTGGAAGCCAAATTACTTGCTAAAGCCCTCGCAAACCGCATCTTGCCATATATAACCGATCTGGTGCACTCAGATCAGGCAGGCTTCATGTCATGCCGCGCCAAGCATCATAATATCCGTCACGCCCACAACGCCATAGTGGCAATAGACTGCCTAGACGGCCCTGCGGCTCTACTGCTGGCAGATATAGACAAAGCTTTTGACTCGCTAAGCTGGACATATCTCTTTGCGCTCCTGCGACGTTTAAATATTGGCCCCCGATTCCTTTCCTATATACAACTTTTGTACACTGACTTCACAGCCTCAGTACGGGTGGCGAGCTCGGTATCCCATAACTTCCCCATTCGACGAAGTACCCGTCAAGGCTGTCCTTTATCCCCATACCTGTTCGCGATAGCGATGGAGCCGCTGGCGGCTTGGGTCAGGATCGACGCTCAGGTCTGAGGCTTCGAGTGGTCCAGGGAGATCTCAGAGCGCATTGCATTATACGCGGACGATGTCCAGTTTTTCCTCACAGATCCAAAGAGGACAGGCCCAAGACTTTTTCGAATAATGCAGATCTTCGGGGAGACTTCTGGTCTATACATGAATGCTCGTAAGTCGATCCTATGGCCACTGTGGGGAGGGAGTGAACTGGGTGCATGGTCCAGAGACGTGACAGTGATTACGGAAGGGTTTAAATACTTGGGGGTGTTTCTGTCAGCCTCCCCACCTACATCATGGGAAAGGAATCTGGCTCCATTGTGGATGGAAGTAAAAGAAGAGACATGGTCCTGGTCCCATCTACCTTTGTCCCTACTCGGAAGATCGGCTATCTGTAAGATGGTTTCTCTTCCCCGTCTTCTCTGTCAGTTGCAGAATCACCCCCTTCCTATACCGACCACATGGTTTCGACAAATAAATGCGATCCTAGGTCAATTTCTCTGTGGAAGTGGCTCCGCCCGGGTGGCCCTGAGAACTTGCTTTCAATCCACATACTGTGGGGGAAAAGCTACCCCGGACATCCAGCCATACCACGCAGCGTCCCATCTTCTAGTACTAAACGAATGATGGTATGGAGATAGACGGGACCCGGTGCACGCAGTGGAGCGCTGGTTGACGGGCGATATGACTCTTCATTCATATCTCTACGTGGGGCCGGCGCTTCGGGTATTGCCCCCGGCGGCGAGAGTGGTGTTCGGGGTTTGGAGGCAGTCCCTGTGCCGGATGGGGTGGTGGGGAGACTCCCTTGTGGCACAATGGTCTTATGCTCCAGCTGTCCACACTGACTGGATTCGGGGCTGGGAGGACATCGGCATATCCACGCTGGGGGTAGTCTTACATGGTCAGACATTAAAATCCTTCCAAGGGCTCCAGAGAGAATTTGACATGCCCCACACACAGTTCTATAAATATCTTCAATTTGGCCACACACTATCCCCCTACATTGCACAGCTGGAGAATCTACCGGAATTTAACCCTATAGAGGCAAAAGTTTTAATGGGAGACCTCAAGATTACCAAGATTTACCAATCACTTGTTACCAATAGCCCTACTACACTAGACATACTTCGAGAGGCCTGGCAGGGAGACCTGGGCCAGTTGGACAACGATGACTGGACCGAGGCGCTGGCGTCCCCGCGTGGGGCATCCATCGCATCGCGCTTGCGGCTTATACAATTTAAATATCTTCATCGGGTATACTTTAACAGGCATAAGTTGTGGAGGGCGGGCCTGGTGGCATCCCCTTTATGCTTGCGCTGTGGTAACACCGATGGCACCTTTATACACACAATTTGGCAGTGTACTGCACTCCTTAGGTTCTTGAAAGGGGTTATGACATGCCTTTCCGAGGTGTTCGGTGGGATTTTCCCATGTCGACGAGACTGGCCCTACTACACATTACGGAAGGGATCAGGGGAAATGGCTACAAGTGCCATTTACTGTTCCTGGGTCTTACATTGGCAAAGCAGGACATAGCTAAAGCATGGAAGGCAGTGTCCCCACCCTTGTTGGGGGTTTGGAAAAAGGGGTTGGATTTCTGCATGAGTTTTGAGCTACCTATATTTAAAGCGAAGGGATGCCCACTGAAGCACCCTAAAATATGGAAGAGATGGGCGGACTATCGAGGTCTCTATCTGGAGCCCCTCGCTCCCATATTAACTGATACAGGAGTATTGAGGCAGTAGGGTGGTGGGTGATCTTATTATTGTGTGATTCAATAAATTTAACATGATGGCCGGGGGAGGCCTGCACAAGAGACTGTAATATGGACATGGCACAACATGTTGATCTTTTGAATGTTGAGATTCTATCTCATTACTTTCCTTTTCTGTCTCGATTGTATAAAATGGATGTCGACATCATAGATGTGTTACTGTACTATACTGTTTCTACCAAGAAACCTGGTCATACCAGACTATGTATGGCTGTTGACACTATAAAATTTGTTATTTAAAAAAAAAAAAGAAAATGTGCGTGTGGAAGCGTTCAAATGTCTATAGTCTAGACAATATGAATTATTGAGTATAATTACCGGAAACAAGATATTATTCATAGGTGAGGTGCAATTCTCTATCTCACCTTGGTACTCAAGTTGATCTAGGATCTCCCTGACTTGTTTCTTTGCTTCATGCTTTATTGGGTATTGTCTCTGTGGTTGAGGAATCGATTTTAATGGGATTTCGTGATGAGGTGACGCATCATCCCACCCAACATGATTGCGGTAAAGTGCAGGAGCTAGTGCTAACGCCCACTCCTGCGCGTATGAATTTTTAACTGATTCTGGTATGAGGTCGGAGAAAGCAGGTAAAATAACTTCTTCCTTCATTGGGCAATCCACTACGAAATCAGGTGGCCAATCGTTTTCGGCCAAAAGAATGCCATAACCATATGTCAGGTTCTCCCAAAAGAGTCCAGGGAGTTGTCAAGCTCAGACCTTCGGTATAGCGGTACACTGCTGTTGGTTGAATTTTACCTTATGGGGAAAAGTTGTTAAAACCCTCTGAGTGAGTTGCTGGTAGGAGTCCACCTGGCAATCACTTGATCTTTTTAGAAGCATCAGTGAGGTGGAGATGCGTCCCCGAGCCTAGATGAAATTGCCATAAAATGTGCGAAGCAATGAAACATGTCGGCCGTTCCAATTAAGATGGTCTAAACATGCCGTTCTTTTTAATCTGAGTGTGGACACTGTGGAAATTAAAGTATGTATGAAAAAAGTGGGCCACAACTCATTTTAGTTTAGAAAAAAAAATGCCTGCACTTTACGGGTTCCAGATGGTTGATGGATGATATGATCATCTACACTTTTTTTCTTCACCTTTTCTCACACAATTTCAAGACTTGGGCAAAAACTCTGTTTTTTCCCTCTTCTTTTTGTCATGAAAGTTACCGATGATGACAACGTGAGCAAACTGGTGAGTACCAACCAGTAGCGCTATGGATGGTGCTTACGTGAGGTACTTTCTGACTTTCCTCACCTTTTTTCTTTTTTCTTTAATTGATGTGACCTTGTGTGTGGTTGGTTGACAAACTTACTTTTTTTTTTTTTTTAGAAAAGAACACTTGGAGGTAGGCACGACCGATAAACAAGCGTAGCCTAACCTAGGAGTATACAAATATCCCCTTTTTGTTGATGTAAAATTAAAAAGTTGCAGTGTTCTATGTAACCAGGTCATTGGTGTATGGTCTCCCAAAAGAGACCCCTTACTCGCCTGGTATGTCCCCCTCCACTTGGAGCTTTATTTCGTATAAACGAAGTGTGACACTTACCCTTGTATCAGGTGTTTCCACTGTGAAATGCACACTCCGCACTACTGCCACCAGATAATCCATCAGGTTCCGGCGAGCTATTGTGACTTCTGCCACGCTGTCTAGCATCAACACTGCCCATTCCCCGTTCAGAAGCAGAGTCCTCAGTAGCCTGGGCATTTCAAATTTTAATCCTGGCTACCTTCATTTTAAATTGAGGTTTAGAAGTCTTTTGTTTGTCTTCCTGTTTAATGATGTAGTCCAAAGTGTGATGTGTCTCCCTTTTCGGCTTTACTCGCTCTTCCGATCTGTGTTCTGACCTTCCATCTTTCTCCGAACGTTTTTTGGATGACTCATGAAAGGAATGAGAAGAACGTGTATCAGAATCCTAATACCTGTCAGGCTTCCTACTATTGTCACGGTTTCTCAAATTGTATTTTCTCTCGATGTGTTCCTGTTGAGGAGACCTACCCCATGACTGTGTTTTGTTCTGTTTATTTTTTTGTTTATTATCCCATTTCATCTTTGAAGAATCGGGTGCTTGCTTAGAGTTATCCTTTTCAGAATTTCTCTTAACTATTGGTTTCCCTGGTCTGGCTCCCAGATTATCTCTACATAGTAAAGTATATGTTTCTTCGATAATCTTAGCCAATTCTCGAACCTGCTGTGCAGGAGTGAATTCCCTCAGGCGATGGCGTACAGCCACTGCTGATGACTCCCCTTTTATGTTACTTAACATAATTGCAGATACTTGGGCAAAATTGTTCATCAGTTTCATCCCCAGATCTAGGGCAGCTCTGCCCCGTACTCACTCTGTTTTTGTTTCAGTACGTCTGATATAACTGCTATTGAAGGGGTACCATGAGTTCTGGTATAAACAGCTAGATTGTACCTCAAGTGACACAATCTTCTATCGGGGGAGCCATCCCTATTGGCAAGCAAATTGTTAATATTCTGTGTTGCTCCTGTGGGCCCTTATGGGGAAAATTGCTTCAAGCTGAGCTGTTTTCTATGCTATCCAGAACAGGATTGGCTCCCGGCTGGTGGGAATCTTTCCCATAACGGCGTTCAGCGTTTGGGGGCTAATACCTGTAGTAGCCAATTGAGGTTGTGCAGCCCGAGAAGCCTGAGCAGGTTGGACTGTCAATGTTCTCATTATGTATTGTGTAAGCATTCTGTACATTTTTACTAAATCTCTATAAAGTGTACGCATTCCTACTGCTGTTAAAGTAGCAATGTCTGGATGTGATGTATATGAAGCTAAGACCGGCCAGGTCACTCCTTCTTTGCTGAGCAGGCCGAGTCTCATGTTTTCTGTGGTATGGGGTAGGGTGCCTTTAAACCAATTAATATGCTCTTGGTAAGTTAATGGGAAATCTATGTTCACTTATGGGAAATATTCCTCAGGTGGTTCATCTTCAATGTAAGTGTGAAACAACTGTGTACGTGCATCTGCAGGTGTGAATTTAACCCATGAGTAGAATACCTCTGTTCTGAATGCTTCGTGTGCCTCAACCATGAAGGTAACATCTCCACCCGTTGCCGGGAGGCAACGTTGTAATAGTTTCATTGTAACTGCCTGTCTGCAATTTTCTGTCATATTTAGAGCCGCTACCTGCTCTTCAATGTCCTCAGCTTGTTCGGTCATTGTCAGTGAAGGAGTATTTAGTTAAAATATTTATAGAGATATGGTATGCATAATACATAGAGAATGCCTACTCAGCTGAGGTGCATTTGTTTCCCTTCTCACTTCCGAAGTCTCCTGTTTAAAGGTGAGTAGGGGTCTCTGAGAAAGCACGACTGAACTGAACCGCTAAATAAAAGCTTAACCAACGTTGGTGGCGACATGTTGTGTAGTTCCTACTAATCCGTCAGATCTGCGCATTGTTTGGACAACATAAACTATGGGCTTGGCGCCAAGCCTGATTCCGGACACCCCCGCTGGATATGTTGGCCTATAGACCAGCTAGCTCACAATGCCACCGTAAGCCCCCCTAAGCTACCAGGGAGTGAATGGTTTCTGGCAACCACTGAACATGACAACTCTAACCCCTCAGGGATCGTGAAACAGTAAAGGGCTTTCGCTCAGTCACTCGTGCTCACTTATTCTCAGAGAGGTATACAGAGAATACACAGTGGGACGTTTTCAATAGGTTTATTGAACCAACGTTATTCTTGTATAAAATACATGTGCTGCAATGATTAATAGACAGAAGCAGATAAAAGTGATTACGAGCACCAAAAGTGTAAATAGTAGATTTAGTTCTACCATGGTGCTAAAACAGTGTATATATGCAGGCATATAAAACAAGACAGTAATCGAGCGTACTCCTTCTATGCGAACTCTACTCTAAGTGTACCTAAAGTGTGTGCAGGTGTAGAGCCAGGAATCCCCCCAAGGGAGGATCCAACCCAATTACCTGGAGGGAGAGAATGAAGGACCCCGTCTTGGTCACAAACTGGACACCCCTCACAAGATGCCAGACTGCTGCATGGTGAATTCTCAGCATGCAAGGACCTCTGGTGTCAACTGGAGTGCCTCCTCTGCTAATCTATCAGGATGCTCATCTTTTATAATAGAAAGCAGCCTTGTGATGTGCGTATAGATTAGTGGGTAAACACCCCTTACAACGCATCCCTCACCCCGCATGTTGTTACAACACGGTCGTTTACCATCACACCGCAAGTCGTTACAACGACTTGCAGAGGGGGGAGAAGGTGTTGGATTTAACCCCTTGCATGCGTCGGACAGTCCCCGGCCGTCCGACGTCACAGTGCGAGTGTGCGGAGGACGGCCGGGGGCCGTCCGAACCCCGCCCACTCATTATTTCTCCAGCACCGCGGCGGAATTTGCGCCGCGGTCAAGGGGTTAAAATCCAACACCTTCCCTAGTGTCCGCACAGACTGGAGTTGGAATAGTAAATTATACTATTCCAACATCCAGCGCCCCCCTCCGCAAGTCGTTGTTACGACTTGCGGGGTAATGGTATGCGTTGGTACAACGCGGTCGTTGTAACAACCGCGATGTAACAACATGCGGGGTGGGGGAAAGCGGGAAAAAGAGGCCTATTCAGATTAGTGATGTTATGGACATGTAGATAGCCCTGTCGCCCCATGGATGACGATAGAGATGACATTTGTACATAGTGCGAAAAGAGACCTTGTACATGATGTTCAGGGCATTGTGATAATGTTGTGCGAAGCTAGATGTGTAAACAAGTTTAGTTTCAGGGAAACTAATCCAACATTGTCACGCACGCAAATATGTGCAAAAGGTTACTGCTGAAAAATAGGAAAATGTAAGAAATAAGCTGCTTTGCTACATGGGCCTAACTCAGGAATATAACACCTCCCTTGACAGAATGGTCTGGGGGCAGTGTCAAGCCCCTTCCTGAGTTTCAAACAATGCCTAGCTTGTCACTGGCAGACAATGCTCACACCTAGGCCTGCCTCCCCTTTGTCTCTCTAGTCAGTCTGGCACTAAACCCAGTGGGGGTAGAGGAACTGACCAAAACTGGTTTACGGGATGGACAAAAGCTTCCACTCCACCCGCAGACTAGTATTGGGCATAAAATTGGACCCCACAAACCTCTTCTTAGAACACTCCTGGAACTGTCTGAAGAACCTGAGGGAAGAGTGGGCCTGCTTGCCTTGAACCCATAACCCCAGAGGAACCTTCAAGGGTCAATTTGCGGACCTCCTGTTTGAGCTACAGGAACACAACAAGCTTCCAGAGGCCTCTCTCCCTGCATCTGCCCAGCTGACCAGTTTCAACTGGACCTACCCTGGACCCTGCTTTTGCCCTCTGTTGTAGTAAATCCTAATCCCAAACTGGTGCCCTGCAGGTCCTGGACCATTGGCTGGTGTTGGATTGTACTTCTCCTGTCCAAATTAAGAAAAGCTGTGATTTAGACACTTTTTTCCACTTTCTGCCTGGATAACCGATGGAGACTAGGATCACTGTTGATGCCATAGTTGTCGACGTAAAATCACTTGTCTGCCTCAACTTGCCCCACCAAAAGAGATCTGACTTACAGAAAATGTTCTACGTCTGAACATAGAAGGTTTCATCGGGACGGAGGCCAAGCAGCAGCACGTTGACGTTGAGCCCTGCCTGGGCACAGATTTCACCCCTTACTACGAGCTTTCCCACCTTTGTCGACAGCCACAAGTCTTGAGGAAAGGTAGTTGGCCAGACTAGGAACAACAGATCAAACAGCACAGTATTACATTGTGCATGAAGAGGCAGAGACAGACGCAAGATTGGTAGAAGTACCATGAAATGGCAGAACTTCAGAATTACGCTACCAGGACCATCAAGATCAGCAATGATGCTGGAGCCTGCATAGACTCTCGGTGGCGGTATCCACTGCTGCCTCCAATGGTCGTGACCCAGAGGGCAGGCACACTCTGAGCCAGTGCATCTCCTCCCTGAATACGGAGGGATAGCCAGAGGCATACTGCAGGACCCTACCAGCTTGACAGGGGAAACAGATGACACTCTGTTGTGGTAAGAAAAGGACAATTGAGGAGTGTTAGCACAACTGAGTGTACAAACTCAAAAGAGGGATAACACCTGCACCTGTGTTTGATACCTACCCGAGACAGAACTTGAACCTGGGAGAAGGGGCAAACTACCTGCCCCCAGTACAGTTGCCCCCTGCCAGTGATGCATTCATATGTTTCAGTTGTGTGCAGCATTGCATTTTCTGTGTGTTAAAGTACTTTCTTTAAAGAAAGACAAGCAGTGGGTTGGGTGGTATGATAGAGGCATGCATGGCTATACCACGCGTGCCTCTACAATACTGGTTAAACAACGAATGCGTCTGAACAAATCATTCATGTACCACGTATGCCTTTACCTCACAATTGTGTGGTAAAGGCATGACTGGTAAAGGGATATGTGGTAAAGATCACACCCCCATAGCCCTAAAAACTACCCCAACCTCCTGAGCCCTAAAAAGTACCCCGACCCCACCCTGAGCCCTCAAAACTACCCCGACTCCCCCGAGCCCTAAAACGTCCCTGACCCCCAACCCTGAGACCTAAAAACTACCCAACCCCCCGAGCCCTAAAAAGTACCCTGACCCTCCCTGAGACCTTAAAACTGCCCCAACCTCCCCCTCAGCCCTAAAAGCAACCCCAATCCCCCGAGCCCTAAAAAGTACCATGACCCCTGCTGAGCCCTTAAAACTACCCTGATCCCCCGAGCCCTAAAAACTACCCCAACCCTTAAAAACTACCCCCCAAACTACCCCACCCCCTGAACCCTAAAAATTACCCCGACCCCACCTCAGCCCTAAAAGCAAGCCCGATCACCCAACCCTGAGCCCTAAAAACTACCCCAACCCTTAAAAACTACCCTGCCCCCAAAGCCCAGCCCCAGCCCCACTTACCAGTCCGTATCCTCTCCCAATCCTTCCTCTTCCTGTGCCCGCCCATCTCAGCATCTAGACCGCGCACTGCCTTAACCATGCATATGCGTGGTTAAGGCAAGCGTGGTTCTGCTTGCGGGGATACAGCATGCGTGGCTCAGCCCGTGTTGTTAAGGCAGTTTCCCACTGGGTTGTACAATCTATTACTGCCCTGCTGGGTGGTTGTTGAGTTCTGAGCTTGAAGCACCCCCACTCGGCCTCTAGAAGAAGCCTGTGACTGCATGTCATCGCTACAACTGGGAGTCAAGTGCTCTGTGACTGTGTTAAGGCCCAGTTTGCAGAGCCATAAGAAAATGGGCCATGGGACATCAGAGGCAGATGAACCATGCCCTCATAGCTATAGCCCAGTAGCCTCCCTCTTGCCCAGTGGCCCCTCGATTGGGGTTTGAAAGGTTCCATGAAAACAGCAGCAGGAGTGGCTGGTTATGACTGCAGTATGAGCCAGAGGCATTAGCTTCAGGTCGCGGTGACAGTAGCAAGAATGCAGGTTTTGCCAGCAGGAGTCCAGTAGTTACAGCAGAGCTCAGTGCCACCCTGGCAGGACGTTTAGGATGTGACATAAGCATCTGAATCCATCAGTACTGAAACCAGCAATGACAGTAACTGCATGTGTAATGTTAGAGAATGGCATCCGAGTGAAAATGCCAGCACCACTCACATTCACTTATTTATTAACCCATCTCAGTGGATTAAGCACCTGCGCTAGGCATCTGTATGCAATCTTCATGCCACCGGTGCCTGACCTGCACATTTTCTATGAACACTTACTCTGCTGTTGCTATTCAAGATTTGTTCCACAGGGAGGGTAACCTGGCATGGCAGATGCCCTCAGTTAGAAAGAGGATACTATTTTGCCGCTGTCATGCTGTGTCCTCTGCGGTGAGAAAGGAAGGCTTCTTCTGCTGGTGCTCGATTTGCGAGGGAAGGAAGCTTGCATTATTATAGCCAAATATGTACTTTATGTTTGAACAAGGGATGTTTGCACTGCTGCTGCTGAGCTGGATATGCTATTTATTGTGGGGTGCTTGCTTACTACTGCCATGATGTACCTGTTCTGTGAGGGAGGTAATCCTCAACTGCTGCTCTTGTGCTGTACATGCTTTTTAGTAAAGGGAAGCATGTACTGCTGCTGCCCATGTGTACCTTTTCTGCGAGGAAGGGAAGCGTGCACTGCTGTTTCTCGAGGTGTACCTGTTCAGAGGGGGGAAAACATACTCTGTTGCTACCTGCTTAGTTCCGGTTTTGTGTGCACAACAGAATTTTGTGCCGCTTGTCCTGCCTCTGCCACCTGCCTTATACCCATTGTTTGTGTCAGGGAAGATTGTACTGCTGCCGCTCATGCTTATTCATATTGTGTATTAGCAAATCTTGATATAAACCTTTTTTTAAGGTAAAGCAGCTTTATTGGAAAAATAGTATAGCAGAGAATAAAATCAATTGGAAAGGTCAATATAAATAACTATGGCGGTTTAAAGATTGTAGCGGAAGAACAATTATTCTTACTATGAACAACAGTATCTAAAAATGAAGTTAACTGTAACCAGTATAATTCCCTATTAATAGAAGGTCAGTATAATGAGGCAAAAGCAGTATCTAACCTATGATAATGACAAAAATTATACCACCAAGCTCTATAAAAAATATTAGATGAACATTTCCAATTAAGTGTAACCTGTTGAAAAGCTAAAGCCAGCATTAGATCTAACAGCATCAAATTATCATAAGATGAATGAATGTCCTTGGAGAGAGTGCCTAAGAAAAGAATCAAGGGAGATAGTGGGGTCTGAAAATGAAAAATTTAAGTAAGTTGGAACCAAACCCTCTTCCAAAATGTAGTGGTGGGAGGAAAATGCATAAGATCTCCATTAGGATGATCACAGGACCAACATTTCGTAGTTGAAGTAGTACAGAACTTAGCCATATTGGAAGGGTAAGATAAAGCCTATGATATAAAAAGACCATTGATTGTGAGGTAGAGACGGTTCTACAGATTTTGTGAAGTCTTCTCCATACTTTATTCCACAAAAGAGTAGTCCAGGTACATCCCAAGTCTGTTTCCCACTTAAATTCCACTATAGTTTTAGATCTTGTGAGAGTTGAAGAATGTAAATGTTTATAAATAAGAGAATCCTTTGAGAGAGAGGTAAGAGCAGAACTGAGAAGGGGTTGTGAAGATGTTGAAGACGAGAGAGATGGTAGCGAATAAAGAACATCCAGAAGAATATTAACCAGGAGAAGATATTGTGGTAAAAAAGAGCGAGGACAATGAAACAATTGTTGGAGTTGTGAAAAGAGAAGGGCGCCTCACTTGAGAATAAATTCTTGACCCATACTGTACCCTAATGTCTCCAGGATTTCCAAAATAAGGATCTATTTTTTTTAATTTTTTTTTTAAGTTCTTTTTTATTGAAAAGAAGGCATGTTACATAAGTAAGGCATTATTAGGCAAACTATCATCATAAGTTACACAGTGAATGGTTCCCTGGAATGCATACGTTACAACACAGGTTGACAATATTCATCGTACAGTGTCAAATCCCACCAGCGATGTCCTCTCCGACCCTCGGAGGTTCACAAATCTCCCCCCTGTAAACATTCCACTGCCCCCATATTTGCGTCCACTTGTTCGGGCAACCCCTGGTTTCGTATATGGATTTTTCTGTCACCATACACCAATCCATATCATTGGCCCAGTCAACTATCTTCAGAGGATTCTGAGCTCTCCACAACCGTGCGATATTTCTTTTAGCAACCATAAGCCCCAATGTGACCCATATTCACTCCTTGGAGTTCAGGTCTGTAGGATCCCAGATGTTCAACAATGCCAACTTAATATTACAGTGGATCTGTTGCCCCAGTGCCTCCTCCATTTGGCGCACCACCCTGTCCCAATACCTCTGGATCACTGCGCACTCCCAAAGAGTGTGAATAAAGGTGCCCTCCTGCCCACATTGTCGCACACAGCTATTGTCCAGGGTGTAACCCATGCGAACCATCAAAGGCCTTGCCAAGTAGGATCTGTGGAGAAGCTTTAACTGGATCAGGCGGAGCCGAGAGGAAATGGCCACCTCACGAGGGGAGGCCACCACCGCTCGCCACTCCTCATCATCTAGACCCGCAACATCGTGATCCCACCTGGCTCTCAAGCGGGTCAGGGGATCCGCCATATTGTTGATGAGTTTTTTGTAGATGAGGGATATGGCTTTTTCTGGTAAGTCGCCATCCAGGATCCTGTCTTCAAGTGGGGAGAATTCAGGGAGAGCGCCACCCTTGGGGAGAACAGCGAGCAGGGCATGCCTAATTTGGAGATATCTGAAATATTCGGACTGGGCTAGCTCGTACTCATGCTGCAATCGGGGAAAGGGGACAACCTCACCCGACTTCCATAGATCCCCCACCTTGGAAATACCTATAAGGTCCCATCTGTCGAATCCCTTCAAACGGATCAGCCTACCCAATTGTTCACAGTGCCAAAGTGGCGTGGCCTGTGTTAGTTTACCCTCCCAGCCCAGACTCCTGTTGGCCACCTTCCATACATGCACTGCATGCCCAGTCGGCCAGTCAAAGCTGGTCTCAAAGGTCGTGCGTATAACGCACCCTCGAAACCGCCCCCCGGGAGGAGCCACCTGTCGATCCGAAAGGCCGGGTCATCCTGCGATCTATATATGCATTGGTTAATTGCTGCGAGTTGCGAGGCCCAATAGTACCTCTTAATATCCGGGAGCCCAATGCCCCCATCAAACCATCCTAGCTTAAGTTTGTGTGTTGCGATACGGGGTGGTTTACCCTCCCACAGCAGATCTCGAACGATGCAGTCGAGTTCCTTAAAGTACGAGGTGGCGACTGGGAGTGGGGTGTTCTGCAGAGCATATAAAAGTCTAGGAAGGGACATCATCTTGAATAGGGCCGCACGCCCAAAAAGGGTCACCGGGAGCGACTTCCAGTGTTGGACGTCCGATTTAAGACGTACCAGAGGTGGCAGGAGATTATTGTCGTAAAATCTAGATAGATCTTTAGAAACCCAGATCCCCAGGTATTTGAAGCCGTCAGCTGCCACCGCTAATTGGCAACCCCGAGGGAGCAAGGGCCGTTTGCCATAAAGGACATAGAGCACTGATTTAGACCAGTTTATCGTATATCCCGCAAACCTACCAAATACTTGGAATATATCCAAGACCACATTTAGGGATGCCGCCGGTGAGGCCAAGTAGAGCAAGATGTCATCCGCATAGAGTGAGATGCGGTCCTCCCAGCCTGATGTCCACCTAAGGCCTCTGATGGTGGGGTTTTGTCGGATCCACGTCGCCAAGGGCTCCAGGGCCAAAGCAAAGAGAAGCGGTGACAATGGGCAACCCTGTCTGGTTCCCCTACCGAGAACAAAAACGGGGGATTTCCTATTGTTGACGATTACTTGAGCAAGCGGTTGGTGGTACAGAAGCCGCACCCAGTTGATAAATTCGGGCCCAAAACCCAATTTGCGTAGCACAGCGAACATGTAGGGCCATTCGATGGTGTTGAATGCTGATGCAGCATCCAGAGACACCACAACAGCATCTTCCCTGATTGTGTCAACCCGACCCATCACTCCATGGAGCCTGCGCAGGTTGATGGAGGTATTTCTCGCAGGCATAAACCCCAATTGGTCCGGATGGACCAGGCGGGTCAGGACCCTGAGCAAGCGAGTGGCAAGAACCTTCGCCAGAATTTTCGCTTCACAGTTAAGCAATGAAATGGGCCTATAGGAGGAACATTTGTTGACTGGCTTGCCCGCTTTATGAATGACAACAATGTTGGCCAGTCTTTGATCCTCAGGAAGGATACCCCCTTTTTTACTTTCCCGGTACATTTCGGTGAGAAAGGGTGCAGTCTTGCTCGCCGTGAGCTTGAACAATTCTATGGGGATACCGTTGGGGCCCGACGCTTTCTCCCCACGCAGGTCATGTATGGCTTTTTCGAACTCAGCTACTGTAATGTCGAGATCGGAGCACTCCTCCTCAGTAAGGAATGGCATCGAGATATCACGTAAGAGAGAGGAAGCCTCCTCCTCCGTATGTGTTGTGTGGGACGCATAAAGCGACTGGTACTACTGGCCAAAAGCGTCCGCTATATCTTGTGGTGCAGTAAGGCGGGATTGTGAGTCTGTTTCAATCTCAACCACAACGCGCTGGGCCCTGTCCCTGTGATCTAGCCAGGCCAGTAACTTACCCGCTTTATCGCCTACGTCGTAGATTCTGCTGCGCGTGGCCCTGAAGTGTGTCTTGGCGGCCTCCGTAGCTAAATCGGAGAATTCCTTCATTTTTATGCGCAGCTTCTGATGCACCTCCACCGAGTCCTCCATCCGGACTACATTTTCTAAATCTAAGATTTCCCCCTCCAAACGTGCCATATCAGCCCCCCTCTCCCTACGCTGTCCAGCAATCTGGGCCAAGACCACCCCCGTATAACAGCCTTATAGGCCTCCCAGAGTACATTCGTCGAGTCGACCGATCCTTCATTTTCCTGAAAATAAAGATCCGACTCGCTCAAGACCTTGTCCCTGATGGAGGGAGTCGTAAGGTACCAGGAATTGATCGGCGCCACACGGCCAGCCGTGGGCTCGCCCACCTCTAGACGACACTGTATGGGTGAATGTTCAGAGATCCCCCTAGCCAGATGTTGTATGTCCCTGACGGTGTGGAGTTGGTCCGCTAGTGTCAGCACATAATCTATGCGGGACATACTATGATGAGGCCCAGAAAGATAAGTGTATTGGAGCTCAGTCGGATGCAAGTTCCTCCAGATATCCACTAGGCCCATCGCACCCAGAAAGCTATGAATCCGCCTACGGGAAGGCGGCAAGGCCCGCTGGGGCCACCGATCGAGGGAGTCAGAATTAAAATCGCCCCCGATCAACAATCTACCGTCTGGTAAGCCGAGAAGGAGATCTCCGAGATCAGTGAAGGCTTGAGTGTGCAGACCTGGTGGTATATAGACCGAGACGAGATTCAGAGTGCGCTCCTCCCAGATCCCAGAAAGGGCAACAAATCTACCCAGGGCATCAGTGCGGACCGAATCAACAGTCCGGGGGAACGATTTCCGGACCAGTATACCCACACCCCGGGAACCAGAGCCGAAAGCCGAGTGGGCCGCCAGTTGGAAACCCCATCGTGACAGGGCCTTGCATGCATTCCCAAGCAGGTGAGTCTCCTGTAGAAGAACAACATCAGGAGAGTGTCTCTTTAAAAACTGGAGAACCACCCCCTCTTAATCTTGTCACCCAGCCCGTTGACATTCCAAGACATTAACTTAAGCTCCTGCCTAATCGTCGTGCCCATTATTCCGTCTCAGGGGTACATGTAATTCCGGAGAGGACCACCCAGAAAGGCCCCCGGGGGGAGACATTCCCAAACACCATGGTCTTTTCACCAACGGAAACACCAAGAATATGGAACCAGCACCCGCCTTTGCCTGAGGCCAGTCAAATATGCCATGCCTAAACAACAAAGAAACTACAATACAAATTAAAACAATCCCCCCCAACCCCCCCCACAAACCCGGAAAACTTCCACTGGATCCCCCCACCCTGCCTCCCTGCTTGGCGGTGTCAAAACCTCCCACCCACCCAAACTAGCAGAGTGCCTATCGCCCACCCCTCAAAAAACTTGTGGGTGCGTGTGACCAACCGAGCACCCGCCACACTAAAAAATAAGCAACTAGTAATCACACTTTGTAACAAAAATTGTCCAGGAGCACCAATCAAACCCCATAAAATGCTTTGTAACCATTACAGAGGGATCTGGGAATCATGGAGAGTCACAGTAAGTCTAATTTGAAGAAGTCCCCCAAGAAAACAGGTCACAGTTCAGTTGCAAGGTCCGTAACTCCGAGGGGGGCCGATACCCCGACCCACCCCTCATGCAGTGAACAAGCCCACCACCCATGAGAAAATAAACATAAAGACCAATCATTCGGACCCTCCCGTCGCTGCTTCCTGCTCCTCAGGCGGAGTGCCTCTGCTGGATCCCCCAGTTGTTTTTCCGGCCTGCCGTGCGCCATCCGTCCAACCAGTCCCAGGCCTCCTCGGGGGTGGTAAAAAACCAGGTCTTTCCCTCCGACTCCACCCGCAGCTTGGCTGGGAAGAGCATGGCGTATTTCAACTCCTTCTCGCGAAGCGCCTTCTTTACGTCCAGGAAGCTGCGTCGTTGTCGCTGCACCTTGAGGGTGAAGTCCGGGAAAAAGGTGATACGGCTGTTTTGATATTCCACTGGTGGCACCGACCGGGCACTTTGTAGGATGACATCTCTGTCCCGGAAATTAAAAATCCTAGCGAGCAAGGGCCGCGGGGGGGCCCCAGACTTTGGCCGGCCGCCTGGCACTCAGTGCGCCCTTTCAACGGAAAAGAAGTTGGAGAGCCCTTTCGGTTTGAGATGGGTGGTGATCAAATCCTCCACAAACAGGTCTGCTGATGGCCCCTCCGCCTGCTCCGGCACCCCCAAGATGCGGACGTTGTTGCGCCTAGAGCGCCCCTCGTAGTCGTCCAATTGCGCTTCCAGTTTTGCGGTATGAGCATCTCGTCCATCCTGTGCTGCAGTTCAGAAGTATCTTCAACCAGAGAACTTGTTTTAATCTCAACGTCCTTTAATCGCGAGTTCATCGAGCGCATGTCTGCTCGGATAAGGGATACCTCCGTGGACACAGAGTCAATGCGCGATTCCAACGACGTGCGCACGATCGTAATGGCTTCAAGAATGTCCTGTAATGTCGGTTCTTTCTTCTTCTCACCGGACTGGGGCTTCTCCTGCGCGGCGGGTCCCCCCTTTGGGCTTGCGCAGTGGCCTCCAACCCACGCGAATTTAGTCAGTTTGGCCTGGACCGCCGCTTTGGAGTTGCGACCCCCTGCCATGGCGCAGCCCGTTCCGTCAGCACGAACTTCAGGGGAGAAAGGGCAAGGTCGTTCTGCCCAGGTAGGGGTCTGTTGGAGTCGTCACTCGAGCTGCGTCCACGAAGGCCCGTCGCGGCACCGCAGGCCAGAAGATGCGGTCGTATGGGCTCCAGTAGCAGATCAGGCAGCGTCTCACAGGGAGCCGGGCAACAATCCCTCCGCTAGTCCACAAATCAATCTGGGCACATCTCCAAGGTAACCGGGTGCTCCACTGGTCCATAGAAGCGACAGGGCCTAGCTCTCCCCTACAGCGACCCGCCGCAGGCCGCACCGAGCCCAAAATGGCCACGATGTGCCCAGCTTCTCACTCCAATCCCTCAAGGAGAGTCAAAACCCCCCCGCCGCTCCCCGCGTATGGCTGTGGTCTTCTCGGAGCCTGCGAACAGCCACTGGACAGAGCTGGAGCCGGCGGGGGGAGCGCTGTGTGGAGCCCAGAGGTTAGGGAGCCCAGAGAAGGGGCTCGCGTCACTCCGGCCGTGTCCTCCCAACAGCGACGGGTTGTGCATGGATCAAGTCCGCTCACCTTAGGCCACGTGAAACCGCCACCCCTCTTCAGGACACAGCGGGCGGTGGCAGGACTCTCTCACCAGCTGCGCAGGGCAGAGTGTAGCCGTCGCTGACGAGCACCGTTATTCAGCGCTACCAGGGTTTCCAGCGGGTGGAGGCAGGCAGGCGGCACGGGACGTCTCCAGGCTTCCGCCGCCACGGAGCCCCTTCACATTCAGCCCCCAGCAGTGAGCGCCGCCTAGGCCAGTCCTTCAGGACCCCGAATAAGGTGTCGGCCCAATGATGCAGGCTGGGAGACAGAAACGTCTCAGGTCCGACAGGACGGAACCGCGAGTAGCGGCTCGATGCAGTCCATGCAACGTGGTAGACGGCCTCTCCCCTCGCAAGTGCGCCGGTGTTCCGATCTCCGGAGCCGCTGGTCAGATTCCACCGGGACCCAGCTCTTTCAAGCCGCAGTGTGCTCCTGTGTATTCCGGTACCTGATTATACCAGCTGCCAGATCATTTTACAACGGATATATTCGTGGACTGGCGCGCTCGGACGGAGCCGCCTCAAGAAGCGGCCATTCCTCTCGGCGGTTGGCCACGCCCCAAGGATCTATTGTTAATAGTGACGAGATTGTTGAACCAAAGAGGAGAGTGTAGGAAAGAGTTACGAGTATCTATTTGGGACCGATAATAAGGTTTTAAGAGGATATAAGTATGTTTGAAAAGTGGAGAGGCAGTAATGGAAGTTTTAGAAGAAAAAAACAAAACTTCTCTAGGAGAAAAAAGGAGAAGAAAATAACATTTAATATCTTGTCATAATGGAGTAAAGGGAGATTTTGACAAAGAAGTCCACCTAGAAGCTTGTCTTAAACCAAATGCTTTATGGTATAGTCAGAAATCCAGAAAATGAACACGACCCTCCTGTTTAGGTTTCCGAAGATAAGCAAGGGAAAGTCTAGACTTTTTATTACTCCAAAGGAATTTAGATAATTTGGAATCTAAGTTTTTAAAGAAAGTAACATGGATATACACTGGAATCGTAGCTAAAATATATAGGATAATGGGCAAAAGCATCATTTTGATGGAGTCAAGACGACCCCACCAAGAAACAGAGGATTCCAGGAAGAAAGAAGTTTGTCAACCCTATCTAAACAACTCTATTGTATTAACCTGAACACAGTCCTTAATGGAATAAGTAAACCAAATACCTAAATATTTAATTTTGGAATGATTCCAATGAAAGCCCGTAGGTATAAATGATTGTTTAAAACAGAATGTAGTAAGTGGAAGGATTTTAGTTTTATCTGAATTTATCGTATAGCCTGAGACCAAAGAAAAATTAGCTATTTCATGTTACAGAGCTGGAACAGAATTGTCAGAATTAGAGAGGAAAAACGGTATATCATCTGCGTAAGCAGAAAGCTTTAAGTGATTATCTCTATAACGAAATCCATGAATTGCAGAGTTGTTTCTAATACTAGACAAGAAAGGTTCTAGAGCCATTATAAATAAAAGAGGAGATAATGGACAGCCTTGATGAACACCACGCTTCAAGGGAAAATAATTAGAAATATTCCCATTAACAAAAACTGATGCTGTGGGAGATTTTTATAATAAAGAAATAAGCGAAATGAAATGAGGACCCAACCCATGCCATGGGAGAGTCTTAAGTAAAAAGGACCAATCTATGTGATCAAATGCTTTCTCAGAATCTATAGATATCGCTGCTAAAGGATATGTTAAAGAAGAGGCTTTATTCACAACATTAAAGAACAATCTAGAGTTATCGGATGGAAGCCTACCTTTGACAAATCCAGACTGCTCCTTACCAATTATCAAGGGTAAAAAGGGCTCAAGACGTAAAGCTAACAATTTGGCGAATATTTTATAATCCACATTAACCAGGGAGATTGGCTTATAGTTTTTAAAGAAAGCAGGGTCCTGCCATCTTTGTGAATAAGACAAATAGTGGCCTCCTGAAAGGTTCCGCCAGCAGATCCAGAACTTGGGAAGAATTGAAACAGATGTAATAACCTGTGAAGAAAGAGGCTAGAGAAGTGAAGGTAAAATTCAACTGTGTAACCATCAGGGCCTAGCGTTTTACCCTTCTTAAGGGATTGAAGAGCATGAAGAGTTTCTGAAAGAGAGATGTCAATTTCCAGAGGAGAGTAATCAATGTGACCATAATTAAGATTTTTAACATCTTTTAAGTAGGCATTAATCTGAACTGGAGAAGGAGGTAATTCAGGGGTATAAAGGGGTTGGTAGTATTTTACAAATTCAGCCAAAATGTCATCATCCTTACAAACAGACGTCCCTGTATCCATTGTTATGGAGTATAATGTATGACGTTGTTTCCAGATATTTAAGGAATTAGCTAAAAGCTTCCCCATTTTATTACGAGCACTGTAATAGTGAGCACAACTACAAAGCAAAATTGAGGAAGTCCTATCCGAAGACATTTTATTAAACTGTAATTTTGCATTTATAAGCTATTGCAAGTCGGGTGGAGTGGAGGAACAATAGTATTGATGTTCTAGCCATTTTATATTCGATATTGATGCAATTCAATGACAGATTTTGTAATTCTAGAAACAAAGTATATATTGTGGTCATGGCCTGCAGCCTTAAATGTGTCCCAAAGTAGTTGGGGAGAGTTGCCAGAAGCTGCATGAATATTAAAAAATACTTTAGTAAAATTAATAAAAGAAGTAGAAAAAGCAGGATCAAATAAAAGTGAGTTGTTGAACTTCCATCTGCTAGACTTGGAATGTACCGGGAGTAAGTCAAAATCTGTAATAACAGGGGCATGGTCTGAAATCACAATAGGTTCTATCGTGGAACTAATAAGATCTTGGGAAAGTGATTTGGAAATAAAAATATGATCACGTCGGGAATGGGAACGATGAGGTGGAGAGAAAAAGGAAAGTTCTCTACTAGAGGGATTACATACTCTCCATAAATCTACAAGGAGACGTTGGGTAAGGAATGAATTAAATTGCTTATGCATCATTTGTGATATGAATTTAACTTGCGATTGACGATCAATAAAAGGATCTACTTTTGATTGCAGTCCCCTCCCCCAAAAAAATTATCATCATATTGCAAACATTTTGGGCCAGATGTACGACCCCTTCATTTAGCGCCTGCAATTTGCAACTCATTGCGAGTCGCAAATTGCGTGGCGCTAAATGAAATGTACAACAGTGTTATTACACTGTTTTGCGATTCCCAATGGGGTCGCAAATTGCGAGGCTCATAATATTAATGAGCCTCTCGCAATTTGCAAGCCCATTGGGAATGCCAGCCCTCCCAGGGATGGTGGCCTGCTGGGCTCAGCAGACCACCATGTCTGGGACTGCTTTTTAATAAAGCAGCTTTTTTTAGGTCTCGCCTGGCGTTAGCAGCGCGCATGCGCTGCTCTTGTCATGCGAGGGCCTCTTGGAATCAATACGGTTTTAGACTTCATGTCTCTGCTCCGCCTGTAATTTTCATTGGCGAGCGTCGTTTGTCATCAGTGTTCCTGTTAAACATCGTTTGTTGATTGCACCACAGTGTCCCTAGCCCCTCCTGGTTGCCATCCTGTCCACTTTAGGCCACGCCCACCTGGACTGGATGTTTTACTTGCGGCGGGAGACGGTGGGTTTTATATTAACTTTCGGCACTTTTTTTTTTACTATTGCATGCGTGCGTCTTGCGTGTGGGATGCATTCCCTTCTATTGTTCATGTTCACCTTAATCTGTTCTCGGCTCGAGGCGCGTGGGGCTTGTGGCGATTTTTTTTTTAAAGATTGCATGTGTAGGCTTAAGGCGCGTGGGGCTTGTGCTCTTTTTTTTTCATAGTGCATGCGTTTCGCGCTTGTTTATTTATTTATTTACTAAATTGCACAAGCGCGGTCCGCTTCGGACGCGCTTGTTTATTTATTTATTTAATTAGTTGCACAAGCGCGGTCCGCTTCGCTCTCTTGTCTCTTTCCTGCTCTCTCTCTCTCGTGGTTCTGTTTACTATCCGTCTCCTTAAGACTTGCTCCGTGTTTGCCCGCCCCCACCACTGCTCCGAGATAGAACATAAATCTGAAACCGTGTCCTCCGTGTACGCGTGTGCCTTGCCTCCTGCTCGTGCTACGGATCTAGGGGAGTGAAGCACATCGTTTCTTCCTGCTTCCTTCTCCCCCTGCCAAAGGTAAATACAGGGGCAAGTGTGGTGCTCCACGTTTCATTTGCAGTCTGTCAATGTCTTTTTCAGCATTCACAAATCATCTTACGGAGCAGCTGTTCGGTGGATGAGAGCTCTTGAGGCACGGGGGTTTATTGTGTTTTCGGAGGCATTCACACATTGTGCTCAACCACACCACTGATTGTTTGCTGTGCCACCCAACCTCACAGTCATTAGGGGGAGGGGTGAGGTCCGTGTGTCTGGAGGGGCCTGCTGAGTGGCAGATTCGATCAGCCACTTGAAAAGAGTTAAACACTCGTAGCTTGATTCCGCATGGCAAGGTGCGTATCATCTTCGTCATGCTGCCGCGCATGTGGGCGTTAATTTATAGGCAGTTTAGTCATTCAAATTGCAGTTACGCACACGTGTATGGTGTTGATACACAACAATGGAATCAAGCATCAATGTACCATATAAATACAACACCCCGCATAATAAACAAAAATACAAAACTAAAAAACAATACCATTTACAAAACAAATTGCTTTAACTTTAACAAAGGCGAGACCTATTGCATTTCCAATGCTTGTTTTTAAATGCAGCCCGTATTCCTTAAAGGAAAACGGGATGCATTTTAAAAAAAATGAAATGTTTTCGTTTCATTTTTTAAGGGCAGGCAGTGGTCCCTGGGACCACTGCCTGCCCTTACAAAATATTTCCCCCTACATTTGCAAAGGGGAAGGTGTCCCCTGGGAATCCCTTCCCTTTTGCGACCCCATTACCACCCTCTTGAAGAGGGTGGCAATTTGCGAGTGTTTTGCAACCGCAATTGTGTCGCAAAACATTTGTACATGGGGTTGCGCTCGCTATTAGGAAGGGAGCACCCCTTCCTAATAGCGACTCGCAATTCCAAAATAGCGAGTCGCAAATAAATTGCGACTCGCTATTTTGGAATGGTACATACCCCTATTGGTTTTTGCATGCGCAAACGGGTTTGCAAACCCGTTTGCTCATGCAAAAACCGTCGTACATCTGGCCCTTTGTGTAATAGTAGGCCAAAAGGAATAAACAAATTGAGTAGGACCATAAATGTTACATATGATTAAGGGGATATTATTAATAAGAAGTTTAACAATTAACCATCTACCTTCAGTATCTGATTCTTGGGCAGTAGTAACTAAGTAAAGCTACTTATGACAAAGGAGTATGACCCCATTCTTTTTCACGGATGCAGGAGAAACAAAGACAGAGCCCACCCAACCACGCTTAAGCTTAAGAGCTTCGGATTCAGTTAGGTAGGTCTCTTGGAGGAGGACTATGTCTGGGTTATATTTAGCTAAATGCGATAAAATTCTCTGCCTTTTTATTGGGTTATTAAACCCCTTGACATTCCCAAAAATAACTCTGAATATGAAAACAAATAACAATATATACAAAGACACAGTCTTCTAAAGCAATCGTTTCTACAATGATGGGAAAGTTAAGCAAGATAGAAAGGACAGAAAGAGAGAGCAAGACAAAGGATAAATAAAAAGAGAAAAGGAAGATAAAAAAAAAGAAAGAGAAGACAGTACATGTTAAACATTGATGACTGCAAAAATATACCTGATAAAGATGAACAGTAGGGTGGGATCGATGACAGCACAGGGTAAAGACGGCACAGCAAGAGGGAAAAATGCATCAACAGACAATTGAAATGAAGCAGGACGACATTACACTAAACAATAGGTAACCTGCAAAAAAGAAAGAGGTTAGTAAATAAACATATCAAATTCAAGTCAATCATAATAAAACAGCATGAGAAAACATATGTAAAGAAGATGTAACAACTAATATTGTATGGGAAAGCTTTCAGGAAGATCCGAAGAATCATTCATCTTGCAAAAAGACCAGCAGTGTCCATGGAATTGGTGGAGTGAAGACGAAGAAAGCCTTGAAGGGCTGCAGGAGATGTATATTAAGTCGTTTTGTTTTGAAGTGTTACCTTGAAAAGGCAAGGGTGGAAGAGACCAAAACGGGCACCTAAAGCACGAAGTTGAGGTCGGAGATCCAAAAACTCCTTCCTTCTAGCTGCTATAGGTTTTGAAACATCTTGTGAAATAAAAATCTTACTTCCTTGCCGGGGAATATGTTTCTTAGACTTCGCTGCATTGAGAACTTTAAGTAAATTGGTAAATTGGAGAAAGGAAATAATCACACCTATGGGCCTATTTGAAGATGAAAGTTGAGGACACCTACCCATGCGACGGGCCCTTTGTATATTCACCACTGTAGAAGATGTTAATCCAACTAATTGGGGCAAAAAGGAAATGAAAAATGAGACTGGATCGCTGCCCTCAAGATCTTCTGGAATACTGTAAAGGCGGAGATTGTTCCGCCTATTTCTGTTTTCCAAGTCCTCAGCATGCGACCTCAACATATCTACCTCCTTTTCCAAGACTGAAATCCTGTGCACCTCATCTAGTACATCACTAGCGTGTTGCTCCAGTGCTGAGACTCTTGTTTCCATTTGCTACCATTTGTCATCAAGGTGTTGTATGCGCATATTTGTTTCTTCAACAAATGGCCAGAGTGCACGTATTTCCTCCAACACAAGCTCAAGAGAAATCGATGTTGAAGGTTGGAAAGGAGTGGGCGGGTCCTGTTTGACACGTTTACATGTAGAGGAAGAAGCAACTTGACCCGCCTTGGAGGAGGTTGAGGATGAGGAATACATCTTTGCCATAGAAGAAGTATGCATGCTAGGACATTTATCTGCCTTGAAATGTCGTAACAATTTTTTTGTAGAAGGCAGAGCTTGAAGAAGAGGGGTTTAATATTTCTTTAATCTGCCCATACATTGCCCAAACCAACTGAGAGAGCCCAAAGACCAGGAGGTGCGAAACCGGAAAAGGTACACACCGCAATTAAACTGGATAATAATGTCCTGTCAGTATGGTGAATGAGGCAAAGGACTGAGATCCAGAAAATGCAAGGAGGCACAAAAACTGTTCGTTGACATACAGAAAGTAGCTGAACAAATAAAGGTATATAAATACCCAAGGTAGCAGCAATCAAACCTCTGCAGGAAGGAGAATGCCAAAAATGCAACAAGTATATCCACATAGAGTCAGAAATAAAGAAACACTGCAGAGCGTGAGAGAAATTAATATAATGGTAAAATGAAGCAGCAGTGTCAATGAGACGTTAAAGGGAGATGTGGAGAGCGAAAGTCCTTGAAATTATGCTAAAATTAGCATCAGAATGAGGCAAGACTTCTGGTAATATTAGGAGAACATTTCAGGCTAAGACGAAAAGTTAATCAAATATTCATGCTAAGTCCAAATGGCTGCGGTTGCAGTGAGGAGAATTCGGACGGGCATACTGCAGAGCGAAAAAGCAGAAAAAACGGCAGCCAAAGGGAAAATCTAACTAAGTATTCAAACATAAGAAACAGGAGCCCATCATTGATATTCAAATGGGAAAGGTCCCGCTGTCGGCAAAAGTAATCCGGCGATGCGCGAAGCCCTCAACTACGCTGCAATCTTGGCTGGCGGCCAAGCTCCGCCCCCAATATAAACCTTTTAATTGTACAAATGCTAAAATGATTGACGCAGGCAGTGTTTGTTTTAAAACATGATGCAAATTAAAGAGTGTAAGTAAATATGGTTACTATGCATGATTAATAAAAACCGTTGCATATGTGTATCATTGTACAAATTCATTTACCCAAGTTAGACATGATTTTAAAAGGGATAAAAACCACCATAAAGTACAAACTGCTTAAGATAAAACTTTGAGCTTTCAAGCAATAAGTTAAAATTTGTAGCAACAGTTTTTTAAACAGATAGTCCTCCATGGGTTCGTTTTGTAATGTCATGAAAATACCGAGAGAATTGCATTTAAAACACATAATTATAAAAAGGACAGTTTTTCTCCTTAATTTGCGTTCAGTTCGGGGTTGTCAGTAAAAGAGTTCTGGTATTGTTCTTGTTCATCCAGGCCTTGACCGTAAGTTGAATAAAGCTGCAGCTTTCTACTGATTCAAGTGGCAGTGCATCAGGTGCAAACTTATGTAGTGCAATATTCGCTGTGCAAAATTCGCGGTGCAAAATAGTTCTTTAAAAGCAGACGAGGAAGACAGCCCATATCCCCTGCACTTACCTGGAATGGCGATGGCAAATCTGCTTTCTGATGACCAGAACCCGGATTCCACCTGCAAAAGAAACAGAAACGAGATACTTACTACAAATCCCACAATAACCCAAGCCTATCCCGTATCGCAACAGGGAGGTGGAGACCTGAGTGAAGGGAACCAATCATGAAGGGCCAAGGAGGAGAAGAAGGACGTAAAGCAGGAAGTTGAGAAAACTGGAGAGAGAAGAAGGATGATGAAGATGGAAGGAACGAGGAAATCACTGTGAGCCTGGAGCAACAGGAGGATGCTACCGAAGCCCTGCAAGCCAGTCGGACGGGTCCTGAGCCGTTGTAGAAGGTGGAAGAAGATGCTGGGACGGAGGAAGCTCCTGAGAGGTGGAGTGAGGAATGGTGGAGCCCACCTGAGGACGCTGAAGTGCGGCCGCACAAGCGAGTGAGTCAAACCCCTCCCAGGGGCGAGTCCTCCTACCCCCCTTTGCCCACTTAACTGCGTCCCTTTCACCTTTACATTACACCCCTGACAACGTGATTTGGTGCCTTAAAAGGTCGCAGTTTATTTAGACATAAAATGGTTGTACATTTCGCAATTTCATCGGTCGTTCATAACATCCATGTTATTGTATACTTCTATTGTCTTTGTACATTCGTTGTTGTTATTTGCTCCCAAACAGTATAGCTTTGCGAGGTGCCCCTTTGGCCGGGCCTCTGTGTCCGCGGTTCCAGGCTTCAACTTGCTACCGAATTTGGTGGGTGTCCTGCCAGTAAATTTTCTCTCTTTTGCATATCTTCCCTGGGTTTCTTCCGCCATGCTACCTACGGTTTTACGATCGGAGGGAGCTCCCCCTGCTCTCCCTTCTTTTCCTTCCTCACCAGAAACCCATCTGCGTTTTGGACCGACGCAGGAGGATCCTCTTATAACCTGTCCCCAATTCCACGTCTGCCCGGTGTCTGCAGGCAGTTCCTGATTTATCTGCTGTGGGGGCCACCATCTCCTGACCCTGCATGCCCCAATAAATGCCAGCGCTACTGCTGCCCTACACAGCTTAGCCTCCATTTCCATGGAGCCTGCCCCATCTAGCGCCCCTGTTATTTGTGTAGTACTGCAAAACAATGGGCCGCACTATTGGGTCGTGAGGTCTACTGAACCAGAGGTCCCTGACATAAGAATTATGCGCAGAACAACATACGTCATGCATATTCATTTGAATAACCAGAGATTCCACTAAAGGAGGTATGCGACAATACAGCTGTTACCTACATCTAAACAGATAGGCTGCCGCCAGCCAGGGGAAGATAGTAACTATTTGAAGGCAAGTCCATCCTGCATGCTTTTGTACGACTGGCAATCCATCGGCCCATTTATCCACTCAACCCCCACTGAATGACTCCGATCCGCTCGGGGTAGGGTTGTTAACACTTTTTAGGTACCGCGCCTTAGGTCAAGGGAATTAATCTCTGATAGCACCTCTCTTGTTTAACTCGGTGACAGGGTGACTGGATTCCCAACCCGCTGTGATGCTGGTCCCTGTGCAGAACATCTCTTCCCCCCTTTAAGCTTGCTCCTGTCGCGCTTGCATACCTATCAGTCGTTGTGCTTATCACTGCTAAGAGTATGACTGAGCTAGGGTATCCCATGATGCTTTCGTGTTGCCCATACTGAGATGCACCGTGGGGCTTACTACTCTGTTGTGTTGATCTTAGAAGCTGTTTCCCAGCAACACCAAGTGCTACATAAATAAATTAATTTGTACAGACTAATATAATAAACAGTCACGAGTGAGACCTTAAAACAGCCTGCACTTCTAAAAGCACCTTAGAAACAGAAAACATTATTTTTTACTGTCGCGTTTTGCTACAATTATATGCGCCTGAGTTCTTAACTTTCGCTGTCTTAGCGAGAAATTGCTGCTGTCTGCTGTGACTGAGACGTCCTTCAACCCACTAGAACAGATATTATCTGATAAATTGCACCGAGTACAGGGCGCCCTGTGATGTTCCGGCTACATGTGATTGATGCACACTCTCAGGTTTGGGGAACAATGCCAGACAGCTTTAAATTCAACATAACAACATTACGTGAGCAGGTAGAAGCAATAAAATAATAAAAGATGCACTGAAGAAGGAAGATGTGCTACAGAAACGAAGATGCACTAAAGAAAGACTGGATTGGACAACTGTGGGCACGTTTCTCTATGCTGTTCATTTTATTTCTTAAATGTGTCCATCTACATACAGACTAACTTTCTTTCCTGATGTGCTCTAAGTGGCGACCACATCGAGTTATTCCCCACTGGGCCCCATTGAACCCGGATTGCTCCTTCAAACCTATCCTGATGTTGTAGCAAACCCACGTGGGTGCTTTGCTGTGGCATTTTAGAGGAAGCTTAAGCTCGAACACCAGCCTTGGGAACTCCCCGACCACCACGAAAGCGGCGCAAGATACCAATTATTAGGTTACCGGCTGCTGGAAGGAACTTGGGTGCCTGGCCATGAAATCCTCCTCTGATGGGAACCGGGCACTCAGACTTTCATCCTTCTGGGGCCTATAACTATAGGCGGGTGAGTGTTTACCTGCGTTTCCGTGCTACCCGCCACCAGGTCCTTGACATGGAAGCCTCTACCCGTCAATCCGTTATGGTAGTAAACTAGACTGCGGGGACTGTAAACGAATTCCCCACTTGCATCAGAGACCCGCAAAGTGCGCCCACGATTCCGTTGTGCTTCTAGAGAATTTAATTTCCTTGCTGATTAGACCCTGCGGAAGATGGCTCTCACAACTCACACGGACATCTGCATGGCCGCCCCAGCCTCCCTGACCCTAGCAATGGTTTCACTCAACCCCCATGGGCTCTAATGTAGGCCGTCTGTGTCTTCAAAAACGCTGTGACCACTGCTCATCAAATGGACAATGATATTACTTTAAAGGTCAGCGCGGCGGACAAACATGTTCCAAACCTTCGGTTGTCTGTGCTCACATTCATGCTAGAGTAGGGTGACCAGAATTTTAAAGCAAAAAAACGGGACATTTCCCAAAAATAGAAGAAGGACTACAATTTTACTTCATCCCAGTGCACAGACTGACAGCGCTCTTTAGCAGAGAATTACAGAAGAGGCAGTAAGAACGTACATAAAATGCAATTTTTTAAGCCAGTAGCATGCCTGTTAATTAAATTGCTTACTTATAACCAGTGGCGGCTGGTGACATTTGAAAGTGGTGAGGCGTAAAATTATCGCGGTACTGCACTGAGGCGTAGCGAGCGAGCATAAACAACCTACGGGGGGTTTGGGGGGGTTCTCCCCCCGAGAAAATTTTGAAAAAATTGTGGATAAATGGAGCATTTTCAAGCAAATTTGAGGAAGCAGGAAGGTTAATAATGCAATACACCCAGCAATGCCCCAGCCTCCTCCTTATGACCCCTATTACCCTCCCATCTCTCTCCTTTGCTTCTCTCCCCCTCTCTCAAGGACCGGAAGAGCAGCAGCACTTTAATAAGGTCCTCTGGAATTATGCAAAAGGAAGTACCAAATGATGCAGCAGGGTTGACTACATTTTACAGTGTAATGCAGGGTAGTATTAGTTCATTATTATGTCATTTTTTGCACGTTAACACTTTGTGAAGGGCCTTCCACTGTGCAGCAACATATTACTGCATTTTTAGTAACATTTGATCCTTTTTCTGATGGTTTTTGTTAAAATCTTCAATTTAGGCTGTAGATGATGGATTATATAGCTAAGGTATCAAATCCATAATTATGCCTAAAACGCAGCAGCATCGAATAAATCCTGTGACCCTGGCTATAACACTGGTACCCCAAAGTGGGGGTGTGTTCATTATGTTCCTTCTATTTATATTAGAGTTCTGCCTTTTGCAAGTACCTCGGGAGAATGAGAGTAGGCAGAACACTGACAGCACGTGTTACCAGTGCTTGTCTTCCCATAATAGGCACTTGCACTGCTCCTTCATATTCTGTATCTGTGTTTTATTAGTGAAACTTGGCAAGTCTTTTCACTCGAGAGTCAAAACTTTGCCATTGTCAGAATGATGTTGCTTAATACAGGGCCTTTAAGCATGGCTGCAGACAGGCCTATGAACAGGCACAGCTGTGCATGGCTCCAGCAGAGAGGCTACGGAAAGCGTGCGGGCTGTGCAGGCAGGGTGTGGAGGTGGAAAGGGCTGTGCAGACTATAGAAGTGCATGGGCCGTGCAGGCGAGACCACGGAGGGTGCACAGTGTAGTGCAGACAAGACCGGTGTATGGAGGTCTACAGCCAGGGCTGTGCAGTGTATGAGGCTGGATGGGGCCGTGCAGACAGAGTATGAAGGTGGGAGGGGCTCTGACTGTAGGAAAGTGCACAAGGCTGTGCTGTGCAGGCACGGTATGATTGTGTAAGGGGCTGTGCAGACAGAGTAAAGTATGAAGGTGCAACGGGCTGTGCAGGCAGGGTCTGATGGCGCACGGGTTTATGCAAGCAGGGTCTGATGGCGCACGGGTTTATGCAAGCAGGGTATGATGGTGCACGGGGCTTTGAAGGCAGTGCTGTGCAAGGTACATGAGGCTGTGCAGCTAGTATATGAAGGCGAAAGGGGTGTGAAAGCAGGTGGTGCACCGCACAGGACTATGGAGACCATGTATGACGGTTCACGGAGCTGTGCAGGCATGGCTATGGAGGGGGGTTGCAGGGCTATGGACGGGGGGGAGGGGGTTGGATGCATTTCCGCTGAGAGAGCAGTATTGAATCTTTTTTTTAAAATCTGCTTTCTGCTCTGTCAGTCTTTAATGGAAGCAGTCTCTGTAATACGATGGCTGGGTTTTGAGCTGTGGGAAAGTATTAATGTCTGCACGTGTCAGGGATGAATGTTGTCTCCTCCTTAAGAGTGAGTCTGCCATGTCTCAGATGAAATCCCACCGCAAAAAACAGCGGCAAGGAGGGTCGGTTTCACCCATAAATTGTCATAAATTGTCTCCTCTTAGTTAAGCGCTTGTCACCTCATTCATTTTCATTTGGAATCCGCAGGCAGAGATCATGTTCCAAGATTCATCTGTGATCGAAACATCAAAATACTCGTCATTTTCCCCCTGCAGCACCCTCGAGTGATTATAAATCTGCTCTGACATACACCCACGCTATATGAAGGAAACTGAATTTAAAAAGTGCATAGGAGATATCATGCAGTTAGGGTGTAATCCTGTTTGAAATGGTAATATTTAACTAAGTAGTATCCATCATGGACTCTGATTAGACGTGTGCAAGTTTGCGAGGCGGACTGACTTGCAAAATTAGTTTTATTAAGTGCACGAGCTTGATAAAAGTAGTATCTTACAAGTTTAAAAAAATAAAAAGGTCAGTGACGTTTGTATCAGCCATAATGGTTTGCCGCTGCGCAAAGGACTGCACAGGGGAGGTGTCCGCTTACAGGGCCGGACTTGGAACTTCAAGTAGCCCTGGGCAAAAATAAAAATTCATCCCCCATGGGAGTCCTCCCCTCACAGCACTTCTCTAAATCCTGCGACTCCAACTCCAAGCATTCCGTTTACATACAGTAATCCTATCTCGGAAAATTTCTCAAATCATTAATATTTGGCTGTCATACAGCTGAATACTGCAATGGGCTACTGAAAGGTGACCCTTTGGATTCATTGCGGCTAGAAACATTTTTCGAAATCTGTAAAATGTGCAGCAGATAGATTATATGCCAATTGTATTCCGATGCAGAATCACATAATTCCGGTGGCCACTGGTTTAATGGTTTTGTGGCACTGGCTGTTGATGTAGGACCCAGGGTTCTGCCCCTGGCTTCACCACTTTATCACACATTGTAATCTAGAGCAGATCTTTTGGTGCCTCAGTTCCCACACCTGCCAACATCGGGAGTGCTCAGAAACAACCTTAATGAGGGTTCAAAGCGCTATATCAATAACTGGACTCACTAGTCGCTACAGCTGTTTCAGCATGCACGGTGTGCTTGCGATGACATCAGCAGCAGCAGCAGCCACAGATGAGACACTGCCTCTCACCTTGTAAGTGTTTTAATTAATCACATACCCCTGGAGAGCAGGAGTGGGCGAGTGACTGCGGCCCTGCATTAGTGTCATCTGCCACTTCACATTTGACTGCCGACAGGTGATTGTGCGTTTCGGCTGTTTGTGTGATTTAGGGCAGTAACATTGCTTTTCAGCAAGCAGCAAATTAATCAATAACCCGGCAATGCTGCTTGTTTCAAGAGTGGCTTTTGCTGCACAACATCCGGTCCACTAATGGGAGAGTGATGTGATTTGCCCTCCACTTGTTGAAAGCCTGTGTTTATTAGGATCAAAGACAGTCAGCACCAGCGCTTCTATAAGGCAAAGGCTGGCTGCTGGTGGCGCGTTTTATCACAGAAATAACCCCACAGTGAAACCATCAAAACACAACTCGCACTACACCACAGTGCAAAGTACTTCAAAAATAAAAAGAGGGAGTGCAGGGCGCACACACCGTGTGCTCTTCAAAACCCACCCAACACCATACACATCAAGCACCACACAGCAGTCGCGGGCGGCCGGCATGACTCGGGGGGTACGCGCGGGGAGGGGGGGTGGGGGTTAATTTAATGAATAAAACTTACCAGACATCTCCTCCGGTCCCGCGTCGCATCACGTCTCCTCTGCAACGTGGTGGTGGAAGTAACTTCTCCCCGCTCTTTTCTTTTGCCGCAACAGGAAATACTAACTGCCAATTAGGAGACTGGATGCGACGGGGGGCCGGGCGGCTGACCCTTGTTTACTCTGTCCTGGCATTTGATAGGGCATGGGGCGACTTTGCGCAAAACACATCACCGCCCGAGCAGGAGCCTATCTTCAGACGCCTGCACTACACTGGGCATGCGCAGCATACCTAATGGTTTGTGAATGTGAGGAGCAACGCTCCTCTCTCACATGCGCAGACCATCTTCTGGACACCTGCTCGCCTCTCGCCTGCGTGCGCTGTGCGTTGACATGCGCACTTTCACCCGTGAAGCACAGGCCGGCCCGGAAATGTAAACAGACGAATTGTAAGCTGTCAATTCGTCTGCTTACATTCCTGTTCACCTGTTGCCCGATTCTTTTGTGGGGCGCTGCCCCGGCGCCCCTATGGACCAGCCGCCCCTGCTTATAACTGCTGCTAACTATCCCTGCTTTGCAAAAGATAAAAAGATACCTCCCACCGTTTTCAGCCGACCCTCCCTAAAAACCGGGACATGAGCTTCATTTCTTAAAATCTGCCAGGACAGCAGGCGAAAAACCGGGACTGTCCGGGCAAATCCGGGACGCCTGGTCACCCTATGCTAGAGCGACAATTTTTCTGAGGATGCAGCAGTGATTGAAACCCACTAGAAGACACAGCTTTCAGCTTTATCGACCCAGGGTTTCCCTGGTCTGACAAAGGCTCGCTAAACTTTACTGGTAAACATGCTACCTGGGCTGCCATGATGCATGCTTTGAGGGATTATGGTGTGTTGGACAATTCTGAACATCCCCGGGGCAGTGTGCAGCTATTGCGGCCCATAAGCCTAAAATCAAGCCTCATAAGACTTTACATTTCTTCTCACTTAAACGTCACTCACCATCAGTGCTTTAAATGGGAAAAAATAAGTGCAGGTACTCATTAAAATGAGCTAGATGTGTAGTGAGGGGGCGGGGCTAGGGGCGGGGCTAAAGGCAAGACATGATGATACTTAACGACTTCTATATTAGTTGCAGCACATACCAAAACACATGAGAAATGTTTATATAAACAAAGCAAGTTAACGCATTACACAAAATGAAAGAGAAATGCTATAATATGTTAACATTTCCTTTTTTTTGCAATAGTTGCACCTTCTTAATGCCATACTGTTAATTGCTGTTGTTTGGCACAATACTATATATTTTTCAGCACGTGAGTAGGAAGAAACTGAAAATACCCCCACTTCGAACCAAAGCTCTTATGGCACAAAGCAAATGAAGCAAATCATCATGACCCTCCCCAGAAGGTCTAGATCTAGCCATTCATCCTTTCATCCTACCATTTACCTGCTGATGTCCACCATTTAACCTTTACAGTCTGTCGTCTATTCAGTCTTTCATCCATCATTCAGCTTTTCACCATTCCGTCTGTCCACCCTTCATATCCAAACCTATCCATCCATCCAACTCAAAACCTATCCATTCATCCTTTCACTCATCCATCTCTTTATCCACCCTTTCGCTCATTCATCAATCCTTTCGCTCATCTATCCATCAACCCTTTCACTCCTTTATTCCATCCACCCTTTCATTCCATCCACCCTTTCACTCAATGCCTCCTTTCACTCATCCATCATCCACCCTTTCATCCATCCTCCCTCCCTTTCATTCATCCATCCAATCTTTCACTTATCCACACATCATCCGCCCTTTTATCCAATCATCCACCCTCTTTCACCCAGCAATCCATGCTTTCACTCATCCATCCATCTATACATCCACTCTTGATCACTCATCCATCCGCTCACTCACCCTCTGAAAATACCCCCACTTCGAACCAAAGCTCTTATGGCACAATGTAAATGAAGCAAATCATCATGACCCTCCCCAGAAGATAGGTCTTGTCTCTTCCATAGATCTATCCATTCATTCTTTCATCCTACCATTTACCTGCTGATGTCCGCCATTTAACCTTTACATTCTGTCATCTATTCAGTCTTTCATCCATCATTCAGTTTTCACCATTCCGTCTGTCCACCCTTCAGATCCAAACCTATCCATCTCCAAACCTATCCATTCATCCTTTCACTCATCCATATCTTTATCCACCCTTTCGCTCATTCATTAATCCTTTCGCTCATCTATCCATCAACACTTTCACTCCTTTATTCCATCCACCCTTTCACTCAATCCCTCCTTCCACTCATCCATCATCCACCCCTTCATCCATCCTCCCTCCCTTTCATTCATCCATCCAATCTTTCACTTATCCACCCATCATCCGCCCTTTTATCCAATCATCCACCCCCTTTCACCCATCCATCCTTTCACTCATCCATCCATCTATTCATCCATCCATCCACCCTTGTTCACTCATCTATCCACTCACTCTCCCACCCACCAACCCTCCCTACTATGCTATTTATGAATCTTTGTTGTGGAGCAGACATGTACACACAAAGTGCCACCCATTTTCTTTAAAATACCTCCTGAGAGTGTTTTGATTCTCTCTCTCTTTCTCTCACTTTTTCTTACAAAAAAAGGCATACGAATGCAGGCAAACACACAAACATAGGCAGGCACACAAAAGACTTGGGTATGATGAAAGCCATGTTATAATCTTCACCTACCATGGCTTTTTTAATTGCCACCAGGGCCGGACTGGCCGTATCCTGATTGCCACTGCCAGGGGCCTGCCATGATTCCTGTGTTTGCACAAATGCACAGGATAGTGTGACTGTGATTGACAGCACAGGGCCTGAATGGACCCTGCTCTGTCAAACACAGCGTGATGGTGAGCATTGAGCACCCGGCAATTATTCAAATGAGCCCAGCTGAATAGCTCAGCTGGGGCTCAGATCGGGATAACAGAAGTGGCGCCTTGGCTGCCAGAGACACCTTCCACTCCGGCTCACCAGCACTTACAGCCAATAAGCCTACCTTTTTATGAGTACCGGTACTCTCCTCGGCAGAAGAGAAGTGCCGGTACTCAGAAGGATAAATCTAAGAAGTGCCGGTACTCAGTACCGGTGAGTACCGGCCCATTTAAAGCACTGCTCACCATTCGGATAAACAGTTCAGGCAGCCCATTCGGGGGCATTTAAGAAGCCATTACAGAGTATTAAAGCTGACTTCCATTTGGTCAGTGCCTGATGATGTGTCGCACATTCCGCGCAGGCGCAATAAATCACGCTGAGGTGTGACGAAAATGATTTCAGTACTCTCTCCTGGGACATGTGGTAAGCCCTCGGTATAGGAAGGTGTACCAGTATGCTTTTAACCCATGCCTTGCTGTGCTCTGTTGTGTGCACGCTGAATGACAAAGCATTTTGTTACAATATTTTTAAAATAAAATTATGTACTCTTTTTCCCAAAGGAAAACGTAACTTGTTTACCTCTGTCTTCTATACATTGCAGCATTCTGATTCTAAGGAGTGAACTTACAAGGAAGTCTGAATAGTTCGGTCTTTAGGAGTTTCCGGATTCAAAGGGATCTCATGTGTGCGCCGGACCGACATTAGCGCAGGTGGTGCCCGGTGCCTCTCTGTTCGCTTGACTAGAGAACACATCTTCTACAGCCAGATGCGCCTTTTTAAAAAAAAAAAATAGTACCGGGTTTAATCTTCACTTGACACGGAACACGGAGTTCCTGACTGGTGTCTAAAATGCTCGGAAACAATACCCGCTTGCTTGAAGAGTGAACATCTCGTGTTATGCGGTCAGATTGTTCTCTGAAGTTAAACTACTGTTGGCCAGCAGATGGCGCCCTCGTAATTTTAATGCTCCCCTGTGATCGGGAATTTTACATTGTGGCATTTTTCTGTGAGATGCTGATGATTAGCTCCTGATTCCCTACTGGGAGTCAAGTGATGACTTTATTTATTTTATTTTATTTATGCATTTTTATATAGCGCGGACTTTACCCGAGGGTGTCAGAGCGCTTCACAACAGGATTAGCAACATTACATAAGGAGGAGGATACAAATGAGCATAATACAAAGGCAAGCGTTACATTGCATGAAGAAAAGTGACAATTGTGCAAAAACAAACAAACCAAATACAAAAAGAGGAATAAGTTCCAATAGGAAAAAGTGACAGATGTGCATGAAACAAGGGATACCAAATACAAATGGAGGTATAATGCTGCAATAAGTGGCAGTCACACATGACACACTGGGAAGGCACTTCTATAGGCTTGGAGTACAGAATTTCCTATAGTGGAAGAACTTCCTTGAGGTAGTAGAGAGGGCGTGAATTCAGCAGGGGGTACATGGGGTACAAAATATATGATACATGGGGTACAAAATACCACTAAAGGCATAATACTGTAATAAGTGGCAGTAACTCAAAGCACACTGAGAAGGCCCTTCTATAGGCTTGGAATACATAATTCCTATCATGGAAGAGCTTCCTAGAGGTAGTAGAGAGGGCGTGACTTCACAGGGGACTTAACCTGGGGGAACACGCACATAAAAACCAACACAACACACAAAGTAAGGAATGAACAGACAAAAGTACAACTTTAAACTGACGGGCGAACTTCCTAGAGGGGCCTAAGACCGAACGTATTAGTTCTGGAAGTGTCTTTGGAATAGAAGAGACTTGAGGTCAGCTTTGAAGATCCGGGTAGAGGAGGTGGCACGGAGCAGTGGGGGAAGCGAGTTCCAGATTCTTACCGCATTGCCCGAGAAGGATTGAGCCATCGATCTTTCTCTTTTGAAGACGGGGGCTCAAGCAGAAGCTTTTCCGCATTGCGAGAAGGGCGAGAGCCACCGGACAATTTCAATTTATTCGCCAGGTAACAAGGGGAGGACGTGTGTAAGGCTTTGTGTGTGATGCAGGCAGTTTTGTAAATAGATCTTGCCTCGATCGGAAGCCATCGCAGAGAGGACAGGATAGGAGTGATGTGGTCGCTTCGCTTAGACCCTGAAATGAAGCGAGCTGCTGAATGGAGGATGGATTTGAGAGGGGAGAGGTGGGATTTGGGTAGGCCAGTCAGAAGAGAATTGCAGTAATCCAGTCTTGAGAGAACCAGAGATTGTACCAAGGTTTTTAAGTCTTTCTCCGGGAAGAACCGACGGATCCCCCACAGAAGGCGCAGCTGGTACCGTGCATTCTTGGCAATAGAGTTGATGTGGGCGATTAGGTTGAGTCTTTTGTCGAGAATGACACCTAGGGATTTAGCGCTGTCAACAATGATGGGTTTGTTGTTGAGAAGGTTCAGCTGATCCATCCAAGATTGAACAGGAGGAGGTGAGAGAGAGGTCGAGAGGAGGAGGAATTCAGTTTTGGCGGGATTCAGAATGAGTTGGTGAGCTGACATCCAGTTGTGAATAGAGTTGAGGGTAGAATTGAGTAGGGAGAGATCGTGTGCAGAGGACACCTTAAGGTAGATTTGCGTGTCGTCCGCATACAGATGGTAAAGGATCCCAGATTTGCTTAGGAGGTTCCCTAAAGGTTCCAGGTAGAGATTAAACAAGGTGGGAGCCAGGATAGAACCTTGAGGGACGCCCTGACCTACGGCCATGGGAGATGAGAGACTGTTCCCTATCTTGATCATTTGGGATCTGTCCGAGAGGAAAGAGGCAAACCATTTGAGCACAGTGCCGTCCAGACCCATTCTCTGTTGAAGAGTGTTGAGGAGGGTGCTATGATTAACCGTGTCAAAGGCTGCAGAGAGGTCTAGAAGAATCAGAAGACATGAATCCCCGGCGTCGAGTATATGCAGCGCATCGTCAATCACATGCAGCAGGGCTGTTTCAGTGCTGCAATTTTGGATGAAGCCCGACTGGAAGACGTCAAGGAGGTTATTTTCCAAGATATGTGAGGAAAGTTGTTTCGCGACACATTTTTCGGTGATTTTCGACAGAAAAGGGAGGTTGGAGATAGGGCGGAAGTTGTTGAGGTCAGCTCGCATCCGCGGAGGGTTTTTTAGAAGAGGGGTGACCTGACCTGATTTGAGGATAACCGGGAGGAGCCTTGACTGAGGAAGAGATTGACTAGCCTGGTCCAGTAAGAGAGAGTATAGGTATAGAAATCGATGGCGATGTCGCTAGGGATGGGGTCGGAGGAATGGTTGGAGGGTTTAGTTTCGCGGATGCATTTGAGGAGGTCATCTTCCGAGATGACGTCAAAGTTCTGCCAGGTGACCAAGGATTTCCGCTCCTCTATGGGGGGGGGTTGGGCGACCTGATCCACCAGAGTTTTGACCTTTTCATCGAAGAATATAGCGAAATCTGCTGCTTTCTTCGAGGAATCCTCAGGCTTAATGGTTGGAGGAGAACAGTTTGGGTTTTTGAAGAGGTCAAAAAGTTTTTTGGGTCTGTTTTTAGCCGAGTCAAGGAGGGATCTGAAATGTGATCACACATTCGTGTCCTACGTGCCTTTAAACCAAAGTGCTGAAAAATACTTTAACCAAGTAGACTTGGAAACTCCCACCTTTGAAGGACAACATAAGAGAAAGACGTGGGCACTGTATTGAGCCACCCGGCCACTGCATTATATTGTTGCAAATGCAACTCCCTGGGCCGGGCTCGGGCCAGGGGGTATAAAATAAAGGACGACGTCAGCGCACGTGGCTGACGGCGTGAACTGAGCATCCGAGTGCATGTGTCCCCTTTATTACTGCTCCGCCGTTTAGTTAGGCCTGTCCCCTGCTCTGGTGCCCTAGAAGACGGTTCATGCCCCGACCGCATCCCCAGGGTTTACCCCGTGACCCGTGTGCAGGTCACGACATTACAGGCACCTGGTGCTCTCTTTAATTCACTAGGAACTACAAATGGATAATGACGGCCCCCGGGGGAAGTGAAGGTCGCAGATCAGTCTTCCCCCGGGGATATTCGCGCAATGGCCGGAAGGACAAGGTGGGGGAGGGATTAGAAGATTGGGAGAAGGGGCGGGAGTTAGGAATGTATATAAGGTGTCAGGAGAGGAGGATCCGGCCTCTTCCTGACACTTTAGCACCACAGGGGTGGGGGGTTAGAGGGAAAAGTTTGTCGGATTGCAGGTTAGTGGGGACAGTGGGCGGGTTTGTGAGGTGCGACGTGCCCCCTGGGGGCCCCGGGGATTAGGTTCGGGTTTACCTCGCCAATCTAGGTGTCCATGTCGAGTGCGGCGAGGCGTAGCGTGCACCAAGCTGGGCTGGTCCCCTGAGGCCAGTCCGTTGTCTAGGTGGGGGGGGGGGATCCTGGTTGTGGGCACCCAGGGGTTGCATCTGAGTTTCTGCGCGGGTTTAGAGGGCTGGGGGCTTTGGGGAGGGGGGCGGGAGGCCACAAGCGGGACGTTCAGAGCCGCGGGTGGGGGCGGGGCGGGAGCCGGCAAGAAGCCAGTGTCTGGGGGTCGGCCAGCTGCGGCTCACTCCGGCGCGTAGTCAGGGGGCCGTGGGAACGTTCCCAGCAGCGGGGTGCGGCCGGCGGAGGCTGCAATTCAGTCAGAGCGGTGGTGGCTGCCGGCGTCTCCTGTCCCGGCTGACTCACCCATGGGGAAGGAGGGCTTGCCTGGAGCCAGCGGCGGTAGAAACGGAGGCTCGCCATGGCCCTGCCAGCAAGCAGCCTGCCCACGCGTGTGCAGAGTCCCGCAATGGGCTTACGGTGGGGCTGTCATGGTGGGAGTGAGGGAGCCGCTGAGCCGGCACACATGGGAGGGGGGGGGCGCCGGGAGCAGGACGCCCCGGACGTCGTGGGGAGGAGGGGGTTTAATGCGCTCGCACAGCGCTGTTCTCAACAGACAGCGCGCATGGGTGCCTGCGTGCCCCCTACCAGTAAAGAGCCTCTGCGGGAGGGCGAGCAGCGGGCTCCTTCCCAGCGAGGTTCGGAGGCTTTAGGCCAGGCAGTCCGGCCCCGGGTTTTTCAGTGGCTGGAGGGCTCCGTGGGGTAGGCTGTGCTGGGGAGGGCGAGGCAGGGACAGGAGCAGGAGTTTTGCTGCTCAGGGAGGAGGAGGGGGGCCCCCAGGAATGCCTTGCAGGGCGCAGCAGGCGGAAGGTGCCCTGGGAGGGAGGGGGGTCCATCCCCCCTCAGCCAGCACAGCAATGCGGGGGATCAGGGTTGGGGGGGAGGGGGCCACGGGGCCCCAGGGTAGGGGTGAGGGACTGCCAGCACGGCATGAGGCCCGGTGGTGCTTGGGACCCTCCAGGTCGGAGCGGCCTGGGGGGGGTGGAACCAGGACCGGCGATTGAGACCGGCAGGGGAGGGGGCATCGCCAGCGGGGCGCACAACGGCCCCGGGGCACTGGCCGGAAGCAGTAGGGGGGTCCGCGGCGGCCTACCCTCCAGCGAGGGATCGCGCAGCACATTCTACAACGTGATGAATACGATTTGTGAAGGATGACTTGGATGTTGTGAGGATAAAGGACTAAGGGGTGTGTGACGTTGTATGAAGGGATGGGAGTGTTTAATGGCAGATGAAGTGCGAGGACAGATGCGGCTGAGTGGGGTTTTCGGGGTGGGGGACTTAAGGTAACCAGACTGTTTTAGTTTTGCAGGATGCATGTGCGTCCTCAGACGGAGCTGTGGACATGGAGCAGAGGGGCGCAGGAGCGCCGGTCAGGACGAGGAGGTCCCAGACGGACACTCAGGTAAAAGAATAAGGCTGAGGGCAGGGGACAAGGGAGCACGGGGGTAAGAAGGGAATTCAGCTGGTCGGCTGGGGTGTTTGGGGGGCTGTGAGGGATTTGGCACAGAGGCGGGTGCAGCTGCGGCATCCTGCAGGGCAAAAGGGAATGGGGGCCTAGCGATTTGGTAAGGGTGGGTCCAGATGGACAATGTGGTAACACACGAAAAGAAGGGATCGACCAAGGGGTCACATATCGTTGTCTGCCATGTTGGACGAGAGTGTCAGTTACCATAAAAGAGGACATCGGTCTCCAACATTGGGCCAGCATCTTACGGTGTGGGGGCTCGGGAGCAGGGCGATTGCCCGGCGGAACACCATGGATAGCAGCTGAATGGCAGGAGGGATGGGGGTTTCGCATGGCTGAGCGATGTGGGAAGAGGGCTAAGGTCCGCCCGGACTTGACTAAACCAGAAGGGGCATCAATGCAATGCTCAGCCTCTCTTCAAAAGCGAGGGTATGCTAGCGACTTTATCGGCTTTTCCAAGGGGTCACTTAACCAGGGGCGGGGGACGTGAGACTTGCCTGAGGGCAGGGCAGGTATGGGGGCTCCTTGACGGACAAGTTTTGCACACTTGGTGGGGTTGGTCAGGACGAGCTGTGGGACTCCGGGGTCACAGTAACTGAGCGCAAGCGTTTGTGCGGCGGGAGAGGGAGAGATATGTAGGCAAAGACCTGGATGGGGGCCAGGCGTATATGGGGTACCTGGTCGGACACTGGGTAGCATACTCAGTGGGGGAGTTTCTTTTGTGTCCTGAGGAGCAGTAGGGGCTCTGAGGGCGTCACAGTAATTGGGCACAAAGGGGCAAAGGACAAGGACCCCACGAGGTAGGGGACGGGATAGCCCAATGCTTGGGTGAAATATACATGGTGGAGGGGCCTGGGCCGTGAGAAGCGGTTGGGGTCAAGGCAGGCTAAGTGGTTATTTGACAGTGATAATTTCAAAGGGGGAGCGCAGTGGCGCGAGCAAGTTCGTTACGGGGCAAGGGGTCATTTGAGCCGAGAGCAGTAGATACGGGGGTATAAGGCAGTGTATAATGGGCTGGGGGGAGTTCCTTAAAGGGTATGCGGGGAGGAGGTAACGGGGAGACAGAGAGCTGACGCCCAGGCATGGCTGGGGCAGGTCTGAGGTACCATACGGTGGTTCGGGTGGGGGAGAACATTTTGGGGTGTGGGAAGTGAGGCAGAGTGCAAGGGTGTCCTGGGATGTTTGCAAGGGAGGACGTTGGTTTGGCAGGTGCAACGTTGGTGTAAGCAACATGAATCTGTGAAGTAGGATGGGCGGGGAAGGTTGAGGATGTATGGAGGGAGGGGCCGCACCCAGAGGTCGATTCGAAAGGACAGTATGTAATTTTCCGGAGGTCTGGTTGAACGGGGTGTCTTGGGGTGGGAACCTTTGAGACGGGACGATATGGTTAATACGGAGCATAGGCAAGGGGCCATTGGCTGGGATGAAAGGGTTGTTTAGTGAGCCTGGTGTTGAGGTGGTCCATGCGCAAGGGTTTCTCGGGCAGAACAGGGTCGGCTCAGTTGAAGCGTTTGTGAGAATGGGGGTTTGGGCCTGGGGCAAGGGCGATTTGGGTTGGTTGAGTTGTTCATTTGGATGCAGCGGACGGGTACAGTGGAGCGTGGGTCATAGAAAAAGGGGTCGCAAGGAGGGGGCATGATGCAGTGGCGATGGTGTCGCGATAAGGGAAGGCCTCTGGCTGGGGGGGTCTTGGTTTTCCAAATTTTGGAAGGGAGAGTGACAGTTCTGCCGGCCATTATAGGTTTTATACAAGGGCCAGGTAGAATGGGTGGGGCCAACTGTGGGAGACATACAGTTCCGACGCATTGGGGCTGTAGCAGTGGTAGTGTCAGGATGGAGCAGGGGAGGGAAGGAAGTTGAAGGAGGGCGGGGAGGGGAGTACAGGAAATGTGTACTGTGAGGATATAGGTCTTGGTAAGGGGGTTGTAGGAGTGGTTTTGGAACACATGGTGACAGGGGGCTATGGGAAAGGGGTAATATTTCTTACGTGACTAATTCTTTTTTCTACTACAGGATGTGGGGGTAGACCGGGAACCGGGACGGTTGCCTGGTTGGGGGCCCTTCTCCCGGGCTTTGGGCGGCAAAGGATGCAGTCTAGCAGGTGTACGGACGTCACCGGGCTGGGAGCACAGCCACCAGGATGTGATATGGTGGGGGAAAAAGTGGATTGTAATGGGGGGGGCGTTGTTGACGGTACGGGTGAAACCGTGTCAAAAAGAAAAGGAATTGCCCCGATATGAAGATACATGTGGGGGAGACAACAGTATAGAGTGTGTAGAGACTGGCGGTACACAAGAAATACAGAAGGGGATATGGTTTGATGGAAAAGATCTTGGGGGTAGTTGGTACGTGTATGAATTGTGCCTCGCAGAGGATGGAATGGGGGTGTTGACCATGCTTCAAGGACAATGGCCTGTAGGCAACGGGGCAGTTTTCGGGAGGAGCAAGTGGGCTTGTTGGAGACGGTGCACCTTTCGCGGTTAGGGAATGTCACGTATATATTATCGGAACATGGGGCACAAGTCTTTAGGTGGATGGTCGTCCACGGGGGGCCGCAGGGTCGGCTGATGATCGGCAAAAGGTGCACAGGCCCTGGGGGGGGGGGCAGGTAACCGCCCTACGGGGGTTCCCTGGTTGGCGGTACTTTGGAGGGGTGGTGAGTCACATACGGGCGGATCCACCCCTCAGGGGGGGGGAGAACGGTACACAGGTGACTGATAGCGGGTCGCGGGAGGCAATGAGCAATGAAGGAAAGTCAACAGAGGATGCTTGGAGGGCAAGTGAAGGTGAGAATGGGGAGAGGAAGGAGGTCACCGAGTGAATGGGAAAGAGTCAAACAGGTGAGATGGTTTGGAGAAGGCTGAAGGGAGAATGTGTCGGTATGGGATGGGAAAAGTATATTTCTTGCATTTCTGTACCGTTAATAAAGTCTAAATGATTGCAACCGTGTCCTCATAAAATGGCCTTTTACGCTTCAAGTAACAGCATGGAGTGTAGTTATTGCGCGATGACGGCCCCCGGGGGAAGTGAAGGTCGCAGACCAGTCTTCTCCTGGGGATATTCGCGCAATGGCCGGAAGGACAAGTTGGGGGAGGGATTAGAAGATTGGGGAAAGGGGCGGGAGTTAGGAATGTATATAAGGTGTCAGGAGAGGAGGATCCGGCCTCTTCCTGACACCTTAGCACCACCGGGGGCTTAGAGGGAAAAGTTTGTCCACCCACCCACCCTACAGGTTTTAGGTGGAGGGCATGGGATTGGATCGGTCTTAGCGTGCCAGTTTAGGGCATGTTGCAGAGTAGCGACGTTACGGTACTTTGGAGGGGTGGTGAGTCACATACGGGCGGATCCACCCCTCAGGGGGTGGAGAACGGTACACAGGTGACTGATAGCGGGGCGCGGGAGGCAATGAGCAATGAAGGAAAGTCAACAGAGGATGCTTGGAGGGCAAGTGAAGGTGAGAATGGGGAGAGGAAGGAGGTCACCGAGTGAATGGGAAAGAGTCAAACAGGTGAGATGGTTTGGAGAAGGCTGAAGGGAGAATGTGTCGGTATGGGATGGGAAAAGTATATTTCTTGCATTTATGTACTGTTAATAAAATCTAAATTATTGCAACCTTGTCCTAATAAAATGGCCTTTTACGCTTCAAGTAACAGCGTGGAGTGTAGTTATTGCGCGAAGCAACTATTTGCACCGCCCGATCCGTCTGCCTCCTGACCGTTTGGCTCCACATGAGCTATTTCCAATTAGCTATGAAACATACACTCTTGAAGAGCGAACAATGTTTGTGTGACTGGCTTTTGCAGTTGCCATGTAGATGTAGCCGAAGTGATGTTAACTCGCACCCGGCCTAGGGCCCTGCTCGGACCTACCCCTCCCTCGTGAATACTGTGTACACTGCGCCCATGCAGGCCCCCTATTTGGGTCGCTGCCTCTGGAAGTCGCATCCTTTCCCGCACTGCCTCGCCAGCATTGCTTCTAACAATCCCAAACTCGGCCGAAGATATAGGCGAGCTTTACACACGCGCCAGTTAACTCAAGCTATACCATACCAATTTTGAACCGCATGCCGTTAACCCACGTCGGGACATATTTCGCTTTGACCCCTCGCTTACCTCCTTCATCCAACATCGAATCCCGGTCTCAGGGGCACCGCCGCCCGCACCGACCACCGGTGACTTGCGGCCAGGGCCGGACTGGCCATAGCAGGCACCGGGCATTTCCCCGTGGGCCGCCAGCGTGGGGGGCCGGTTTGGGGGCCTGGGGGTCCATTTTTGTTACCGGGGGCCGGCAATTACGGCCCCCTGTAACAAAATCGGCCAGAACCGGCCCTAGCAAACAGCTTGGCCGCACCCACACTCTCCCCCCAGGGGGGCCGGCCGAGCAGTTTGCCAGGGCCGGTTTCGGTTCCCAGTCCGGCCCTGCTTGCGGCCCAGCCCTCCCGGCCTATCCCTGTTGTGTAGCAGCTCCGGGCGTACTACTCAGCCGTCCTGTGCCCGTTCTCCTCAGACTAATGTTCGCCCTGGGCTCCCTGCGAGCCCAGCCCTCCTGGCCCAGGCAGAGTCGTTCCCGCTGGTTGTGACCGGTTCTCCGCCGTTACCCGGCGCGCAGCTTCTTCATTTCGGCCGGAACTTTGTCGGCTTGTTTATGGCATTCCCGGGGGCGAGTTGGACCTCCTTTCTGCCGTCGGTTGTCCTGGTGTCCTCGGCGACTTTTCCTCCCGAGGCAATGCTCCTCAGCGGCGACGACTCCGGTGCCCCAGGATTCCTTCTTCTCCTTGCAGGGGGTGGGGGGTTTGTGCTAACTTTGGGCCTTGCGCCCTTTTTTAAACCCCCCCAGCTGCTTGCCAACTTGCCCCCTGATTGGGGGGGCTTTGGCTACCTTGGGGCGCCCCTCCTTTCGCGGGCTTCGCCGCAATGGGAGGGGGGGGGCTTCCTGCCTCCGGGCGGTGTTTGCCCCGGGCCCCCAATGGGTCCGGCTGCACCTTCCCCGGCCCGGGCTTCATGCGGGACTGGTGGGCAACCTATTGGGGTGGAAGGGAGGTAGGGGCATGGCGGAGAACGGAGAGCACGGATCGTTTTGGGGTTTGAAATGACAACTTATTTCTAGTTGAAGGCACATTAACCCATTGAGGAAACCTCTCTAGGGAGAGGGAAGTAATCGAGAGAAGAAAATAGAGTATTAGATTTACTCTAGGTGAAATGAACCTAGAGGCCACCCATATATAGGGAATTTGATATCCCTAAATTCTGTTGTTATTGGGATTTTTTTTTAAGAGGAAAGAAAACTTGCATCTTTATTTTGAGCACTCCTGTCCAGTATATCACCCTGCACGCCCCCCCCCCATAACCTTCGACACACCGAACAACGACTCTGAAAGGAGGTATGGTGGCAGGTAGATTAAAGACCCTTGAAGAAAAATAAACCATCATACTTACCGCTGTTTGTCTCTCCTTCTCCGAGCCTCTGGGGGGTGCCATTCGTGAAAGGAGGAACCTAGAAGAAAAAGAGAAGAACATCACCTCAGAACGGACTTGTATCGAACCATCCTTACCATCAATTTTTGTTTATCACAATACTTCATTAAAGACTAACTCCGGGAGGAGTCCGCGTAGCCACGCTACGCGGAACTCTGCGAAGTGAAAGACCCACTCCGCAGCGCTACGCGGAGTTCCGCTAGCAGGCGGGGTTACCGGCTCCTCCTATAGCATGCACTGACTAAGGACTAACTGCTGAGGGGAAGAGGCTAGCCCATTCCGGACACGTTAGGACTCCGGTGCGGGGGCTCAGAGGAGGCAGCCATAGGCTGGGGATCCTCCAGTCCTTACCTTTTTCTGTCCATCGACGATGGCCCCTCGGGTCAGGCTCGGACAGTGGCAGCTGCAGGAGGAGGCTCGGCCTCGTGTCGGTCCGTGGCAGCACTCACATTTTCTTCTCGCCGCTCCAGCGGCAGCTCCTCGTGATCCTTCCTGAGTCCTGCACCAGAGGTGACGTGAGTCACGTGGCCTGGTGGGACCGGAAGTGGTTGTCCTCTGCCGGCGCCATGTTACCTTGGCAATGGCAAGAAGCCAGTGCATCGTCGAGCTTGGCCAGAACTTGGTGAGTTTGACGCTCACCCTTAGTAAAAAAAAGTAAAACTCCGCTACGTGGCGGAGTTGGAGTTTTGCCAAAACTCTGCGTCATAAACGGAGGCACGGAGTGGTAAAACTACGCTAACTCCGTCCACAGAGCGGAGTTTGACGCTCACCCTTATTAAAGACATCATCATTAAGAAATATATTCAGCCTCCGCATCTGTTTATCCCCCATCCCTCCCACAAAGCATATTTATAGGTCTGTGTAGTCGATGGTCCCTGGTGCAGCTTGCCAATTTTAACAGCATTTTGTAGTTTGCTCCTGGGATGGGGCGGCCACCTGGGAGAGGCAGAGATCAGAGGCATCTGGTCTCCGGCGGAGTCCGGTCTCCATATCAACCTTCTGGATCCCCAGGCGATCAGACTAGCACTGAAGGCATTCCTTCCCTCTCTCAAAGGGAAAGTGGTGCAGTTTTTCACGGACAACACCACCTCCATGTGGTACTGCAACAAACAGGGCGGGGTGGGGTCGTGGACCCTTTGTCAGGAGGCTCTCCGCCTCTGGACATGGCTGGAACATCAGGGCATAACCCTGGTGGTTCAAAATCCTGGCGGGTTCTCAGAACGCCAGAGCAGACAAACTCAGCCATCGGTGCCTGGTCGATAACGAATGGCATCTCCATCCAGGAGTAGCGCAAGGTCTCTTTCAGTGTTGGGGAGAGCCTTTGTTAGGTCTGTTCCTTTCCGAAGAGAATGCGCAAGGTCAGCAGTATTGCGCGTTGGAGTTTCCAAGGCGATGCTCGTTCGGCAATGCTTTTTGTCGCGAGCGGAGCTTCGGCCTCCCTTCTGCCTTTCCGCCTATACCACTTCTGCCCAGAGTGCTCAAGAAGATCAAGCACGACTGGGCTCAAGTCATTCTTGAGGCTCCGTATTGGGCACGAAGAGTCTGGTATTCTGACGTTCTGAGCATTGCCATCGAGCCTCCGATCAGACTGCCCCTTCGGGAGGATCTTCTGTCGCAGCAGCAGAGGACGGTTCCTCAACCGAACCTTTCCAGCCTCCACCTCCTTGCAAGGCAATTGAGTGGCGGTAGTTGACAGCTTCCGACCTTCTACCCGAAGTCTGTGATGTCATCTTGGTGGGCAGGCGTCCCTCCACTAAAACAGTATACGCCTGTAGATGGAACAAATTTGTGGCATGGTGCACAGCAAAGGCTGTTGATCCCCTTTCTGCCCCTCTTTCAGAGGTTCTTCTGTACATACTTTCTTTGGCCCAGCAGGGCTTTGCTTTGGGCACCCTTAAGGGTTATTTTGCAGCTATCTCTGCCTTTCTGAGACATCCAGATCAGCCTTCCTTGCTCAAGTCTATCATTGTAAATAGGTTCTTTACGGGCCTTACTCACTTGTTTCCTCCGACCCCTTTCATAATGCCAGTACCTTACCTATAAAGTTGTAAGAGATGTAGGGCTAGCAGGCGTTTATACGTTTTGTAGAAAATCCCAGAGAACCCATAGAGACCTGGCGCCTTCGAGCCATCCATAGATTCTATTGTCTGACTTAATTCTTCTACTGTGAATGGCTCGCCAAGGAATTGCTGGTGTGTGGTGCTAAGCCACACCATAGCTATTCCTTCCAGATATCTATGTCTATCAGTGGCGTCTTCCATCACGACAGAAGTATACAGATCAGTATAGTAAGTATTTCATTCTGAATATCCATCGTGTAGGAGGCTGGCTTAGTATATGGTGCACACTTATTTAAGTAAAGCACCTTGACTAATCCAGACAACCCTTATGGTGATTTTAGTGGTCTTAGACAACCATAGAAAGTTCTCTAAGTGGTAGCTGTGGAGAGTAGCCTTCAGGCTTAGTCCAGAAGGAGTGTTAAGCAGCTTGTTTTACCAGAACTAATCATGTAGTGTAGGTTAAATGAAAAAGAACCACACAGTGTAGTTATAAAAATAGTGATATTTATTATACACACTCACTAACACATTGGTATATCTCCTACCCGGAGATATCAACACAATACACACAATATTTCAAAAGGAGAACAGGTAAGTACACAAATAAACAGTGGTCTCCAGGGGGAGATCAAACCATGTGCTAATAAAGTGGAATGCGAACTGCAACCGAAGTCGATACTGGACACAGACGGTTTAGAAGAGCTGGGGACCCAAGGAACCACCCGAGGTAAGTACCCAGGAACCCCACGGAGGCTGTGTGCAGAGTGGAAACACAGCTGCGTACTCAATGCAAGTCAATGGGGAAGTCGCAGTTGCAGTTTTCAAGAAGAAGGACCCTTCCCAGAGGACCCTGAAGAAACCCTGTGGAAGATGGAAGGTTGGAGAGTCACCCCACCCGTGGATACTCCAGGAACCAGGATACCTACACCAAGGAAGCGTGGAACGTGTTAGTGAGTGTGTCATTCGAGTCTATGTGGCTAAGAGTATAATCTCTCTTTAGTGGGTGGTCCAAAGAAAACTTTCTTTTTGAAGAATTAATTCAGACAATAGAATCTATGATGGCTCGAAGGCGCCAGGTCTCTATGGGTTCTCTGGGATTTTCTACAAAACGTATAAACACCTGCTAGCCCTACATCTCTTACAACTTTACAGGTAAGCACTAGAACACGGCATACTCGCGCCCACTCTCCGAGAAGCGGTGATCATACTGCTCCTCAAACCCGGGAAGGACCCACAGCAATGTGGTTCCTATCTGCCGCTTTTGTTGCTAAACTTCGATAACAAAATATTAGCAAAAATGATAGCGACCCACCTCTCCCTCCTAATGGAACAAATAATATCTCCTGCCCAGTCGGGATTTGTCCGGCACAGATCGACAGCCCTAAACCTACATACACTCTTTGCGGTGCTACTTCTCCCTCCGTGCCAGCCGTGGCGGCGCTATTAGACGTTAAAAAAGCATTTGACTCAGTGGAATGGCCTTTCCTGCATGACACATTGTGCAAAATGGGTCTCCCCCTGGGTTTCTCATCCCTTATTACACTGCTATATACGCATGCCACAGCACACATTTGTCTAAACGGGACACTAACTGCTCCTTTCCCTCTATCACGGGGAACTAGACAGGGATGCCCTCTGTCACCCCTATTATTCATTATAGCTCTAGACCCCCTGATACGTCATTTACAGACACACCACTGTTAGACCTGGTACCATTGGCGGGAGTCTCCCTTCCATTTTTTACTGATTGCCTCCTCTGTTTTTGATATGTTTTGCTGGTTTAGATGCTTTGGGCACTGTGCCACTGCTATTCAGTGCCACAGTGCAAGTGCTCCCTATGGTAAATTGATGTATTGATTAGTGACTCCATGATTGGATCATTTGATTTACTTGTCAGACCCTAGTATAGTGCACCAGGGGTGCCCAGGGCCTGTAAATCAAATGCTGCTGGTGGGCTTGCAGCACTGATTGTGCCACCCACAGAAGCAGCTTGTAAAGTGTGTCTCAGGCCTGCCATTGCAGAGCCTGTGTGCAGTCTGTGACTGCCATGTCGACTTGGCAAGTGCACCCACTTGACAGTCCCTAAACCCTCCCTTTTCTGCATATCAGTCACCCCTAAGGTAGGCCCAAGGGCAGGGTGCATTGTATGTAAAAGGTAGGACATGCCCTGGTGTGTGTAGCATGTCCTGATAGTGAATTACAGCCAATTTCGTTTTTCACTATTGCAAGGCTACCTGTCCCCATAGGCCAGAATGGGCAGTTTGACTATAACATCTTATAATCCTAACTGACCCAGGGAACATGGTAGAAATTCCAGTTTAGTATGCCTGAACTAAGGATGATAAAATACATCTTTTAGTGAAGTTGGTTTTAACATTCTGTGTTTGAAAATACCACTTTTAGAAAGTAGGTATTTTCTTGCCTAACCATACAGCCTGCCTCTGCTAGCTTGTGTATTGTATGTCTGGTTTTTTGAGTGACAGGGGCTGGGGGGCTCCAGGAGACAGGGTGAGTCAGCACAGGGCTGAATAGACCTATCAGCATGTAGAGTGGTGGGAAGAGTAGCACCTGTGCCTGAATAGGGCTGTGCCTGCCTTCCACAATGCTGGCTCCACCTCCTGTGGTGTGTCTGATGTCCCTGGCCCACACTGACAAAGGAAGAGGGTGTGCACTGGCAGGATGCACCCAGAACTGGTTTGGACTAGGTACAGGACCCTCTGCCTTCAGAGGACAAAGGATTTGCTGGTATAAATATTGGGGCACTGACCCCAGAACTTTAGATCACTTCTGGAAACAACAAGACAAACCTTTGCCAAGGAGAAGAACCAAGGAAGCTGCAGGAGTTTGGACTGCCCCTCTGCCAGTGTGCTGTTTGCTGGGTTGGCCTGCAGTGGTCTTCATTGCCAAGGAAAGGAGAAGGAACTTTTAAAGAACTTTCATCATCTTGCAGAATATTCTCCAAGGGCTTGAACTAGAGCTTGCCTCCTGCTGAAGTCTCAGGGCTACAAGACTTCACCACCAGCTCCCTCCTGAATTCCCTTGCTGGGGATTCTGTCTGCAGAAGCCTGCGTGTCGTTGGGAGCTGGAAGCGCGACGCAACGTGAAGAAGCGTGTCGCTGTCGCAGCTGCTGCCGTCGCATCGCCGGAGAAGCGTGTCGCCGCCGCAGAGGCAGCCGCCGCATCACAAGAGAAGCGTGCCTTCGTCACAGCTGCCTTCCGTCGCATCACCGGAGAAGCGTGTTGCCGTCGCAACTGCCTGCCATCGCATCACCAGGGAAGCGTGTCGCTACCGCAAGGGTCGCCATCGCATCCCCCGAGAGCGTGTCGCCGTCGCAGCTGCCTGCCGTCGCATCACCGGAGAAGCATGTCGCAGCTCCAAAGATACAGAGTTCGCCGCACGGCCGTTGGGCGTGCACGCATCGTCTTCACATCGTCGCATCGCATCAAGGGCGCACTTTCATCGCATCGCACCGGATCGTCGCCCCGCATCGAGGCGCCTGCTCGCCGCATCATCCTCCCTGTGGACCCTTTGTTTGTTTTGCGTTATGCATCCCAGGTACTTTTGAGAGAAACGTGTCGCATTTACCATCAACTTGAACTAAGTTACTTCTACCATCTTTAAGTCTATTTTGAGTACAGTATTGTGGATTTTTGTCGTTTGTGGTCTTGTGTTAGGTCTATATAAAGAATACTTATTTTTATAAAATCTGTGTAGTGTCCATCTGCAGTGTTTTTACTGTATTACTGTATGTGTTCACAAATGCTTAACACACTGCCTCTGAGATAAGCCTGTCTGCTCGTGCCAAGCTACCAAGGGGGTGAGCAGGCGTTATTTTAGTAGTGTATCCCCCTTACCCTGACTAGAAGCAAGGGTCCCTATTTGGTCAAAGGTGTATACCATTGCCAACTAGAGACCCCTAGTTCTAACATTGGTGGCAGCGGTGGGATTCTGGACTTGCATTTGTGACTCATATACAGTGATTGGTGTACACTACTAGTGAGTGCAGACCAAACGCAACCACATACTTTTTTGGTAGAATAGTTCCTCCTTGGACTGTTATTTTTCTGAGAACTACCAATTCTTATTGCCATGAGTCCACCAGCATCTGTTGCATCTATGGATCCAGATTTTGAGGAAGAGAGGTTGGATACCTATAATGCCAAACAGCTGAAAGCCTTCTGTAAAAAATTTAAAGTTGCTATTCCAGGCCTCACAAAGAAGGATGAGTTCCACAAGGTGCTGAGGGCCTGGGTGGAAGCAAGAAATGCATCTGAAAATGTGGAGCACCCTGTGGGAGAGGCAGAGGAGGCAGAAGGGCAGCTACATGGGCCAGTGGGTCCAGGGGGGAGAAAGTACCTACCCCGCCAGGCAGCAGTGTTTCTTCCAAAGACCTGTCCCCAGGAGAGCTGGAGGATAGGGAGAGAAATAGAATGCATAGAATGGAGCTGGCCAGGCTCAAGATGGAGGGTGAAAATAACAAGTTAGCCTTGGAGAGAGAGAGAATGAGATTAGAGCATGAGAGAATGTTGAGGGAGTTGGAGATCAAAGCTAAAAGCTTAGACATTAATCCCTCTGGTGGCAGCACACCGTCTGTGCCTGCAGAAGGCAGGGTATATATCCCAAAGGATGTCATCAAAGATTTCCATAAGCATGAAGATATTGGGCAGTGGTTTGCAGCCTATGAGATAGCAATGTTGGCCCACCGGGTCCCTGAGAAGGATTGGGGAGCGGGGTTGTGGGGCCGCTTTGTGAGTGAGGGGAGGGATACATTGTTAGACCTACCCAGTGAGAATAGGATGTCTTATGCCCATATGAAGGAAGCCCTGATGACAAGGTATGGTTTGACCCCAGAACTCTATAGACAGAGGTTCAGGAATTGTAAAAAGCTGGAGGCAACTACCTGGGTGGAATATCAGTCTTTCTTTTGCAGAGCTATGGATGGTTGGGTGAAGGGTAGCAAAGTGAGTACTTTTGAGGAGCTCTATGATTTGTTTGCATGGGAGCACTTGTCTAGTAATTGTTTTCCAGAGCTACGCCAGCACTTTATTGATAGCAAGTTAACTAACCCTAGGAAGCTTGCTGAGGAGGCGGACCGCTGGGTCAGCACCCGGGTCCACAAGGGTCACGTGGGAGACTCTACCAAAGGTGGGCAGGGTCCCCAGCAGAAGAGTGGGAGGGACAAGGGTAAACAGAGGGAGTTCCAGAAAGGGTCCCAAAGTAATTCCCAAGGGAACCAAGGGAAGGGTTCCCAGCCTCCCCCTGAGAAAAAGCAAGAGGCCCCGACAGGTAAACCTGTTCACAGGGGCCCCACTAAGTGCTTCACATGTGGTCAGATGGGCCACCGTTGGTATGCTGCACAGTGTCCCATGAGGGATTCCAAAGCACCACCACGTGCACCAACCCGTCAGATGGCGAGTGTAGCCCGGGGGGGGGGAGGAGATGGGTGCCCAAGGTGGGTGGAGTCCCACAGAAATGTCCCTTGTCTTGCTAGGAGACTTTGAGATGGTCCCTGAGACCCAGCTGCCTGATAACACTAAGAAGTACAGGCAGTGGGTGACCATCAATGGCCATAGGGTGGAAGCTCTCAGAGACACTGGGGCTAGTGTGACAGCTGTCAATTGCCGGCTGGTGTCCAGAGAGCGGGTTATCCCCATGCATTCTTCCCTGTAGTTGCCCCGGACAACTCACAGAGCCAGTGTGAGGTGGCTCAAGTTCCCTTTGAGTGGGGGGGGTCTCAGGTACTCTTCAAGTAGCTGTGAAGCCAGCCATGCCTGTTGATTGTCTGTTGGGAAATGATTTGGAGAGCTCCCCTTGGGCTAAGTTGGAGAGAAGGTCTCATTTGGAGATGTTGGGTCTGCCTGAGTGGGCGTGTGTGACCACTCGGTCTATGGCAGCCAGTAAGGGTGTTGAAGCGGTTCTGGAGCCTGAAAATATGGCCCAGACCCTGCCTTAAAGGGAAGAGGTGGGGGGCGCGGGAAACTGGCCCCCATAGTTCCCACGGTCCAGGAGGAGGCAGACCTTGAGGGGGATGCCCTGGAACTTACAGGGGAACAAGTGGCCGAACTGGGGGACCTGCCTGAGCTGACCCATTGGCAGCAAGAAGGAGGCCCCTCCAGGGAGGAATTTTGTGAGGAGCAGAGGAAGTGCCCTTCTCTTGAGGGTTTGCGGCAACAGGCCACAGCCCAGGCAGCAGGTGATCAGTCTGGATCACATTGGATCTACTGGGAGAACGACCTCCTGTATAGTGAGCCTAAGGTTGCTGAGCCTGGGTCAGCCCATGTGCTGGTGGTACCCCAGCGCTTCAGAGCCTTCCTACTGGGTTTGGCTCATGACGTGCCTTTAGCTGGACATCTGGGGCAGAACAAGACCTTTGAAAGGCTTGTCACCCACTTTCATTGGCCCCAGATGCGGAAGAGTTCAGACACTCATTGTAGGGGTTGTCAAATTTGCCAGGCAAGTGGGAAAAGTGGAAGGAAGCACAAGGCTCCTCTCCAACCTTTCCCTGTAGTCAGTACCCCCTTTGAACGGGTGGGCATTGACATTGTGGGGCCACTGGACCCCAAGACAGCCATGGGCAACAGGTTTATCCTGGTCTCGGTGGACCATGCTACCCGGTACCCGGAAGCCATCCCGCTCAGCACAGTGACGGCCCCCGTGGTGGGACGTGCACTGATGGGGATTTTCTCCCGTGTGGGGTTCCCCAGAGAGGTGGTGTCAGACCGTGGTGCAAACTTCATATCCAACTATATGAAGTCCCTGTGGCAGGAGTGCGGTGTTACCTATAAATTCACCACTCCTTACCACCCCCAAGGTAATGGGCTGGTTGAGAGATTCAACTGGACCCTTAAAGGCATGATCATGGGTCTTGAGGAACCTATGAGGCGTAAGTGGGACGTCCTCTTGCCATGCCTGCTTTTTGCTTACCGTGAGGTGCCACAGAAGTCCCTAGGGTTCAGTCCCTTTGAACTCCTGTATGGTCACCCGGTGAGAGGACCTTTGAGTCTGGTCAAGGAAGGCTGGGAGCAATCTCCCAGGAAACCTCCCCAGGATGTATACAGTTACATGCTGGCCTTCAGGAACCAGACCAGGTGATTCAGGCAACTTGCTGAGGCGAATCTGGAAGCCAGCCAGGAAGAGATGAAGCGGTGGTATGATCAGAATGCACTCTGATTGAGCTTCAGCCTGGTCAGAAAGTTTGGGTCATGGCCTCTGTAGAGCCCTGTGCGCTCCAGGACAGGTGGACCGGACCATTTGAGGTGGTGGAGCGCAAGAGTGATGTCACCTACCTGGTGAACTTGCGGTCTCCTAGGAACCCTTTGCGGGTCCTGCATGTCAACCGCCTAAAGCCCCACTTAGAAAGGTCCGAAGTGGGCATGCTCCTAGCAACGGATGATGGAATGGAGGAGGAGACCGAGCCTCTTCCTGACCTCCTGTCTGCAACAGAGCAAGATGGGTAAGTGGATGGTGTCAGCCTCTCTGCCACACTGACCCCTGAACAGCAGCAAGATTGTCGCCAACTGTTGGGACAATTCTCTGATCTGTTCTCCCTGGTTCCTGGTGTCACTGAGTGGTGCGTCCATGACGTGGATACTGGGGACAGTCCTCCTGTGAAGCACAAGGCTTACAGAGTGACTGACAGGGTCAGAGCTCACATCAAGGAGGAGGACTCCAAGATGTTTGCACTAGGGGTGATTGAGTCCTCTCACAGCCCTTGGGCCAGTCCAGTGGTCTTGGTCCCAAAGGCTGCCGCGCCTGGTGCCACACCCGAACTCCGGTTCTGTGTGGACTACCGAGGACTCAATTCAGTCACCAGAGCTGATGAGCTCATTGATCGGTTGGGGGCTGCCCGGTACCTCAGCACGTTTGATTTAACGTCTGGGTACTGGCAGATCGCCTTAACTGATGGGGCCAAAGAGAGGTCAGCATTCTCCACACCAGATGAGCACTACCGATTCCGGGTTATGCCCTTTGGGATGAAGAATACCCCTGCCACCTTTCAGAGGTTGGTCAACCAGGTGTTGGCTGGACTGTAGGATTTCAGTGCCGCCTACCTGGATGACATTGCAGTGTTCAGCGCCAGTTGGGAAGAACATCTGCGCCACCTCTGGGAAGTGTTGAAGGCACTGCGCAAGGCAGGCCTCACGATCAAGGCGAGTAAGTGCCAGATCGGGCAGGGTTCCGTGGTGTACTTGGGACACCAGGTTGGGAGCGGCCAGGTGGCGCCCCTACAGCCCAAGATTGAGACCATCCTGGCTTGGGAACCCCCCAAAACCCAGACAGAGGTGAGAGCCTTTTTAGGACTCACAGGGTACTACAGGAGGTTTGTCAAGGAGTATGGCAACATTGTTGCACCCTTGACTGAGCTGACTTCCAGGAAGCAGCCCAAGAAAGTGAACTGGACTGACACCTGTCAGAAGGCTTTTGACGCCCTGAAGACTGCCATGTGCATAGCACCCGTGCATCAGGCGCCCAACTTCTCAAAGGAATTCATTGTCCAAACAGACGCTTCAGAGCATGGTGTGGGGGCTGTTCTATCACAGATTAATGAGGAGGACCTAGACCAACCTGTAGCCTTCATCAGTAGGTGGTTACTTCCACGGGAACAGAGGTGGAGTGCAATTGAGCGTGAGGCATTTGCTGTGGTCTGGGCACTGAAGAAGTTGAGACCATACCTGTTTGGGACTCACTTCCGGGTTCAGACAGACCACAGGCCCCTCAGATGGTTGATGCAGATGAGGGGTGAGAATCCAAAGCTGTTGAGGTGGTCCATTTCCCTACAGGGGATGGACTTCACGGTGGAACACCGCCCTGGTACAGAACACGCCAATGCTGATGGTCTGTCCAGATTTTTCCGCCTTAGTGAAGAGAACTCCCAAGGGGTTGGGTAGTTCTCCCCACATTTCAGCTGGAGGGGACAAGTGTTAGACCTGGTACCATTGGCGTGAGTCTCCCTTCCATTTTTTACTGATTGCCTCCTCTGTTTTTGATATGTTTTGCTGGTTTAGATGCTTTGGGCACTGTGCCACTGCTATTCAGTGCCACAGTGCAAGTGCTCCCTATGGTAAATTGATGTATTGATTAGTGACTCCATGATTGGATCATTTGATTTACTTGTCAGACCCTAGTATAGTGCACCAGGGGTGCCCAGGGCCTGTAAATCAAATGCTGCTGGTGGGCTTGCAGCACTGATTGTGCCACCCACAGAAGCAGCTTGTAAAGTGTGTCTCAGGCCTGCCATTGCAGAGCCTGTGTGCAGTCTGTGACTGCCATGTCGACTTGGCAAGTGCACTCTCTTGCCAGTCCCTAAATCCTCCCTTTTCTGCATATCAGTCACCCCTAAGGTAGGCCCAAGGGCAGGGTGCATTGTATGTAAAAGGTAAGACATGCCCTGGTGTGTGTAGCATGTCCTGATAGTGAATTACAGCCAATTTCGTTTTTCACTATTGCAAGGCTACCTGTCCCCATAGGCCAGAATGGGCAGTTTGATTATAACATCTTATAATCCTAACTGACCCAGGGAACATGGTAGAAATTCGAGTTTAGTATGCCTGAACTCAGGATGATAAAATACATCTTTTAGTGAAGTTGGTTTTAACATTCTGTGTTTGAAAATACCACTTTTAGAAAGTAGGTATTTTCTTGCCTAACCATCCAGCCTGCCTCTGCTAGCTTGTGTATTGTATGTCTGGTTTTGTGAGTGACAGGGGCTGGGGGGCTCCAGGAGACAGGGTGAGTCAGCACAGGGCTGAATAGACCTATCAGCACGTAGAGTGGTGGGAGGAGTAGCACCTGGGCCTGAATAGGGCTGTGCCTGCCTTCCACAATGCTGGCTCCACCTCCTGTGGTGTGTCTGATGTCCCTGGCCCACACTGACAAAGGAAGAGGGTGTGCACTGGCAGGATGCACCCAGAACTGGTTTGGACTAGGTACAGGACCCTCTGCCTTCAGAGGACAAAGGATTTGCTGGTATAAATATTGGGGCCCTGACCCCAGAACTTTAGATCACTTCTGGAAACAACAAGACAAACCTTTGCCAAGTAGAAGAACCAAGGAAGCTGCAGAAGTTTGGACTGCCCCTCTGCCAGTGTGCTGTTTTCTGGGTTGGCCTGCAGTGGTCTTCATTGCCAAGGAAAGGAGAAGGAACTTTTAAAGAACTTTCATCATCTTGCAGAATATTCTCCAAGGGCTTGAACTAGAGCTTGCCTCCTGCTGAAGTCTCAGGGCTACAAGACTTCACCACCAGCTCCCTCCTGAATTCCCTTGCTGGGGATTCTGTATGCAGAAGCCTGCGTGTCGCTGGGAGCTGGAAGCGCGACGCAACGAGAAGAAGCGTGTCGCTGTCGCAGCTGCTGCCCTCGCATCGCCGGAGAAGCGTGTCGCCGCCGCAGAGGCCGCCGCCGCATCACCAGAGAAGCGTGCCTTTGTCGCAGCTGCCTGCCGTCGCATCCCCGGACAAGAGTGTCGCCATCGCAACTGCCTGCCGTCGCATCACCAGGGAAGCGTGTCGCTACCGCAAGGGTCGCCGTCGCATCCCCCGAGAAGCGTGTCGCCGTCGCAGCTGCCTGCCGTCGCATCACCAGAGAAGCGTGTCGCAGGGCCTGTCATGGCTCCAAAGATACAGAGTTCGCCGCACGGCCGTCGGGCGTGCACGCATCGTCTTCACATCGTCGCATCGCATCAAGGGCGCACTTTCATCGCATCGCACCGGATCGTCGCCCCACATCGAGGCGCCTGCTCGCTGCATCGTCCTCCCTGCGGACCCTTTGTTTGTTTTGCGTTAGGCATCCCAGGTACTTTTGAGAGAAACGTGTCGCATTTACCATCAACTTGAACTAAGTTACTTCTACCATCTTTAAGTCTATTTTGAGTACAGTATTGTGGATTTTTGTCGTTTGTGGTCTTGTGTTAAGTCCATATAAAGAATACTTATTTTTATAAAACCTGTGTAGTGTCCATCTGTAGTGTTTTCACTGTATTACTGTATGTGTTCACAAATGCTTAATACACTGCCTCTGAGATAAGCCTGTCTGCTCGTGCCAAGCTACCAAGGGGGTAAGCAGGGGTTATTTTAGTAGTGTATCCCCCTTACCCTGACTAGAAGCAAGGGTCCCTATTTGGTCAAAGGTGTATACCATTGCCAACTAGAGACCCCCAGTTCTAACAACCACCTTTACAGAGACCTGCAATTAAACCCGTTCCCCTTCTAATTACGCTGATGACATCATCCTCTATGAGCGGCACCCAAGCGAAAATATGGCACCTATCCTGTGGGAGATGATCTGTTATTGAGCCCTATCAGGATTACATATAAACTGGGGAAAATCTGAGCTATTCCCCTTAGTGGCAGTGACGAGTCGGACTGACAGTGAATTTCCTTTGCTGTGGTGCGACACCTCTACCAAATATTTGGAGATATATATCCATAGAGACACGGAACAACTCTTACGCCTTAATTACGGCCCTGCTGTGGATAAATTGTCCACTTCGAGTCCAGCGCTGGTTACAAGGCCCCCTTTCGATGGCGGGCTGTATAGCCATCATCAACATGGTAGTCTTGCCCCAGTTTTTGTACCTTTTTCACAATATCCCTATTCCGCTCACTATCGCATTCTTTGCGACACTTCGTACCACCCTCACACATCTCATCTGGGGGGGGCAGACAGCCAAGGATCTTATGGGACACAATAGTCCTTCCGTACGAGCGCAGAGGCATTCGGAGTCTGTAACTTCTACCTTTACTATCTAGTGGCACAATGTAGTTTTGCTCAGCAGTAGCACCACCCTGATGCTCGGATACCCTACACCAAACCTAAGGTCGACTTGGTTGCCCCGACACCACTGGCAGCAATCCTGCCGGCTGGTTTGCTGCATGATCGGCATGATATCCAAACTTTACTCACAGCTAGTTAGGCCTGGAAGCGACTGATACGTATGACGAGTGGCCATTTATTGTACTCCTCAGCACTCCCCTTAGCTGCTAACCCTTGGTCATCTATTACACAAGAAGCACTGGCCCAATGCACCCTTTTCAGATATTCATTGAGAACAATTGGTTGACCTCTTCCCCAACGGACATGTGTTCTCAAGCACAAAAGACACGCTTCCAAACTGCCCCCTTGATGGACCACTTTGTGTTGCAGCGCCTGCAGGATGCACTTAGAGCCCAGATTCCAATCTATCCCTCAGAACCAGACGATTTCCCACCCCTGACATTGATTCTCAAAGATACTGATGGGGTTCATTTAATCTCCAAACATTACCAGACCAGCCTGGCCTTACTCCCTTCCCGAGGTGCCACGCTATGTGCTGTCTGGGAACAGAATCTAGGACACCCTATATCCGACGCACAATGGTTCAAATGCTGTGCACAAACGCGATTAGTGTCCCTTAATCATCGCCATAAATTATTTCAAATTTCTGTGGCGTGCATATGCTACACTCACTAAACTATATCAAATAGATACAACTCGCTCGCCCGAATATCCCAAATGCCACTCCCCTTTAGCGGACTTTGCCCACATGATGTGGACCGGTAGTAAGATTGCATCATACTGGCTGGATATTTTTTCCGAGTTAGCACTCATGTTTCAACCTACTACTGAACCTTCCCCATTACTAGCACTCTTGGGATACGTCCAGGACATCCCTACAACATCGCGCCGTTTTGTTGCCATTGCCCTACTACTTGCCAAAAGCCAAATTGCTATACTTTGGGGCAGCAAACAATCACTCACCAGAAATGCATGGCTTAACAGCCTAATATACTGTGATTCAAACACCGGGCTCTATGCCACTTTGCAGCCACCCACCTTTAGGCCCCATGACATCTGGCAATCGGCTGCGAGTTTATCTCCTCGCACTCTACAAAAAAAAAAGAAAAATCTCTTATGGTTGAGAAAGATAGTGTGAATTTACAGAAAATATGCTCTCATTTTAGCTTCTGGAGCAACTTCCATAACCTGTATGTGAAAAATCATGAGAAAACTGTTTTCTCTTAAAAACGATTAATGAAATCCCAGTAGAAAGCTTTTTGACAGGGTAAAATCACAGCTGACAGTTCTATAATTTCAAAAGCATCATGAGTGAAGCTTCCATTGCAGTAATCCGGTGGTATTGTCAGTGATATTCAGTCCATCTGGATGCAATGATTTTAAACGGTACATCCAGAAAGTATCCAGAGTCCAGTAATCCTTTCTTTAAGACGGGTTACACAGGGAAAATCTTCAACTCTGATAGCAAATGATCCACAAGATTAAAAGGATTAGCTACAGGTTGGTCAAGTGTCTTATTCATAATTGCGGATTTGTGATTCCTGGGTCATGTACGGAGTTCATTCACTATTTGTCCTACAAATTTGTCCAGATTTACTAAGCCTTTGCATTGTCATTGCATTGCACAAGGTGACGTAGGGCAACGCAAGGGGTTTGTAATTTACAATGCCACGGAAGGCTTGATTTGCATGGCTTTGTAAAGAAATGTAATGTAAAGAACGCAGCAGCTTGCACTGCATTGCGTTACGTTTCTTACTATTGCGTTCCATGGGTGGAGCATGGGCATTCCCGTGCATTAACCCATGGATTTCATGACATTCCACATTTACTAAGGTTTGTAAAGCGTGAATCGCATGAAATTGGTACATCTACCACACAGAGGTGAAACAAATAGAAATATGTTTATTTCTCCTTGTTACTTCCTTTTTCTATGAGTGATGCATTCTGCATCACACATAGAAGAATATGCCTCTTTGGATTGTTTTTGTGCAGGAATTGATCCCTTCCTGCACAGAAACAATCCTGCCCATGGCTCAAGAGTGCCTGCATTTTTGCTAGGCAGCCATAAGTGCACCAGCATATGGATAGAGCTGAAGAGCACCGTATCTTGGTAGTTATAGTTATGGTGCTCTAAAGCTCTCTCCCGTTCATGCAACTTTGCTTGTTGCCCTGTGTTGCATGAACTTTTGACAAAGGTGCCCCATTGGCACTGAATCAGATAAATAATGGTAGGAAATACACATGATCTAAAATCACCTGCTATTTTTCTTGAGGTTTTGGGGTCAAATACATCCTTCACTTCTTATCTTGGCTCTGCGCAACAGTAAAGAGGTCCTTCACCTAGACAACAGTCTCACAAATGTGACAATTACGGCTATTTGAAAATAAAACACCACTTCTTTTAAACAGAGTGCATGTAACTGTGTCTATTCAGCTGGCTGCAGACGTTGCATTGGTCCAAACACCAGATTTTGGAATAAAAAAGGGGGTGTCATTGCCAAAAGGCGCATTTTGTTTTGGGCCAGATACCGAAGCTCAGTGCCCTAAGGAAGATGTTCCTTCTTCCTCAGCACTATTAAGTGGTGGTCCTTCATTACAACAAACTCTTTCAATTCCTCCTTCAATGTCACAACCTGCTTTGCAAAGCGACCCCTGTTCATGCCTGACCCTACTAAAGGCATCCCTCCTGCGGCCTCTAAACCTTCCCTTGAGGGCAAGGAACTTCAGACCAATGCCACAGTGGAACCCTCAGGTTCCCCACAGCATCTGGTGCGTCTCATGACTTGGTGCCTGGCAGGGTATTTCATTTCGAATTGAGCCTTTACCCCACATCGCACCATTATTACATCAGCACCATGTTTTTGTTCCCAAATTAGAACCTGGGAATTCTCTTAAAGCTTGATAATAGCAATGTGGAGCTAAATGGCCTCCCCAAATCTGCCCAGCTCTCCTGAGTAGCTTTACTAAAGGAACAAGGAAATTGGATCACATAACACCCTTTCTTGTAAACCTCTCTGGAACACAGAATATACTCCCAAATGATATGTATCAGCCACTAAGCACCCACATTGGACGTGTTGCACATTACAAGAGGAAAAGCATTAAAACCAAAACGTACCCATTTCTTGAAAACCAAACTGTGAAAAAGTCTAGAACACTTAACCAAGCCTTCTTCTCTGAAGCTCCTAGAGTCTGGAAAGGCCTACGGGAGGATGTCCGGCTAATCATTTGTTTATCTGCTCTTTTCATAAAGACTTGAAAGCTTACCTATTCAGGGTCTAACTGAAAGTCTAATTCTTCTCCCCGACTCAATGTAATCCAAGTTTTCAGGATTTTATTTTATAATCCCTTATGTAGTATTTCCCAACCCTCTGTGCTACACCCGCTATATCTAAATGTGTGCAATAAATAAATGAATGTTTTTCATTCTGTAAATGCTGATTTTGTGTGTTAATCTTTCTTTATGAGAGTGGAACCATTCTCAGATTCAGTGGAGTCCTCAGGCATATCCTGTGACTGAAGGAAAAACACACAGTTGTGTGATGCAGTTAACATTCAAAGTGACCTGATTCCCCCTGAAAAACTCACAAAAATAAAGAAACAAAGTTATTGATGGTGCTTCCCCTGATTGATGGTACCTCGGGATTGGTGAGCAAACTGGTGCCTGTACGCTTTAAGTCAGGACTGTAGCATTTGCCTAAGAAAAGCGATTTTTAGGATGAAAGTTAAACAGTATTGGTTGTCTTTGTTTTGTGCAGACTTGTTTTAAATCCTATAACTCTGTGTGCTCATAAAATAACTTTGAATGGTCAAATATAGCATCTTAACTATTAACTGAGACTGTGGGGCAATATTCCATGTGGTAGGATACTGACACTTACACACACACAATCTCCACTATGATGTAGTGACCTAGTTATGTGTCACCTGCTTATGATGTTATGGCTGCCCCTACAGCTGCTGAGTGTGCCTGGTAGCCCATCAGGAGGGAGCTGTGGTCATTTGCATGCCGATTGATTACAGACTGAAAATCTATTAATTTTGTTATATTTCATTTAGTTTTATTTTTTTTATTCCTATTTGTATTCCTGAATCCCCTTGAGTTACTAACTTTCCATCTTGGCGGCTTCGGAAGAAGGCCTCTTTCGGTGTTATCTGGATATGGACAGGTACGACTGAGATACGAGTAGGGTTGATGCTTACGTTTTACTTTTACATTTTTCCTCATTGGATGTGGGATATGTTTACTGTTACTGTATTTGTGAAGTATATTAATTTTGAAAACATTCAGTTGTACATCTTTTTGGGCAGTTTTCTGAGATTGACTAGGTATGCTGATATTATGAAAGTGACCGCTGGCTTGGATGAATGTAATGATTACTGTATAGAGCCCTTTATTCCTCTCACACATATAACCGCTTCTTGCACCTTTAATATTCCCAGAGACACTGCTAGACCACTGAGAAGGAAATACATATTAAGAAGTGTATCATTAATCATGACATGCATTTTCTATTGATTCTCAAATAATTTTCTACTCACACAAAGCAGTCACTGTCATTCTTTACATTATTCTCCAAAATTGAATGCATTTGATAACTTAGCAAACTCTGAAGGAAGGATGGATGTGATTTTTTGGATCTTCAATGAACCTCTTTGTTTTTCAGTCAAAATGTTTAATCATTTTCAAGTGGATCTATCTAATTACTGTCCTACAACTAGCCATAAATATGAATTCTTGTGTTATTTGAAGACTGATTATCAAATGTTTCCTGGTTTCTCAATGGAAGCGAACAATTTCACAAGGAAATTGTTAATCAGCAGATGGTAAAGAGGATGGTCATTACAAAATACAGTGCCACTTTTATCCACCCTCACTCTTTGGAGCTTATGTCAGATTACATTTCATTACTCTATGTTAACTCTTGCTGTGAAACTAAATCCCGTCCATCCTTGCCAGATATCTCGAGTAGGTTTTCCTGATTTTCTTTTGTCAATTCCTCTTTTTCCTGCCTTCCAAAATGACTAATGCATTCTATATTTTATTATCAAATGATCCATCATGTTTTTAATTTTTTTCTTGGTTATGTACTAGTTTGTAATTGTAGTTTGGTGTCCTTTAATTTAGTGTATGATAAACCATTGAAAATAACAATGACTTCACTGCTCCTGGCCACCAGATTCAGAACGGGCCAAGATTTACAAATTTTTCATGGAGTACAAGAAGGGAGCCTGCTGTGCTGCGTTACCTGAAAGGGAGAGAGTAGAAATGCACCATATTTATTATGACCTGTTTACAAAGATTATTGAAAAACATGAGTTATTGCTTGTGTCTGATGAAAAGGTGATTTAATGAGAAATATTAGCGCCTGATTAAAACTAGATGGATGAAGGAAAGAGCGGATCCTAAACTTTCCTGCCTGTATCTAGATGTTCAAACGTGTGGAGAGAACCATACCTTAATTGTATTTGGGCATTGAGTAATGCGAATTTGTACAACATTTAAACTGACATTTCTACCAATGACAGGAACATACAAGTAGGAGAAGGGGGACGGGGTATTTGTTTTGATGCGTACCACTCTTGTAAGGAGCAACTGAAAGCATGGAGAATCTGTTATTTTTATGCCCATTATAGTTACGATCCAGGTAATACTCGCTTAAACAGATCTTATATAGTCCTCTATTTAGAACCCAGCAGCCTCGAATACCACAGTATTTGTTTGACATTTATCACATCCATAAATAATGATGACCTTGGGATTGATAATTATCAGATGCAAATCAATATCACTAATTATGAGGTCAACATTACAATGAGAAGAATCATGCATGCCCCTGAATTTAGCACGCATTTTTAGCCAGTTAATTTCATCTGGTTTGAGGTACTGAAATTTATCTAGGGGAAAATCTGATAGGAGGAGTTCTGTTTTGGTTTTCTTTTGATTTTTTACCATTTAAAAGCACTTTAAGGTACATGGGAATTAATAAGTAGCAAGTAGTAATAGATTTATGTTAAGTAAGGACTTATGTTTATTTGTATGTTAGTAGGGGAAAGAGTTGTTTATTTAAAGTTTTGATAGATTCTGTTCAACAATGATATAATCAAATTGAAGATGTCACAAACAATGTGATAGGCGCAGCATTCTTCAGACATGGGGAAGGTTGAGTGGTCCCTGTAATGTAAGACTTTTAAAGTACCAGATAATGTTTGTGGAACGCTGGAAATTGATTTCTTTAACACTCATGTCCTTGGTTATTATTTGGGTGACCCAACCACCCACCTAAGTGGTGAAATATCTTGTTTCACTAAGACGTTTTGATATTTATGTTTTATATGCATTAATTTTGATTGTTGTATTTTACAAGGTCCCTTCTGTCTAAATGTTGAAACAGAGGTCTCACAGATTAGCATAAAACCCATACTAATAAATAACATATTTATTTTTTGACACATATAAATTAATTGGGTTCCACCATCTTCAAGGGAGAACATCCTTGGTGTCCAGTGCTGGCTGGTTGGTGAAGGGCACAGGGGCCTAAGTGTAGGTGGCCATTTAAAGATCATCTCCTTGGTGCATCAGGCCTGGAGCCTCCAGTGTCACGGCAAGCTTCAAATGGTTTCAGGCCTGGAAGCTCTAGTGTCCTAGCAAGCTGTTTATGGCATCCAGCCTGTAGGCTCCGGTGTCCCTGTAAACTGCTTCTGGCATCAGGCCTGGAGACTCTAGGGTCATAGCAAGCTGCTTATGGCATCAGACCTGGAGGCTCCAGTGTCATAGCAAGTTGCTTATGGCATCAGACCTGTCGACTCTGGTGTCCCCGCAAGCTGCTTATGGCATCATTCCTAGGGGCTCCAGTGTCATAGCAAGCTGTGTATGGCAGCAGGCATAGAGGTTCCAGTGTTCTAGCAAGCTGCTTATGGCATCAGGCCTGAAGGCTACAGTGTCCTATCAAGCTGCTTATAGTATGAGGCCTGTGGGCTCTGGTGTCCTAGCAAGCTGCTTGTAGTATCAGGCTTAGGAGCACCAGTGTCCTAGCAAGCTTCTTAAGGCATCAGACCTGGGGGCTCCAGTGTCATAGCAAGCTGCTTATGGCATCATGCCTGTAGACTCTGGTGTCCCCACAAACTGCTTATGGCATCATGCCTGGGGGCTCCAATGCCAAAGCAAGCTGCTTATAGCATCAGCTGGTGGTGGAGGTTCCTTCCTGAATCAGGCCCACCTATATTTTTTACGAACATAGCTCCCATTTAAGGCATGCGTATCTTAGTCATACTCAATAGCATTATTTGGATTCTGGGTTGGTCAATTCTAGTTTTCTTATTTAAAAGGAGAGAATACAAGTCCCAGAATGTAAAGAAAAAATAGAACTGGATGAGCTACTCATGCTGACATGTATCAACCTGGTATCTTTGCTTTGGGGTAGGGGATATTTAAGATAGGGTGACTGTGCCTTTGAACTTGAAGGCTCCATGACAAGACAGCACCAAGTAGCAGTACTGCATGCTTCTATTATGCAGTGTAAGAAATGGGCCTCTCATCCTACATCACAGAAGCAGGATGCTCCCAGGCTCCTACCACCAAATAAACAAGCTGAGCCTATCTTATCAGAAATATAATCAGAAGGTCCCATGTGGTGGAGCTCTGAGACACAATGCGCCCACACTTTAATTGACCTTTCTGTAGGAAGCTGCCTGCTTACTAACTGCCCGCTACTAACACTGCTGTAAGAAAGTGGGTTATTGGTTGAGAGTTGTGAAACTCTACTCAAGCAGAAACCACAATCCTTGTCAGTGTGAAATAATAAGCAAACCCTAAATTAACCTGTGCTCAACCCTTGGGTATCTTGGCACAGAGCAGTCAAGCTTAACTCAGAGGCAATGTGTAAATTATCACAAACAATAACAACAAACAGGCGATGTATAAAGTATTACAAACAGTTACAAAGTGAAAACATAGCACAGAAGGATTCCACACCAGTTTAGAACAATAGAGAAATCTGTTATAAATAGAACAAGACCAAAACAACAAAAATCCAATCACTAGAACCAGAGATATACAGGTTTAAAGTTTTCAGCTGAGGCGATGCGTCGTTTCCAAGTTGCTGTGAGGTCCTGCATCATCACTGAGGATCGCGTCGAAGTGGGCTTGCGATGTGAAGTCCCGCATCGAGGATGAGTCACGCAGTCGAGGTGATGTGTCGTTCCGAAGAGCTGTGAGGCTGCAATATGAGAACCTGCGTGGTCGTCGAGGCTGCTTTTAATGAGAGATTTGCGATGTGAGAGCCTGTATTGGTGAAGCTTTGCAGAGCAGCTGTTTTCATGCCAGGGATCTTTCACAGCAGAGGTGATGCATCGGTTCTGCTCACGAATGTGCTGCACAGCAGAGGTGAAGCATCAGTTCTGCTGGATTCACAGATGGGCTGGCAGAGCACCTTCAGGCCCACTTCCAAGGGTACAGGACTAGGGTGACACCACATGGCAAGGTAGGGCTCACAGATGGCAGAGTCCAGGTGCTGAGTTCAAGGTTGTTGGAGCCATCTGTCTCAGAGGCTCTAGTTAGGAGGGTAGCCAACTAGCCCTTGGTATCTCTCTGGGGACACAGGTTCAACAAATGCAGGTCTAGTTCTTCTCACCCAGGCAAGACGGCAGCAGGCAGCAGATCAGCAGAGCAGGACAGCAGTCCTTCAAAGCAGCAGTCCAGTGGATTGGCAGTCCTTTCAGCATCACTGCAGTCCTTCCTCCTGGCAGGGTGTCTACAGGTCTAGAAGTGTATGAACAGTTGGTGTCTGAGGTCCAATATTTATACTCAGGTCTGCCTTCAAAGTGGGAGAAGCTTCTAGAGGTTTCTGTTTGAACTGCACATGTGTCCTGCCTTCCTTACCCTGGCTCCAGACTAATTACAGGGGGTATGCAGCCCTTTGTGTGGAGGCAGGTCAGCCAATTCAACTGTAAGTAGGGCTGTGCCCAGCTTTGCTCTCCTATTCTCCCAGTGATGACCCATCAAGGCACACCTAAGCTGTGATTGTCTAAGAGGAATACACAAAGCCCAACTGTCAAGTACACTCAGTCACGTAACCCAGAGACAGCTGCATTTTCGTAAACAAGGGAACCCAGAGGTATATAAGGGACCATTGGTACAAGTAATGGTAAAGGAACAAGTGGTCCCTTCGTATAAATTTATTTATTTGAGTTTTATATAGCGCTGGCTAGACGCGGAGGTATCAGAGCGCTTTACATAAGGTACCACAAAATTACATCAGTTACAAGTTACATCAGTTACAAGAAAACATTTCAAGAGCGTCGGAAGACAAAATAAATGGAGCTTAGAAGGGAAAGGGGTGGGGTAAAGGTGTAGGAGGGAGAAAAGATGGAGATAGGATGGATGGAGAGACGAAGGAGAGTCTGCCCAATGTCCGGCTGGGTAGGTGACGGCTGAGGGGGAAGACCACAGCCCATCTCCTCTATAGCTATCAGGTAGCTCCACCGGGCATCAGTCAAGCGGCTAGGTCTCAATGAGAAAACAATTAGAGAGCAAAGAGGAGGGATAAATGGAGCATAAAGGAGAAAGTGGGTGGAGTAAAGGGGTAGGAGGGAGAGTACGACGGAGAGACGAAGTAAGGTCTGCCCACTGTCCGGCTGGGTAGGTGACGGCCGAAGGGGTAGTCCACAGCCCATCTCCTCTATAGCTATCAAGAAGCTCCACTGGGCATCGGCCAAAAAGCTAGGTCTCCACGGTCAGAGGTAGGTTCACAGCTTCGGTATCCTGAAGGGTAGGCCGGATGGGGGATGTGTTCGAGGTCTGGTCGAAGTCCGGTTTTTTCTCAGAGGAGTAGCACGACGTGGTAGGGAACACTGTGGCAGCCATCTTGGGGTCAGGCAAGGGATTCTGACCTTGGAGTTTGAAACAGCCGGTTCCCATTTTAGACTTTAGCTCGAGGGGGGGTGTTTGTTGTGCAATGGAGCAGCTTGAGGCCGGAGTCAGTGTCCGCTTGCCTCCCGAGGAGGAGAGTATTTCTGCGTTATAGCTGCCATGGGGAGAGATGGACGCCATAATAGGATCAGGCGGGGGACCTCTAGTATCCCACTCGGATTGCTTGTGACACTAAACGAGGACTTCCCTTGAGGCCTGAGCTGTTGCTGCTATTTCAAACAAATAGGCTGAGAATTAAATGATTGTCTCCACATGTCCCTACTGCTGTGGTTATCCCGGCTGGTAGTGGGACAGATCCTGGGATCCCTCTGGAGCTGCTGCTGTCTCTTCACGGTAGTTAGGGGAAGACCCCTATGATGTGGCCTCATGAGGAAGAGATAGCCGCCATTTTAGGGTCAGGCAGGGCTCCTCCGGATGGCCTCCCCACTCAGTTTATTTTAATGTCAGGGGACCCCCTCACCTCTGATCCATTCCTCTGTGAGCACTTTATTCCTGTTGGCCCCCTCCGCGTAGAAGCCACTCCCCACATCAGCTCCCCACATCACATAACTAAATATTAAACATAGAAGATAAATAAGTTCTATGTCAACACAATTTCAAAATAAAAAATGCAGGTATTTATTCAATCACATAACACACAAAAACGAAATAAAAAGGTAGTTGGGAACAACAAGGAAAACTGAAAAGTTATTTTACAACTCTGTCATTTTTGTAGTGACTGTAAAAATAGTGAACAGTTTCTGTCACAATTGCTAAAAGTACCAATATTATCAATTTATAGACCCAAGACATTTGTGATAGTCATGGTTCTGTATGCCGACGATGTTTCGATCCCACTTATAGATATGGGGATCATCATCAGGACTTAATTTTGTATGCATGAGACTAAAAAATGCCTATCATCAACCACAGTTGGAATGAAGAATTCCTGAGACGAATGGTGATAAGTCCACTGTAGGAAATCCTGCAAAGTGAAGTCAGGGCACTTCAGATTAAGGTCATAGAAAAGGAGAATACGTCGGCTGTGAATCTAGGAAATCAGTAGTTTTGACATGGACTGCCAAAAAGGGGCTTTGTGTGTCAGCCTGATAGCGTGTGTGGTGTCCCCAATAGGGGAGAGAGCCAAGAAGCATTGGTGTTGCTCCAGATGGGGAGGAAGAACAGCGTTACCTCTATCTGCAGTGAATGAAGGAGGATCCCCGCACCCGCCGTATGCGCGAGAGAGAATATAAGCGGGATCGAAACGTCGTCGATATACAGTAACATGACTGTCACAAATGTCTTGGGTCTGTAAATTGATAGCATTGCTAGTATTAGTACTTTTAGCAATTGTGACAGAAACTGTTCATTATTTTTACAGTTACTACAAAAATGTTTGAGTTCTAAAATACATTTTCAGTTTTCCTTGTTGTTCCCCATTTACTTTTCATTTTGTTTTTCTGTTTTATGTGATTGAATAAATGCCTGCATTTTTCATTTTGAAATTGTGTTGAGATAGAACTTATTTATCTTCTATGCTTAATATTTAGTTTTGAATTCATACGAAGGGACCAGTTGTTCCTTTACAAATACCAGAGACAGCTCCAGGCACCAAATGGCTAAGGCAGGCAATGCCAACTTTCTAAATGTGGCATTTTCAAAATTCTAACTCAAAATCTGACTTTACCATAGGAGAGGATTTTTTATTACAATTCCAAAGAAAAGATTCCCTGTTCCCATTTAGAAGTTACAGCTTATTAAATGTAATAAGGTAACTCCAAAGTGATCCTATGGTAGAGGTAGGCCTTGCAACGTATTTAAATGTTTTTTACTACCAGGACGTGTAACACTAAAAAAAGTACATACCCCATTTTTTAAATATACTGCACTCTGCCCTCTGGGCTGTCCAAGGCCTGCCCTAGAGGTAACTTGTATGTATTAAAAAGGAAGGTTTGGGCCTGGCAAGAGGTTTACTTTTCCAGGTTTAAATGGCAGTTAAAACTGCACACACAGGCTGCAACGGCAGGCCTGAGACATGTTTAAAGTGCTACTTAAGTGGGTGGCACAATAAGTGCTGCAGGCCCACTAATAGCATTTAATTTTCCTGAACCTGGGTACATGTAGTACCACTTTAGTAGGAATTTAAAAGTAAATTAAATACATTAATTGGGAATAAGCCAAGGTTATTATGTTTTAAGGAGTGAGCACATGCACTTTAGCACTGATCAGCAGTGGTAAAGTGTGCAGAGCCCTAAGGCCTGCAAAAATGAGATCAGCAAAAAATGGAGGAAGGCTAACAGTTTGGGGGAAGACCACTCTAAGGCTGACAGATCTAACAGCTGCATAAAATAATTATTGTCCAGAGGGGTGGTGAACAGTTTGCAGAATGCTGAGTCTCTGTCGTGAAGAGTGTTGCGAAAACCTTTGGAGCCTGGCATAATGTTTGTGTTCTTACATGCCACTCTGCCAGTCCGTAGAGTGATGTGTAGCTGGCAGCTGATGTGAAGTTAAACACACAAACGGAAGGGGGGAAAGGCAAATTCTCTCTACTCCGGCCTCCCCAATCACACAATTATAACACAAACGGAGGAGTAGCGAGTGGTACTAATAGGGTGGCACGTGCTCAGTGTGAAAATACTGCCCTCACTCACAAAATTGTGACATGCTTCATCATTGGGCTTGCTTCAATACACCCCCGCGCAGACCAACGCCTGGGGTGGAGCAAAAGGGAGGGGGGACAATACAACAAACACATAAATAATGTACAGATATATTTGGGATCACCAAAAGAAAAGTACAGTGAAGGTCAAAACTAGTACGGTGGTGTCTCTGCTCAATTTATTCCGGGACCCATCGGCTAGATCTAAAAACTTGAAGGATGGTGGTGATAGGAAAGGATTATGAGTTCCTTCTCCCCTCCTTACTGCCAAAGTTTCGACATGTTTCTGCCGTGTTGCAAGTGCGTGTTGGGTCACACCAGCATTCCTCAGGACCTTCCTGATCCCAATAGCGTATTAACCTCTGTACCTGGAATATGGTATCCTTGGAACCAGTAGTTTCCAGAGTGAGAGTACCCCTAAGTAACTTACATCAGTTAATCTGTGGGGAAGACACAAAGAGAGTGAAATTAATATCCCATGTGCCGGTACCTGCCAAAAATACAAAATCAGAATACTCGCAGTACCCATTCATACCTCTCAACACCTTGTGGCACGTATGAACCACCTCTATATGTATCTAGACCCAATTGGTCTATCATCTTAGGCAAGGGATAATTTCCCTCTAAATATTTGCAGGAAAACGTACTTAATAGGACCGAAGTCCATATCACTCACGTCGCGCGCACACATGCTGTGCAGCGAAAGGCCCAACTCACCGAGTTTACATAAGAATCATGCTAAAACTGGCGAGTAAATGGGAGAAACCCCCTGTAGTAAAACTCTGGGGGAGAATAAAAACACAGTGACATATAGTTAAGCAGTAGCAAGAAACATTGTGTTGGTTTCTGGGATGACAATAGGTCAGTGCCGGTCAGGACATGTATCGTGATTCATAAAAACATTGGTATGGCTCGGGGATCCCATGTTATTCGGCAGCCTCAAAATTCTGTCAACGGACCGCTCAGGCTGTAAGGTTATTAAGGTGGCTTACTTAATACACCGCTACATATATGGAGAAGCATAGTGGTGTGCCCCGTAGCCATGTGATATGTTGAAAAGTATATCACAGCACGTGATAGTGTGCTTACTTGTAGCCGGGCCCAAAGTAGCTCATAGAGCAAGTGGCCTCGAGTCGTAGCTCCATCCCACTGAAAACCCACCCCTACAACTCCTTACTTCGTCAAGGGTGTGCTTTGCCAGGCCGAAGTCCAATTACCGCCGTGGAGGTTACGAGACCCTGTGCCACTGCATCTCTAATAACGGATCGGTTGCTGATCATGTGACGTGAACGGCGTGACCTGGCCGTATCACGTGACCGCGGCTTTACCACTCGTCACCGCGTTGCTAAGGAACAGTCAGAAAACAGCACTTTTTTGTGCTCCGGTAGAACAAGAACTTTATTCTCTCCCCCTGCGTGTGTCAACACGCTGTCAGTGGAATATGTGAGTGCTCCCTTTGACATTTCCACGATGGTTAGATGAGGTGCACATCTCCGTATGTTCACAGAAAAGGATGTATATTACAAACAATCAGGGGGACAGGCACTCTTATGCGTAGCCACTACGGCATTGTGTGGGGTATTACCAATGTTAAGGGTGTCCTAAGAAAAGAGGAATAATGTCCAAATGGTATATAATGTTATGGTAAAATAACGGACACTCCTCTACTCTATTAATAAGTAGGATGTATACTATAAAACCTGGGGAGTCAATAGCTGTGCAGCCATACCGGCATCATGTGGAGCATTTCCTCTGTCGAGGGTGTCAAAAGGACAAAGAAAGGCATTTCCTCTGATGGGGGTGTCATAAGGAGAAAGGAATATTGACACGAGGGGGTAATCACTCGAGCAACAATGCAGTAGTGTGTCCGATCTCTAATACAGTAGTACCCTCTTATTTAGACCCATACTCAGAGGTCTAGTGCAATATTGCTCACCAGTGTGGTTCTTACGTAACCCGTTGCTCAGAAGCTGGGTAAATAAAGAGTAGAGACCAGAATGTTATTAGGTCTCATCTGTTAAGGGTGTTCCATGGAATGTCATCGTTCAGTACAATCACGTGACTCTTGAGTCTATATACCCACTTTTGTTCTCTTAACAGGAAGGTGGTTACACATACTGGTTTGTTCATAGTAGGTTTTTCCACCTTTTCTAATAGGTTGTCCCTGTTGGTGTTAACAGCTCTCTTCTTAGCTTTTTTACCACTGTTTTTGGGTATCCTCTACTGTGTAGTCTTTCTGTCAGAAGATCAGCTTCCTGGTTGAAGGTGGTTATGTCCGTGCAGCTGCGCCGGAGTCTGAAAAACTGCCCTACAGGTGTGTTTTCTCTGAGGGCTTTAGGGTGGAAACTCTCAAAGGAGAGAAGGGAGTTCTTGTCCGTCGGTTTATGGTAGACCCTGGTAGAGAGTTTCCCGTCTTTTGGTTCTATTACCAGATCCAGGAATGGTAGTTCTGTATTTGTCACACGATTGGGCTGAATGATGACATCCCATGGATCACCCTTAACAGCTGAGACATAATAACATTCTGGTCTCTACTCTTTATTTACCCAGCTTCTGAGCAACGGGTTACATAAGAACCACACTGGTGAGCAATATCGCACTAGACTAGAGTATGGGTCTAAATAAGATGGTACTACCTTATTATAGATCGGACACACTACTGCATTGTTGCTCGAGTGATTACCCCCTCGTGTCAATATTCCTTTCTCCTTATGACACCCCCATCAGAGGAAATGCCTTCCTTTGTCCTTATGACACTGATCCAGCGCGGCTAATATAAATTTCTCCTTATGTCATCAATCCAGAGGAAACACTTACGCAACCTTTATCACTTAAAAACTTATGTCGGTGGGGCCCATGACACCGCATACAAACATTCATTCAATCTCTGGATTATACACCCAAGCAGAAATTAGTTGCTGGACAAACGGGATACCTTGTTAAATTTGACAGAATAATAATCTATACATTATATACATTATCCTTGGATCCTGTCGTTTCTAAACATCAAGATACTCCGCTATTCGGTCGATGGACCAACTAGTAGAAATAGTTGATGGTGATCAAGACCTGCTCAATCACAATTAAAACCTTTAACATTTATTATTCATAAATTTATTAAAGAACCACAGACTCATTTTAGAGTTAGAATATAATTTTATCTAAAATTCTTCGAGCAAATAAGTAAAACTCTTTATTAAGTAAAACATTTTGAAATATCAATAAACATTTTAAGAAAGGTTTTTAGGAAAAATGAGAAATTATGCATTACCCTCGGCCATGGGGCGATGACAAGAATGGTTCACCAAAGGAAGATGAACCGCAGATCACAGGATAGGACTCCCAAACTGACTGACTGTCCCGCTAACCTCCTCGGACGCAATCCTCCCGGGTAAATTCCCGCAACGGTCACGTTCCTTCCCCAGTCAAAGTCCAAAGTTCAAAATGACAGTCTCTCGCAGCATCAAGGTGGAAAATGAAAAGCAAGCAGATAAATCACAACGTAAGAGCAGACTCTCTTATACCCTATTTTCTGGCTCTCTACACTTAAAAGTTGCAATCTTTAGGGGCAAGAATCACACTACTTGGTCCATTGGAGGGGTGGTGATGGTCACCTCATCGCCCTCCTTGTTCGAACTGGTTTGGGGACAATAAAGCACACAATAAGTCTCATGATCGCAGTGTCAAAAGTAGTCCAATTTGTTAATCCATTTTGTAATGATCTTTCATGGTCACACATTAGTTCATCCATTGTCACTCAGCTTTTTCCCATCCGTTCCCAGGAATATATGCTGAACACTTGGCACGCTCCTCGTTGCAGGTCAGATTGGCCTTGACATCTCTCACTCCGGGCACAGGCCGCATACACGTGACTGGAGCATTCATTCTGCGTCTGCGCAGGGGCCATTTTATTCAATGCACGCGATCTCGTCCTTTCCAGCGGCCATTTTAGAAGCATGGCCTAGCAGGCCCGAACGAAACTAATATAAAACAAACACAATAGAAATTAAAATATGGAAAATAAGCCTTTCTGTTTACCACCCGCCATTTTAAAGACCCGTGTTAGATATTACCTAGCAGAAGCGACATTTAAAGCCATTTTGCTTACCATCTGCATTCTTTGCCACAATACAATTCTATTACGCAACACAAATCATGCAATTCACTCTAATTACTACACAAATCACAATACTTTCATTAATTAGCTTCACATTTGTAAATAAATTAGATTTTGCACAAATCAGCATGTTGCCCACGTGTACTGTTTAATAAAGGGTTTGCATTTGTTGGTTAGTTCATGCGTTTCAAACGGTTAGTATCATTAATCATTATGAGGTCATTAACTTCCAAGGGGTACAAAATTATTTCGTTTCCCCTGCTCCATCAATTCCACCCTTTGGTGATTTTTAACATCACCACAAAAACCTATCCCTACAAATTTATCAGATAAATGTTTCTTGTCCACTTGCATTTGTTAATTTAGATAACCGTGTTCTTTTCATCTTGTCTTTTAGACCTTTTGTACATGTTCTCTTTAAACTCTTCCAATTCTATCTCTCCCATCTCCCGTTCTCTTTCTTTATTTTTCTCATTTTCTCTTTTTACTTTATTTTGTCTTTTTCTTCTTTTAATACACACATATGCTAATCTCAATAATAGCATTATTACTATTACTACAATCACTGGAATTAGTATTTTCCCAATAAGAGAATTACCTATTTCGGTGAACCATTTCTTCAATGAGGAAAAACTCTTACCAAGTCTCTCCCAAGCACCTTCAACCTCCAGTGTGGCAATTTCTTTATGCAAATCAGTAATGTTCTTTATATACTTCTGTATATTCTCACTTTTGTCTGGAATGTAAGTGCAACAATGTTGTACCTTCAGCATTCCACAGACCCCACCCTCTTTTGCCAAAAGAATGTCAAGGGCAAGTCGATTTTGCATTACCATAGCTCTCATGGCAACCATTTCGGTATTTACCATCAAGAACCCTCCAGCAGTATTCGTTGATAAACGATCTACTACTGTAGACAATTTCCGAATCTTGTATGCATTCAAAGATATACCCACTGCTGGTATCAATGCTCCAAAAATGTTACCTATTATCTCTGAGAAGCTTTCCCTTCTCCTACGGGTTAATGGTTCACCTATCTCGTGAATTCCTTTAGTTCCTCTTTCCACGTCAAAAATCTTTGGAAAGACCAGGCCTAGATAGCATGTTCCGTACCAATGGTCCGGCAACCTATAATAAGCTCTATTTCCGCAAATATAATAGATCCCTGGAAATACTGGATCTTTCCCTCCTTTAAATCCCCATCCCCCTAGAATTTTGTATGTATCGGGGCACTCGCTAGAACCCACGAAATAGTTATCATACATAGTGTTATTTCTACTAATGCACAATTTTCCCTGTTGGGGCCAATCTAGAACCATAGCTGCATTTGTCTCACCTTTGTCATAACTTCCCTCTTCAAACGCCCAAGGTGGGGTTTTTGTCTTTTCTCCTGCTGCCTTTCTTTGAAACTTAACTCTTCTGTCTTCTACCATGTCTAAGAAAACCTTTTCTTCTTTTCTTAAACCACAAGTAAGATTATGTCTAAATGCATATTCTAATGTTAATTCTTTTGTTTCTAAGAAAAATTCTCCAAAAACCTTTGCAACTTTCACCTTATTTAGTTCAGGGATTACGGGAACTTTAGCAAAAACAGCATCTGTGTCAGTGTAATAATACTCTAATTTACGTGTTTTGTAAAATAAGCTAGCTAAAACACTACAAGTTATTCCATACGTCAAAGGAAGGTGATGATACGTCACACCTTCTGTTACAGACGCAGGTAACTGCATACAGACATAGCAATCTCTCACATCCATTGTCTCCACATATTCGTACAAGAGTTTCGTGAAGACATTCTTGGAGAAATCAGTTATTGACTTAACCCTATGAAAATCAGTACTATCTATTAGTGTTGCAGTGTTCTTTATGTTAGATTTCTTGTCACTACTCGTGTCATTCATGATTACAGATGTATTTTCTACAACTAATCTAAGTGGAGTTATAATTGCTAAAATAAACCAAATAAGCATTAGTAAACCTGTACAATAGAAACACATCCTACACCATCTACGGAAAAACTCACATTTAGCTCTTCTATTCTCAGTGTCTACCATGTTGAAATATTACCTAATTATATGTACAGAAAATGTGTTTCCACACCTCAAATGACTTAGTGTTGACTAGGATCAACTGCTTTCAGCGCACCTTTCGGTTTCTCAGAAATGTTTCCTTGACTTCATCAGTTTGTGTGTCTAGTCCGGTTTTTCTTTCTTTGCCTTTCAGGATTTGTACAGTTCACTCTCACCCTCTTGTTCACAGTCTTTGTCTGGGTTCTTGTGACTGCTATCCACTTCTTTAATGTCAGTCAGTGCTATGTATAGCCATTCAGGTGACTTGTATTTCAAGTTAGGTCTTTTCACTCTTTTTGGTCTCTGTAACTGTCTTTCACTTGTTTTTCTTTGTCCATTCTGACTTATTTCATTTACTTGTTCTGCATTGTCTTTGTTCAAATTTATTATTTTATATCTCAGTCTTTTAATTTCATTGGGCCAATTGTCTCCTTTTCTTGGCCTTTTCAGTTCACTTTCTTTTTCTTCTCGTTCTGCTCTCCAAGTTCTCTTTCTTGGTCCTATTCTTTGCCTTCTTTCTTCTTCACTTTCTTCAGATTCTGTCTCAGACCTCACTTCACTTCCTCTAACTTTGAACTTTATGATCTCAGTATCTTTGTCCGAATCTGAATCTTCTGGTGTTTCTTCTGTTTGGAATTCTGAGTCTAATCCTCCTCGTGTTTCTTCCGCAATTTCCCCAATTTCTCTATCTGAATCTAAATTTCCCTGTTTTTCTTCTGCTTGTAATTCTGAGTCTAAGCCTCCTCGTGTTTCTTCTGCAATTTCCCCAATCTCTCTATCTGAATCTAAATTTTCTTGAGTTACCTCTACAATTTCCGGAGGAATTTCCCCAAAGCTTGTACTCGGCTGTTCATTGTCACTGTTTATTAGTTCGGTTTCTCCTGTTTCAATATCAGTTCTTTTGCTTTCGGATTCTTCTTTCTGTCTTTCACTGGGTTCAGGTTGGTCTGTTTCAGATGCCGAACTGGTATCTGATATTTCCAGATGTCGACTTACAGGTCGAGCTTCAAGATCTGGAACTCTGATTGTTTCAGTTTCTTCTTCAGTTGTCAAACTGGTACCTGATTCTTCCAGATGTCGACTTACAGGTTGAGCTTCAAGATCTGGAACTCTGATTGTTTCAGTCTCTGCTTCAGATGCTGAGCTGGTATCTGATATTTCCAGATGTCGACTTACAGGTCGAGCTTCAGGATCTGGAACTCTGATGGTATGACTGGCATGAATCCAATTTTTCACACCTGCACACTTTACAGCAGTTGTTGTCACCAGGATCACTTGACGTGGCTTATCCCAGCATGGAACCAAGCAGTTTCTTCTTCTGTGGACTTTAATGCGGACCCAGTCTCCTGAACTCAAATCATGAGCTGGTTTTCTTTCAAGAGTGGTCGCATCCGGTCCAACCTGATGAAACACAGAATGCACCACATCAGCCAATCCTTTGCAATAGTCCAATACGAGATCATCAGTTATAGTCAGCAGTTTGGTGACAGGTACGTGTGCTTGTCTCATTGCTCGTCCCATGATTATTTCATGAGGACTCAGACCTGTTTTTCTGTAAGGTATGCTTCTGATGCTCATCAGTACCAATGGCAAGGCGTCGGGCCATTTGAGTCCTGTGGCTTGACACATTTTCCCTAACCTTTTCTTTATTGTACCATTTACTTGCTCTACCACTCCAGAAGCCTCTGGTCTGTAGGCACAGTGCAGTTTTTGTTGAATGTCTAGTGCTTCACATATCAGTTGGATGATTTCATTCTGGAAATGCGTTCCTCTATCTGTTTTGATCGTTACTGGAAAGCCATATCTAGGAATGAATTCTCTCAGAAGGAGCTTAGCTACAGTAACTCCATCATTCCTTCTTGTTGGATAGGCCTCCACCCAACGAGAAAACAAACAGACGACCACCAGGACATACCTCAATCTGTTGCTTGGGGGCATTTCAATAAAATCTAGTTGCATTCTGGTAAAAGGACCTCCTTCGCGTCCTATTGTTCCCAAACTTACTACTGTCTTCCTTCCAGGATTTATTTGTTGGCATATAAGACATCTTTGGCAAAGGCTTTCAGCTATAGCCCTAAATTTTGGGTTGTACCAGGTCTGTCTGAAAAGTCTGATCATGGCATCCCTACCAATGTGTGCCTGTCCATGGTACATCCGTGCCATGTTAGAGATCATGCTATCAGGCATAACTGGTCTTTCATCTCTGTAAACTCAGACTTCATCTTCCTCTCTTTGTCTACAACCTGCTTTTATCCAACCATCTTTATCCTCATCACCTGCTTCTTCCTGCAATTGTTTTACCTCATCCCAGGTTTCAACTGTGTTAGTAAACAGCAAGGGACATGAAACATTCTCTTTTTCCCTTCTCCGATTCATTGAGGTCATATTTCTGGCACAATATTGAGCTAATTCGTCAGCGAATTTGTTACCCACTGCAATGTAATCGGTTCCGTTTTTGTGAACAGCGCATTTTACCACTGCAATCTGTTTAGGCAGCTGTATTGCCTCAAGCAACTTCTTCACAAACTCACCATTCCTAATAGGAGATCCTGCAGAAGTCAGGAATCCCCTCTGGGACCAGATCTGTCCAAAATCGTGGACCACTCTGAAGCCATACTGGCTATCTGTGATCACCGTAATTCGGAAATTCTTTCCCAGTTTGCACGCTCGAATCAGAGCAATCAGTTCAGCAACTTGGGCTGAACGTATTCCTCTCAAACAGGATGCTTCCATTATGGTTGCCACCGTACACACAGCATACGCAGCACTTAAAACTCCTTCACTTGTTCTCAGGCATGACCCGTCCACAAACATCACATAATCTGACTCTTTTAAGGGTTCATCCCTGATATCAGGGCGAGGTTTTGTGCAAAATTCAAGCACATCCAAACACTTATGATCAACATCATCTTTGACTTCTGCATTTACTTCATCTGGCAGTGAAGTGGAAGGATTTACACTCGTGCATCTTACAATGGTTACATTGTCTGCACCCAAGATCACTTTTTTATACCTAGTCAACTGACTATGTGTCATGAATTGGGTTTTTGTTCGGGTCAGAAGGATTTCGACGGAGTGTGGGACATATACTCTCAAAGGATATCCCATCACAATGCCTTCACTCTGTTCCAGACTCACACAAGTAGCAGCTACTGCTTTCAGACATCCAGGCAACGCTTTTGCTACCGGGTCTAAAACAGCTGAAAAATAGGCTATTGGTCGTTTCATTTTTCCATGCCTTTGCACAAATACTGAAAGTGCACATCCGTCTCTCTCACTACAATACAGCTCACATTCTTTTTCATAATCAGGCATTCCCAATGCTGGTGCCTCACACAAACTTGTTTTCAGTTCCTCGAAAGCCTTCATTTCCTCCTCATCCAATTCAATCGGATCTTTGACATCCCTCTTTGTCAATCGCTGTAAAGGTTTTGCAATCAATGAAAATCCACTTATCCACTGTCGGCAATAACCAACCATTCCAAGGAACATTCTCACCTCTCTCTGTGTCATTGGGGCTCTCATTCCTTTGATGATCCTTATCCTTTCTGTTGTCACTTTTTGCATCCCTTTCTCAATCTTATGACCTAGGTACTGTACTTCCTGTTGACAAAATTGCAGTTTTGATGGGGACACCTTATGTCCTCCTTCTGCCAAATGATTCAATAAAGCAATTGTGTCCGTAACACATGCTTCTCTGGTCTTTGATGCCATTAATAGGTCATCAATATATTGGACCATCACAGATTTTTCAGGCATTTTTAAATCTTCTAAGGATTTCTTCAGAATCTGATTAAAAATTGAAGGACTTTCTGTATACCCTTGAGGAATTTGGCACCATGCCAAAATACGCTCTCCGAACCGGAACGCAAATAATGGCTGGCTGTCAGGGTGCAATGGAATAGAAAAGAATGCATGGCACAAATCAATAACTGTGTACCATTCTGCATCATGTGGAATTTGATACAGTATTACAGCAGGGTTTGGCACAATTGGGCAGCAAGGAATAACAATTTTGTTTGCCTTCCTCAAATCTTGTACTATCATATATGTTCCATTTGGCTTTTTCAATCCCATTATAGGAGAATTACATGGGCTGCTCATTATTTCTCTCAAAATTCCTTGTTCAATCATCTTATTAATTACAGGTGTTATTCCTTCAATAATATCTGGCGTTAATTTGTACTGCACGGTATTTGGGTAATTCGTTCCTTCTCTTACAGTAATCTTTACAGGATCAACTCCTCTCATCAATCCAATATCTTCGCCTGTGAAATACCACACATCAGACCTGACTATTCCTTTCAATTCAATAGGGATTTTCTCCGCATCAAACACAGGAAACATATCATTCACTCCTGGTTCTAATTCTGCCATTGTCATTTTATACAGAACATCCTCATCTGGTGTCTGGAAGGCAATACCATCTGGGGTACAATAGATGGTACAATTCATTTTGCAAAGCAGATCGCGTCTTAATAAATTTACAGGACTACAATCACACACCACAAAGCGATGCATCTCTTTGAATGGTCCGATTTCCACCTCTATTGGTTTTGTAAGAGGGGTTTTAATCTGCCTGTTCGAAACACCTACAACTCGGATATATTCTCCTGAGAGAGGAAGGTTTGGAATTTCCACTGATCTAACAGTAGAACGGGTAGCACCAGTGTCCACAAGGAATGTAACATTTACACCATTCACTTTTCCATCCACAAATGGACCTGACTGATCTACGTCTAGAGTTGCGCCAAGCACGCACTCTTCTTCCTCTCCTAGGCACTGTCATAAACTTTCATCCGATTCATCTCCATCCTGCCGTAACCAATACTGTGAAACTGCAGCTGCGCGCGGCAATTTTGTTACCTGCTCTCCTCCGTAGAATCCTGCCTCTGCACTCTATCTCTGATGATTTACACTCTTTGGAAGAGGTGGTTGCGGCACCTGACACTGTTGAGTAACTACCTGCGGCTGTTGCAGCTGTTGGTAACTCACCTCATTCTGCACCTGTGGATTCAATGATTGATTTTCTGCATTAACTTTCGGAGGAAATTTACACTCGTTTCTCCAGTGCCCTAATTTTCCGCAATTATGACATGGCCATTTCTTTTTAGCCTCTTCTATACTCACCTGACCCTTTCCCTTACCAATATTCGGTTTGGACTTAGTCTGCCCTGCATCACTAGACTGATTATTCATCTGAGCTTCTTGCTTTTCTGCAACCTTTACTTGTGCCCACATTGCCTTTTCCTTGAGTTTACGCTGTCTACACTCAATATCGTCACTGCAGTATTTCGCATACCGTAATACCTCATCTACTGTGCTATTCTGCCAACACAACATATGCTGCTTAATCATTTCACTTATCTCAGGTCTCAAGCCATACACGAATATATACACAAAATGACTCATGTCTTTTTCACTCAAATTCTCATATCCACTATACTGTTTAAAGACCAAAAGCAGTCTCTCGTAGTAGGCATGTACAGATTCCTTACTCTTCTGAGTTGTTCTATCAATCTTTACCCAGTCCGTTTCTTTTGGTGGGATTTTATTTTTCAGAAACGTGATTGCCTGTTCATATTTTCTCATTACTTCTGAACCTGGGGCTCCTGTTTTTGCATCTCTAGGATATTCTTCCTTCGGCCAGTCAATTGTAATTTTACACTCTGTCCATAAATCTGCTGGAACAACAATCTCAAACAGTCCATCCAAATCTTCCCACAACACTTTTGAAACTTTTACAAACCTTTCTACCTGTCTATACCATTCTACAGGTTTCTCTCTCAATCTTGGAAAATCATTTGTAAATGACAATATATCTTGTCTGGACCATGGGACATGTACATAACTTCCTCCTGGAGTTTCTCTCATTGGACACTCCATTACCGTTAGTTCTTTCTCTTTTACTGGAAAAGCCAATGATGCTTTATCCGTTGTTCCCTCTTTTCTTCTTATCCACCTACTTCTCCATTTGTCTACATTTCCCCATTTTCTCAGTAACACAATCAGTTCTTTTATCTGTGTTAGTCGTCCTGAAGTGTTCAGATTTTCTATGTCCTTTTCACTAAAATCTACCCTGTACGGTTTCTGCAATCCTCTAATTTTTCCAAATTCTACTCCTAGTTCGTTCGCTGTTTCTTCCAATTTTTCATGCAAGTTCCTAGCTCTCCAAGTGACGCTTTTACACATAAACATTAATTCATCATCTTGATAGGATTTCAATCGATCTGTACCAATAGTCCCTAAAATCAATTCTTCCATATCTATCTTTAATCTGGCCACATCCAACAGTTGTGGTTCTGCATCCTTTTTCTGCAAGCTCCTCACCCAATCATTTAATTCCTCTGCAGTCGGACCCACAGGGGTTTTGTTTATTTCTGCCCAACTTGCACTTCTCTCTGGGGTTTCAGTTGCTAACTCGGCTCCCATAGGAATCCTATTTATCTGACTCTCATTAATTGTCAAATTTACAGGTGGACTTGACCTAAAAGGACCAACAGAATCTTCTTTCTCTCTATTTTCTGGAATCATCCCTTCTCTTACTCTTTGCATACTGGAATTTAATGGAATTGTTAAGGAGTGTTCATCTATCTTTTGATTTTCAAATACTGGGATTACTGGCCCTATAGTTACTGGCACAGTCACGGCTTCCATATTCTTTGTCAGTTCTCTTATGTTTTCAGTCAACTCTCTTGTGGTTCTGGCTAATTCAGCTGTATTACCATTATCATGTTTCACAGTCTGTGGTGTTTCTAGTTTATTAAATGGACTATTTATTTCAGACATTTGTTCGGGACTTTGATTTATTACAGTCCTCATTGGCGGTGCATTTGGTGTCACCACCGCAGAATTCTGTTGATATGGAGGAGGTCTTCTATTTAAAATGTCCTCCAGCAACTCATCCTCTGTGTCGCTAACTCCATACCCATACCTCTCTGTTACTGCATGCTTCCTTTTCTCCGTACACTTTTTCCCTGCAAGTTCTTCAACTGTTCTGACAGGAAACAAACCATCCGTCATGTTAGCATACCGCCATCGTCTCATCCTGTCTTCATGATTCAATCCCCATACTCTTCCATCAACTAAACTATAACTCTTTGCACCTCTGTGTCTTTCCCTTTCATACATCTCATCTTCCAATTCACCTAAGGCTTCGAACTGTGTCGGTCTAGGTCTCGGTTCAAGTTTCATCATCTTTTCTCTCAAATTTTGAAGTACAGCTGTGCTAAACGAACCATTTTCTGGAAATGCCAATACTCCATCGCCTTGGGTATATTTCGCCCAATTTTCCAATCAAATGCAGGTATGATAGCCATATTTCAACATCATATGAGATGCTGGCGTTTTCGGCAGAGGAAGTACTTGTCCTTCCCTAGTCACAACCTTCTTGTCTTTCTTGAAAAAGTTTTTAAGCTTCGCAAACCATGACGGTTTCTCTCTACCATACTCATAATAAGCCATATTTCACTGTTCTTTTTCCCAAAACAAATACACACAATTCTTCACCACTCTGTTTTTTCTACTGCTCGGCTATTCGGACCTATCCCAGCGCGTCTCACACCAACGCACCAATCCGAAAGCTTTACGTCACTCTCACACTAACCAATACCAGCGCGTCTCACACTAACGCACCAATCAGAAAGCTCTTCGTTTTTCCACAACTGGCCAATACCAGCGCGGTTTTTGTTGACGTCAGCTCCACTCCTGTTTCTGCTGACCCCTCCTTTACAAAAATTATCGGCACTTTTCTTAACTTTTTCTTTTTGACTAAATCGATTAGTTACAACGTAAAACACATTACCATTGTCTGTTTTCTCTAAACAAAAGAGATAGTTTATTCTCACTTACAAGAATACTGTTTCGTTTGATAAGTGTAGCACTGCTCTCTACCTTACCCTTCTCTCAAGCAAGAGGTAAACCCGTTTCTCTGGGGTTAAAACACATGTGGAGACTATACTGCTCCTGAGAATTAAGGCCAAAGTTTCACAAGAAAACCTGTTGCTATTTTACTCAAATGCAATTCATGCGTGAAATTTCCCTAACATAACACAGTCCTGTGTTATCACCAATTTGAAATCAGACAATGCACAATTTCGTGTGACTTCTCTTGCCACACATGTCCACTTCCTACTTCCCGGAAGCTTCAAAATTCCGACTTACACATAACGTAATACAGACTCAACATAAAGTGTTAGACATGAATAAATCAATAATCAATAATCACCAAACTAATCTTTAGAAACCATAACTCTGCTACCAAGAAATCTGATCCAGCGCGGCTAATATAAATTTCTCCTTATGTCATCAATCCAGAGGAAACACTTACGCAACCTTTATCACTTAAAAACTTATGTCGGTGGGGCCCATGACACCGCATACATACATTCATTCAATCTCTGGATTATACACCCAAGGAGAAATGAGTTGCTGGACAAGCGGGATACCTTGTTAAATTTGACAGAATAATAATCTATACATTATATACATTATCCTTGGATCCTGTCGTTTCTAAACATCAAGATACTCCGCTATTCGGTCGATGGACCAACTAGTAGAATTAGTTACAAAGTAAGGTCCCGTTCCCGAGCAAAAGATAGGCTTTTCACATCAGTAAGTCAGTTCATTCAATATCAGTCCAGGTCTTGTGTGATATGATTCCTCTTTATTTATTTGATATAGCCGAAATGTAGCCAAATTTGGCTACATTTGGCTACATTTCGGCTATATCAAATAAATAAAGAGGAATCATATCACACAAGACCTGGACTGATATTGAATGAACTGACTTACTGATGTGAAAAGCCTATTTTTTGCTCGGGAAGGGGACCTTTGTGTACCAGCGGTATCAAAGGATTTTTGGATTCGTGGGTGGCCGTCTCTCAACTGTTCCCTTGAGCATTTTTTTGGATACTACTTGTATATATGTTCTCTGACTACTATAATGGTGTTGCGCGAGCTTTAACCTAGCCACACCTCAGAGTTAAATAGTAGAATTAGTTGATGGTGATCAAGACCAGCTCAATCACAATTAAAACCTTTAACATTTATTATTCATAAATTTATTAAAGAACCACAGACTCATTTTAGAGTTAGAATATAATTTTATCTAAAATTCTTCGAGCAAATAAGTAAAACTCTTTATTAAGTAAAACATTTTGAAATATCAATAAACATTTTAAGAAAGATTTTTAGGAAAAATGAGAAAATATGCATTACCCTCGGCCATGGGGCGATGACAAGAATGGTTCACCAAAGGAAGATGAACCGCAGATCACAGGATAGGACTCCCAAACTGACTGACTGTCCCGCTAACCTCCTCGGACGCAATCCTCCAGGGTAAATTCCCGCAACGGTCTCTTCCTTCCCCAGTCAAAGTCCAAAGTTCAAAATAACAGAGTATCTCGCAGCATCAAGGTGGAAAATGAAAAGCAAGCAGATAAATCACAACGTAAGAGCAGACTCTCTTATACCCTATTTTCTGGCTCTCTACACTTAAAAGTTGCAATCTTTAGGGGCAAGAATCACGCTAATTGGTCCATTGGAGGGGTGGTGATGGTCACCTCATCGCCCTCCTTGTTCGAACTGGTTTGGGGACAATAAAGCACACAATAAGTCTCATGATTGCAGTGTCAAAAGTAGTCCAATTTGTTAATCCATTTTGTAACGATCTTTGATGGTCACACATTAGTTCATCCATTGTCATTCGGCTTTTTCCCATCCGTTCCCAGGAATATATGCTGAACACTTGGCACGCTCCTCGTTGCAGGTCAGATTGGCCTTGACATCTCTCACTCCGGGCACAGGCCGCATACACGTGACTGGAGCATTCATTCTGCGTCTGCGCAGGGGCCATTTTATTCAATGCACGCGATCTCGTCCTTTCCAGCGGCCATTTTAGAAGCATGGCCTAGAAGGCCCGAACGAAACTAATATAAAACAAACACAATAGAAATTAAAATATGGAAAATAAGCCTTTCTGTTTACCACCCGCCATTTTAAAGACCCGTGTTAGATATTACCTAGCAGAAGCGACATTTAAAGCCATTTTACTTACCATCTGCATTCTTTGCCACAATACAATTCTATTACGCAACACAAATCATGCAATTCACTCTAATTACTACACAAATCACAATAGTTTCGTTAATTAGCTTCACATTTGTAAATAATTTAGATTTTGCACAAATCAGCATGTTGCCCACGTGTACTGTTTAATAAAGGGTTTGCATTTGTTGGTTAGTTCATGCGTTTCAAACGTTTAGTATCATTAATCATTATGAGGTCATTAACTTCCAAGGGGTACAAAATTATTTCGTTTCCCCTGCTCCATCAACACCCTTGACAGAGGAAATGCTCCACATGATGCCGGTATGGCTACATAACTATTGACTCCCCGGGTTTTATAGTATACATCCTACTTATTAATAGAGTAGAGGTGTGTCCGTTATTTTACCATAACATTATATACCATTTGGACATTATTCCTCTTTTCTTAGGACACCTTTAACATAGATAATACCCCACACAATGCCGCGGTGGCTACGCATAAGAGTGCCTGTTACCCCTGATTGTTCGTAATATACATCCTTTTCTGGAAACATACGGAGATGTGCACGTCATCTAATCATCGTGGAAATGTCAAAGGGAGCACTCACATATTCCACTGACAGCGTGTTGACACACGCATGGGGAGAGAATAAAGTTCTTGTTCTACCACAGCACAAAAAAGTGCTGTTTTCTGACTGTTCCTTAGCAACGCGGTGATGAGTGGTAACACCGCGGTCACGTGATACAGCCACGTCACGCCGTTCATGTCACATGATCAGCAACCGATCCGCTATTAGAGACGCAGTGGCACTGGGTCTCATAACCTCCACGGCGGTAATTGGACTTCGACCTGGCAGAGCACCATCCTTGACGAAGTAAGGAGTTGTAGGGGTGGGTTTTCGGCGGGATGGAGCTACGACTCGAGGCCACTTGTTCTATGAGCTACTTTGGGCCCGGCTACGAGTAAGCACACTATCATGTGCTGTTATATACTTTTCAACATATCACATGGCTACGGGGCACACCACTATGCTTCTCCATATATGTAGCGGTGTATTAAATAAGCCACCTTAATAACCTTACTGCCTGAGCGGTCCGTTGACAGAATTTTGAGGCTGCCGAATAACATGGGATCCCCGAGCCATACCAATGATTTTATGAATCACGATACATGTCCTGACCGGCACTGACCTATTGTGATCCCAGAAACCAACACAATGTTTCTTGCTACTGCTTAACTATATTTCTCTGTGTTTTTATTCTCCCCCAGAGTTTGACTACAGGGGGTCTCTCCCATTTACTCGCCAGTTTTAGCATGATTCTTATGTAAACTCGGTGAGTTGGGCCTTTCGCTGCTCAGCATGTGTGAGCGCGACGAGACTGATATGGACTTTGGTCCTATTAAGTATGTTTTCCTGCAAATATTTAGAGGGAAATTATCCCTTGCCTAAGATGATAGACCAATTGGGTCTAGATACATATGGAGGTAGTTCATACGTGCCACAAGGTGTTGAGAGGTATGAATGGGTACTGCGAGTATTCTGATTTTGTATTTTTGGCAGGTATCGGCACATGGGATATTGATTTCACTCTCTTTGTGTCTTCCCCCACAGATTAACTGATGTAAGTTACTTAGGGGTACTCTCACTCTGGAAACTACTGGTTCCAAGGATACCATATTCCAGGTACAGAGGGTAATACGCTATTGGGATCAGGAAGGTCCTGAGGAATGCTGGTGATGGAGCAAGGACTCGTAAATGAGACTTGCTTGGAGACAATCCTTTCATTTTAACTCACTAACGAATTACTAACAACGTGTTTGTGATTAATAACATGCATTTCCTTTACACGCGGAAGAAAATGAAGCTTGCTTATGTGTTTACTAACTGCAATAACATGAATGAAGGACTAAAACGCATTTTAACAAGGGATCTTTACTGCGCATGCGTCTACTGCATCTACGTAGTATGACGTACTAATGTTTGGAGGGAAAATCTCGCGCTTGCGCAAAGGTATTAAAAATGGCCGCTTGAAAACTAACATGCATGGCACCTGCTTGGCTGAAAATAGAAACTAAGTTTTATATTAACGCAAATGCAGAAAGAGTAATAATAAATGGAGTGGGTTAGAGTAGAGGTTGGTGGTATACAGTGAAATCATTTTATTTTGAGAAATAACATTTCTTCTTTTGACTTTATTATTAGTGCGCATTTGGGCCTTTCCAGCTTGTCTGAATTGAGCTGACTGACGTAACCCCACGCATGCGCATTCGAGAGAGAGTGCGGACAGATGAGTAAGGACTTCTCACGCGTCCAAGGCCAGCGAAGATGTGCCCTGGGAACATGAGGGTGAAGAGTTCATATGAAGGAGGTTTATTCATAACCTTGCAACATTTTGTATTAATAAAATTTGGAGATGTATGGGAAAGGAAATGATTTAATAAAGTTTGAGGGGAGGGATTTGACAACAATGGTTTAATGAAATAAGTGAAATGTAAGCATGGTGTGACCATCATCCCCCCTCGCCTGTCCAATCAGAGTTAGTATTTTGTCAAATTGAAACATTAATGGGTGGTACATGGCTATGGAAAGGTATAATTGAGGTAGTTTTAGTTAGTTAGGAGAGCTGACAGGGGAGAGCATTGACACGGGAGCACAGAAGCAGAGCTCGGGATGCTGTTGGTGCTGGGGGTGGTGCTGATGCTGTGAGACGCTGATGAAGAATTCGAATGCAGAACCATCTATTTAATTTAATTGGGTTAGAAAGAAGATCGCGGAAGAACCACGAGGAGGAAGAGAGTGTCAGAGAGGGGTGCGACGCAGTCGTCGGTATTTAGAGAGGTGAAGTATCCTGTCCTGATTCCTGTCCTGAAGTCTTTGTCTCCTGATCTATCCTGGGGACCCTTACCAGCCCTTTGGCCAGAGGGTTTGGTCTTCACACCATTCTGGGTAACTATGAATTCATCGCATTGATAGATGTTCTTCTCTCTCTGTCCTCTTCTTTCTGAGCATAGTTATTGTGTGGATCTGAATTGCTAATTGTTTTTAATGAGGTTTGATTGAAATTGACACTCTTGCGAATGAGGGTGTTTGTACTGAAACTTTGAGATGGTTCACACTAAATTAATTTAGATAAAGATTTTTAAACTTCCCGAGTCTGTGATTATTTCATTTAAATAGAAAATGTTTAATAAGTTATGTTAATTATCGCCATCAACTAGTTCACCTAATGGTCCATTGACCAGAGGAAAGAACTTTTTGATCAGTAAAAGGTTTAGTTTAATGTGAAATAACTAATCCTGATAGATGGAATACATAAACTAAAAACTCCAGCGGTCTACTTGGTGTTTAGTAAAAGTAAAGGTATATGGGCCCAGGTGAGTATATGGTAGTGGAGTACCTGCTTTTAGTACGCCGCTGGATCAGTTTTCTGGTAGCAGAGTTATGGTTATTAGTAACTAGCTTGGTGATAAGTATAGATTATTGATTATTTGATTTATGTTTTAACAAAAGAGTTAGTGTTCTCATTTTATGTTATCTGGAAAATTCCCGGGAATGAATAGCGGGTGGCGATAGAAACCACACTGCAGTGAGGTTACTCGTCTGTTGGAATAACACTGAGAAGCTAGGTAGGGCTGGCAGTGTTAAAGTAGGGACTATTTCTGTGTAAAAAGGAGAGAGTGATTGATTGCAAAGAGTTCGCTGGTGAAACTTTAGGCGTTATATCACCTAGAAAGGGTAACCCTGAAGGAGTAGCAGGTTCTTCTGAGCTAGATTGATAGCAAAGGAGTTCGCGGGTGAAATTTTGGTCTCGATTTTCCCAAAACGGGTGAGACCGGAGAAGTAGCAGGTTCTCTGGAGCTTGAATGAAGGGTAAGTGGAAGGGTTTTACTCGCAGTATATGAAGAGTAAGTGGAAAGTTTTACTTGCAGTGGAAAGAAATAAACTATCCTTTGATTTAGCGGAACAGACAGAGTAGCGAATGTTTTTATGTCGTTAATAACAAAGAATTGTAAGGAAAATATCGAGAAATAAAGTTTTCGTTTTACCTTGTGAAGGGAGGGTTAGTTGCCGGAGTGGTACTGAAGTCACAGCGAGCCGCGCTGGGATTGGTGGAAACAGCGGGCGTGTGACAGGAGCAGCCTTGTAAAGGAGGGGTCAGTAGTAAGGAGCAGAACTGACGTCAGAAAAAGGTCACGCTGGCATTGGTCAGATCACGAGCGTGAGCCTGATTTGATTGGATAGTTAGTTAGAAGCCGCGCTAGGATTGGTGGAGAGAAGGATTGTATGCGGGATCTTGATTTGACTGTTAGTGCAAGGCGTACAGGTAGAAGATTTCAAGGGTTTGCAGAGTACAATTTCTTATATCGTTCTTCGAGGATGTATGGAGAGAAAAGAAAGATGTCATTTTTAAAGAAAATTAAGAATTTCTTTGTAAAGGATACGCCTGTGTTGACTAGAGAGGGAATTCCTATTCCGCCACCGAAGACACCAGCATCATTTATGATGATGGAAAGAGGATATCATACTTGCGTGTGGTTGGAAAACTGGATAGAATATACAAAGGATGATGGAGTGTTAGCTTTTCTAAAATATGGTATGTTTAATGGAAGGATTCTTCAGAATTTGAGATTGAACATGAATGATTTAGAACCTACACCTAGGTTAACTCAATATGAGGCTTTGGAAGAATGGGAGACTGAGTCATATGAAAGAGAGAAATGCAGAGGTGGAAGGTATAGAGGATTCTTTCCCAGACACTTGCATGAGTCACGCGAAGGGCAGATGAAACAATGGAGGAGAGCTATGGTATCAGAAGGTTTATATCCAGTGTTAATGGCTGAGGAACAGTCTGGAGGAAAATGTAAGGAGAAAACGAAACACATGAATTCAGCAGGATATGGTGAATCAGATGACGAGTTGTTAGAGGACATTTTAATTAAGAATCCACCGACATACCAAGAAGCAACTAGTAAAGTTACCCCAAGTGCACCAGTAATGGGAATGCCATTAACCCCACAGATTTTACATGATACATCATATAACAGAGTATTGCAGGCTAATGAAAGAGATGCTTTGAATAAAACTAGAGAAGAATTAGTTCAAAAGATAAGTCAATTAAATTTTAATACTGAAGCCTTGACAGTACCAGTGACTATTGGTCCGGTAATTCCATTGTATGGAGATAATAAGATTTGCCAGAAATCACAACCTGTGACAATTCCATTAAATAGTCCCAGAAAAGAAATAATAATTTCAGATGATCAGGTTAGCGAAAGTGAGTCAGTTATTTCATTAATGGATCTCCCAAATGTGGAATCCTCAACTGAAACACCGAAGAGAAATACACCTATGAAGTTAAGAGAAAAGAGATCTTTAGTACCTATAAGAACTGAAGGTGCAACAGTAGTTACCCCTGAAGAAATAGAGAGATGGGCACAAGAAATAGATAATCGAAATCCACCACCAAAGATTTTAGACATCAGCAGATTGAAAGTGGAATTGGAAGAAATGATGACAGGATGTGTGGGCATAGAAAGATTGAATGTTTATATTGAGGAAGAATTGTTATATTTATGTAGGAGTATAACCAGAAGAGTAAGAGTATTTCATGAGAGATTGACTGAAGTTGCTTCAGAGATTGGAATAGACATAGGGAAATCAAAGTTGTTACAGAAACCATATCGAGTGGACTTCACTGATAAAGATTTAGAAAGTGTAAATGCTTCTGGAAAGAGACTACAGATAAAGGAATTCATGGGCATTTTACGAAAATGGGGAGACATTGATAAATGGAGAATTAGATGGATAAGAAAGAAAGAGGAAGTACAAGCGAGAGAAGCAGCAGCTGCCTTTCCAGTGAGAGAAACAGGCAAGGTGGAAAAATTGTGTCCCATGAGAGAGGTTCCTGGAGGTGGATATGTCCATGTTCCTTGGAGTAGACAAGATATTTTGTCATTTACAAATGATTTTCCAAAATTGAGAGAAAAACCAGTGGAATGGTATAAACAAGTAGAGAGATTTGTGAAGGTCTCAAAAGTTTTATTGAAGGATTTGGATGGTCTATTTGATATAGTGGTACCTGCTGATTTATGGACAGAATGTAAAATTACGATTGATTGGCCAAATGAGGAGTACCCTAGAGATTCAAAGACAGGAGCACCCTCAGAGGAGGTGATGAAAAAGTATCATCAAGTGATAACGTATTTGAAAGGGAAAATTCCTCCTAAAGAAACAGACTGGGTGAAAATAGACAGAACAACAAAGGAACCAAATGAATCTGTACATGCGCACTATGAAAGGTTATTGCAGGTGTTTAAGCAGTATAGCGGTTTTGAGAATATTGGTGATAAAGATATGGGACATTTTGTGTACCGATTTGTATATGGTTTGAAAACAGAGATTAGTCAGATGATACAGCAGCATATGTTGTGTTGGCAAAGCAAGACAGTGGATGAGATTTTAAAGTACGCAAAATATTGTGGCAATGACATTGAGGCCAGGCGTAGGAAGTTAAAAGAGAAAATGATGTGGGCACAAGTTAAATTGGCAGAACAGCAAGAAGAGAAAACAAATGACCAAAATAATAATCAAGTGAAAGAACAGAGTCAGAATAATCAAGGAGGAAATGGCAATAAATATAGGGGACGAATGGATAGAGAAGAAGCGAAAAAGAAGTTTCCTTGTCATGCGTGCGGAAAGCTTGGACATTGGAAGAACGAGTGTAAGAGTACTCAGAGTAATAAGAGTAATAATGGGCCAAATCAAAATTTAATCCCACAGATGCAGAATGAAGTACTAATGAATCAGCAGCAGCGGGTAGTTACTCCACAATATCAGGTGCCACCAGCTCCTATGCCAAATTTTGTGAATCATCAAAGTTTCAGTGCGAAATCCGGATTTCAAGGAGAAAGTGGTAAGAATAACAGAACAATTACCCAATATTATTTGCAGAATGATGACAAAAATTCAGGTGATATGCAATGACGGTGCCTGAGGGGGGAGGAAGAGGAGTGCGTGCTTGGCGCATCCTTGCCGGTAGATCAGTCAGGTCCATTTGTTGATGGGAAGGTAGAAGGTAAAGACATTACTTTCTTATTGGATACTGGTGCTACCAGGTCTACTGTGAGAACAGCAGACATCCCAAACCTGCCCCTCTCGGGAGAATCAATCCAAGTTGTAGGCGTATCCAACCAACAGATTAGAACCCCAATCACCAAACCAATGGAAGTGCATATTGGGAACTTTAAAGAAATGCATCGGTTCGTAGTTTGCGATTCTAGTCCTGTAAATCTGTTGGGAAGAGATCCCTTGTGCAAAATGAATTGCACGATCTATTGTACACCGGATGGTATCGCTTTCCAAACCCCTGATGAAGACGTTGTTTACAAAATGATGTTAGCAAAACAAGGAACGGAAGTAGATGAAATGTTCTCGCTAATAACTGAAAATGAATTACCTGAAGAGTTGAGAGCCACAGTTAATCCAGACGTGTGGTATTTTACAGGAAAAGACATTGGGCTAATGACTAATATAGACCCAGTAAAAGTGACAGTGAAAGAAGGTGCAGTGTATCCAAATACCCGACAGTACAAAATGAGTCCAGAAGTAAAAGCAGGAGTTATTCCAGAAATTGAACGAATGGTGAAACAAGGTATTTTAAAAGAAGTGATGGGTAGTCCTTGTAATTCGCCAATAATAGGACTAAAGAAGCCCAGCGGAAAGTATAGAATAGTGCAAGATTTACGAAAAATAAATAAAATTGTGGTTCCCTGTTGTCCAATGGTGCCAAATCCAGCCGTGATTCGTTATCAGATACCATGGAATGCAGGATGGTTCACAGTAATTGATTTATGCCAAGCGTTCTTTTCTATTCCTTTGCACCCAGACAGCCAATATCTTTTTACGTTTAAGTTTGAGGATCGTATTTACGCATGGTGTCGAGTTCCTCAAGGGTACACAGAGAGTCCTTCAATTTTTAATCAGATTCTGAAAAAGGGGCTAGAGTCATTGGTTATGCCTGGAAAATCTGTTCTGGTTCAGTACATTGATGACCTATTGGTGGCATCAAAAACACGAGAAGATTGTGTCACAGATACAATTGCATTACTGAACCATTTGGCTGAAGGAGGACACAAAGTGTCTCCAGAAAAATTACAGTTCTGCCAACAAGAAGTTAGATATTTAGGACATAAAATAGAAAGAGGAGTTAGAAAAGTGACACCGGAAAGAATAAAAATATTCAAAGAAATGCAATTGCCGCAGACTCAAAGAGAAATGAGAATGTTTCTAGGAGTGGTTGGATACTGTAGGCAATGGATTAATGGTTTTTCGATTTTAGCAAAACCATTAATACAGAAGATTTGGAAAAGAGCAAAGCATCCGATTGAATGGAATGATGACTGCCTAGAAGCATTTGTGAGACTAAGAAATTGTTTGTGTGAGGCTCCTGCCTTGGGCATGCCTGATTATTCGAAAGATTTTGCATTGTTTTGTTGTGAGAGAGAAAAGTGTGCACTTTCAGTATTAACACAGAGACATGGATTGAGTCGACGTCCAGTGGCATATTTTTCAGCTACATTGGACCCAGTGGCTTCAGCATTGCCTGGCTGCTTAAAAGCAGTATCTGCTACTTGTATGAGTCTGGAGCAAAGTGAGTCGATAGTGATGGGACATCCGGTAAAAGTTTTTGTTCCACACTCAGTTGAGATTCTTTTGACAAGAACAAGAACACAGCATCTCACTCCTAGTCGATTGACTAAGTATGAAAGAGTGATTTTGGGAGCTGAAAATGTGACTGTGATAAGGTGTACGATCATGAACCCAGCTACTCTATTGCCAGACCCCTGCGATGAAGAAGTGAGAGATGAAAGTGATCATGATTGTTTGGACGTGACTGAGTTATGCACGAAGCCCCAGCCGGACATAAAAGAGACCCCTTTGAAAGAGGCTGACCATGAGTTATTTGTAGACGGTTCCTGCCTCAGAACGCAAGAAGGGGGACTAAGTGCCGCATAAGCTGTTTGTAAAATATCTGGGGTAATTGAAGCATCCTGTTTACCTGGGGTCAAGTCTGCACAAGTAGCTGAATTGGTGGCCTTAACGATGGCATGTAAAAAAGGGAAAAATTGGAGAGTAACCATATTTACGGACAGTCAATATGGGTTCGGGGTTGTGCACGACTTCGGCCAGCTCTAGATGCAGAGGGGATTTCTGACTTCTTCAGGATCTCCTGTCAGAAACAGCAAAAATGTGAAAGATTTGTTAGAAGCATTACAATTGCCAAAAGAGATAGCAGTTGTAAAATGTGCTGCACATCAGTCAGGAAATGACTATGTGACTGCTGGCAACAATTATGCTGCCAAAAATACAGTGGCCATAAACCGAAAAATTGAAACGGGTGAAACCAGATGCCAACTTATGTTTTTCTCAGTACCAGAAACATGGGATGAGATTAGACAATTGCGGAAAGAGGCTGAGAAAAAGGAAAAGGAAATTTGGATAAAGGCAGCTTGTACAAAAAGACCAGAAGATGAGGTATGGGTGTATATAGATGGAAGACCAGTCATGCCAGATTGTCTGCTTTCAAAAATGGCAAGAGTGTATCATGGAGCAACACACATAGGGAGAGACTCAATGATCAGATTATTCAGACAGAGTTGGTATAATCCGAAGTTCAGGGTAATCGCAGAAAGACTTTGCCAAAGATGCTTAACCTGTCAGCAGCAAAATCCAGGTAGGAAGACAGTGGTTAGCTGGGGAAAGATTGGAAAGGCAGAAGGACCCTTCACCAGATTACAGTTGGATTTTATCGAATTGCCCCCATGTAATGGACTGAAATATATACTTGTCATAGTATGCCTTTTCTCAAGATGGGTGGAAGCCTATCCCACTCGAAGAAATGACAGTCTTAAAGTTGCAAAATTGTTGTTGAGGGAGCTAGGTCCACGATTTGGTTTTCCGGTCACTTTGGAATCGGATAGAGGCCCTCATTTTAATAATGAAATAATTCGATTAATCTGTGCTGCATTTAACATTGAACAAAAACTGCACTGTGCTTATCGTCCAGAGGCTTCTGGAATTGTTGAGCAATTGAATGGCACAATCAAGTCAAGATTGGGAAAGGTGTGTGCATCCACAAAGCTGAAATGGCCAGATGCATTACCTCTTGTACTGATGGTTCTCAGAAGTATTCCAGACAGAAAAACAGGAATGATCCCACATGAGGTCCTCATGGGAAGAGCCATGAGACAGGCATTTATTCCTGGAAATAAACTAATGAGTATAACTGATGATCTGGTATTGGACTATTGCAAAGGATTGGCTGAAATGGTGCATTCTGTCTCCCACCAGGTTGGAGAAGACGCAGTTGAGAGACAGCCAGACCAAGCGCATGATTTGAATCCTGGAGACTGGGTGTTAGTGAAGAAACACGCAAGAAAGTCGTGTCTAGCACCAAGGTGGGACAAACCAAGGCAAGTCATACTAGTCACTACCACAGCAGTGAAGTGTGCAGGTTTGCCCAATTGGATTCATGCCAGCCATACCAGAAGAGTTCCGAGCCCATCAAAACAACAAGAGCAACCACTGACTGAACAGGCTGAAGCATCAGGAGTTGTCAACTGTGAAATTGAAGAATCTAGAGTGATAGATTCTGAAAGACAACCATATGATGAACAGCCAAGTATAGATCAGGAAGAGTGGATACCAGTGATTGAAGTAACTGATGATACTATTGAAACAAGAAGAAGAACAGAACTGAAAAGACAGGAAAGTAGTCAGGAAGAGACAGGGGAAGAAGAACACACTCAGGTGGAAAATAAAAAAGACTTTCACGAACCTGAGGAGGGAAAACTAGAAGAACACGTTCAGGCGGAAGAAGAAAAGTTTGAGTTAAGACCTGAACAGGATCAGATAGAGTTAGAAGAACAGGTTCAGGCAAAAGAAGAAAGGTATGAAGTAAGACCTGAACAGGGTCAGATAGAATTAGAAGAACAAGCTCAGGAAGAAGAAGAACAAAATACGGTAGAACCTGAGCAGGTGGAAGCAAAAGCAGGTACAAGCACAGAAAATAAAGAATCAGAAGAGATTGTGCCAAAAATAAATGAAATAAAAAGAACTTTACAAGGAGATAAAGAAGGTGAAAACGCAGTACAAATCAAAAGAATTAGAAAGGGAGACAATTGGCCAACTGGAGTAAAGAAACTAAAGTATCGCTTGAGAAAATCTGAAAAGAGACCTGAACAAGTAAATGAAGTCACAAGTCAGACACAATCTAAACAAACCTTGGCAAAAATAACTCAAAGAAGTCCAAGATTGAGACATTTAAACAGGAGATACAAGGCTCCTGAATGGACTTACGTAACACTCGAGGAATTTGAATCCCTAGATCTGACTGATGAAACAGAAGAAATTCATATTGTTCAGATTGATGAAAGCAAATTGAGGACTCCTTAAAACAAAAAGGAAAATTAAACTGACAAAGAAAGGAGAAAGAGAAAAGAAATTTTCTCAGGAATAAAATGGCTGAAACTGAAGTTACTGAGAGACCAAAACGTGGATTAAAAAGAAAGTGTTTTAGATTCTGTTTTTGTAGTATTTTATTAGTAGCATTAGTATGGTTATTCCTAACAGTAGGAGTACCTTTGTTAATGAAAACAAGTGACAAGAATAATACAGATACTAATACTAAGGCAGATAAAATAAAAGACACTAAAATAGAAATAGGGGTAGAAGATGAAGTAAACTATCACAATGAATCAGATTATAATACGTCTTCAAATGTGTTTATTAGATTGTTATTTCAGTATGTGAATACTATGGAAATTAGTAACTGTTACGTGTGTATGAAGTTACCCTCATCAGTATCGGAAGGGGTGACATATCACCATATACCTTTGACGTATGGTGTGTCATGTAGTATTTTATCAAGTTTATTTTATGCTACAGGGAGACTTCAATATTTTTATTCAGATACAGATGTAGTATTTTCAGAATTACCTATTAGAAAGAATATGAATCCAGTAGCCAGTAGTAAAAATGCACAGTTTATGGGTGAATTTTTCTTAACAATGAGTTCAATAGATATAGTTCAGGCACATAAAGATAATCTAACATGTACATTAAGAAAAGAAGAAAAAGAATTTTTGGATTTAGTAGAAGAAAGGAGACAGGATTTAATAAAGAAAGCGACTGAACAGAAAACCCATGTACCTCCATGGGCTGAGAAAGAGGGAATCTATGCAAATGGCAAGGCTCATGCTGCGATGTCCCTGGATTTCGTGAAAAGGGGAAAATTCTGCCTCCATAGATTAAAGACAGATTATAACAATAATTACATTGGTTCCAGTGAATGTGAACACAACTTCCTAATTTTAGGAGGGTCGGGACTAAAAGGGGGAACTGATCCTGTATTTCCAGGAGTGTATTATGTTTGTGGGAACAACGCCTATTATAGGTTACCTGCAAGATGGTACGGGAGCTGCTACTTTGGAATAGTTTTTCCAAAAATCTATCATGTAGACAGAATCAGTGGAACCAATGGAAATTCTAATGGACTAACACGTAGGAGAAGAGCTAGTTTTTCTGAAATTGTAGGAGACATTTTTAGTACATTGATACCCTCAGTTGGAGTCATTCTTAATTCACGGAAAACTTGTAAGTTATCAACCATAGTTGATCGTCTTTCTACAGATACTGCAGGAGGATTCTTAATGATTAACGCAGAAATGGTTGCAATCAGGTCTATGGTTTTACAGAACCGTCTTGCTCTTGATATATTGTTAGCAAAAGAAGGTGGAGTCTGTGGTATGTTGAAAATTCAACATTGCTGCACTTATATTCCGGACAAGAGCAGAGAAATTAAAGGATATCTTGAAAACATTACAAGAATGCATAAAGATTTGACCCAACTGGAGGTTGATGGTGTGTGGGGAAGACTAACAAAAAGTATAACATCAATAGGGAAATGGTTTGTCGGTTTTGGGAAAAGTTTTTTAGGTCAAATAATAATACCTTTAGTTATGATAGTAACAGTAGTGATGATAATAATGATTACATATAAGTGTTGTAGAAAAGGGAGAAAAGAGAAAATACATTTTGAAAGAAAAGGAAAGGGACAGAAATGAAAAAGAAAATATGATGAAATACAGCTGGAAGAAATGAAAGGCAGATTATACAAGAAAGTGAGGGACTTAGAAAGAAACGAGTTGATTGATGGAAAATTGAGAGGAGAAATAGAGAAAACTGAGAGGTGCTAAAGTTGGTATCTGGGATGGGATGGGAAATTTTGTGATAGCTTAAGATGCCATCAGAGAGGGGATTGATGGAGCAAGGACTCGTAAATGAGACTTGCTCGGAGACAATCCTTTAGTTTTAACTCACTAACGAATTACTAACAACGTGTTTGGGATTAATAACATGCATTTCCTTGACACGCGGAAGAAAATGAAGCTTGCTTATGTGTTTACTAACTGCAATAACATGAACGAAGGACTGAAATGCATTTTAACAAGGGATCTTTACTGCGCATGTGTCTACTGCATCTAAGTAGTATGACGTACTAATGCTTGGAGGTAAAATCTTGCGCTTGCGCAAAGGTATTAAAAATGGCCGCTTGAAAACTCACATGCATGGCACCTACTTGGCTGAAAATAGAAAATAAGTTTTATATTAACGCAAATGCAGAAAGAGTAATAATAAATGGAGTGGGTTAGAGTATAGGTTGGTGGTATATAGTGAAATCATTTTATTTTGAGAAATAACATTTCTTATTTTGACTTTATTATTAGTGCGCATTTGGGCCTTTCCAGCTTGTCTGAATTGAGCTGACTGACGTAACCCCACGCATGCACACTCGAGAGAGAGTGCGGACAGATGAGTAAGGACTTGTCACGCGTCCAAGGCCAGCGTAGATGTGCCCTGGGAACATGAGGGTGAAGAGTTCATATGAAGGAGCTTTATTCATAACCTTGCAACATTTTGTATTAATACATTTTGGAGATGTATGGGAAAGGAAATGATTTAATAAAGTTTGAGGGGAGGGATTTGACAACAATGGTTTAATGAAATAAGTGAAATGTAAGCATGGTGTGACGATCATCCCCCCTCGCCTGTCCAATCAGAGTTAGTATTTTGTCAAATTGAAACATTAATGGGTGGTACATGGCTATGGAAATGTATAATTGAGGTAGTTTTAGTTAGTTAGGAGAGCTGACAGGGGAGAGCATTGACACAGGAGCACAGAAGCAGAGCTCGGGATGCTGTCGGTGCTGGGGGTGGTGCTGATGCTGTGAGACGCTGATGAAGAATTTGAATGCAGAACCATCTATTTAATTTAATTGGGTTAGAAAGAAGATCGCGGAAGAACCACGAGGAGGAAGAGAGTGTCAGAGAGGGGTGCGACGCAGTCGTCGGTATTTAGAGAGGTGAAGTATCCTGTCCTGATTCCTGTCCTGAAGTCTTTGTCTCCTGATCTATCCTGGGGACCCTTACCAGGCCTTTGGCCAGAGGGTTTGATCTTCACACCATTCTGGGTAACTATGAATTCATCGCATTGATAGATGTTCTTCTCTCTCTGTCCTCTTCTTTCTGAGCATAGTTATTGTGTGGATCTGAATTGCTAATTGTTTTTAATGAGGTTTGATTGAAATTGACACTCTTGCGAATGAGGGTGTTTGAACTGAAACTTTGAGATGGTTCACACTCAATTAATTTAGATAAAGATTTTTAAACTTCCCAGTCTGTGATTATTTCATTTAAATAGAAAATGTTTAATAAGTTATGTTAATTGTCGCCATCAACTAGTTCACCTAATGGTCCATTGACCAGAGGAAAGAACTTTTTGATCAGTAAAAGGGTTATTTTAATGTGAAATAACTAATCCTGATAGATGGAACTCATAAACTAAAAACTCCAGCGGTCTACTTGGTGTTTAGTGAAAGTAAAGGTATATGGGCCCAGGTGAGTATATGGTAGTGGAGTACCTGCTGTTAGTATGCCGCTGGATCACTGGTGTGACCCAACACGCACTTGCAACACGGCAGAAACATGTCAACACTTTGGCAGTAAGGAGGGGTGAAGGAACTAATAATCCTTTCCTATCACCACCATCCTTCAAGTTTTTAGATCTAGCCGATGGGTCCCGGAATAAATTGAGCAGAGACACCACCGTACTAGTTTTAACCTTCACTGCACTTTTCTTTTGGAGATCCCAAATATATCTGTACATTATTTGTGTGTTTGTTGTATCGTCTCCCCCTCCCTTTTGCTCCACCCCAGGCCTCTGCGCGGGGTGTATTGAAGCAAGCCCAATGATGAAGCATGTCACAATTTTGTGAGTGAGGGCAGTATTTTCACACTGAGCACATGTCACCCTATTAATACCACTCGCTACTCCTCCGTTTGTGTTATAGCTGATGTGAAGTGCCAGCAGCACTAAGTGCAACAAGTGCACATTGTAAAGGAATGTTAGGCTATTTGGGCGGTTGGGATGATGAGTGTGCCATGTTGCTGGTTTTGTCTCAGAAGGTGACATGTAGTCTGTAATCATTATGGCATTAAAGGCAGTGTCTTATTGAGGATGTTGGGGGCCCGAGCAAGAAGTGTTTTGGAGTCTCTTTTCAGAAAGACTTTGAACTCTATTGCCCATTTTATTTTACTAATTCAAGCCTTTCATGCTAAACAATATAGACATTAAAGGCTGAGATAGAGAAATAATCAGAAATGGGAAACAGAAAAGTTTCATTTCCAAGGGGCTCCTTGGAACGTGGGGCCCTGGGCAATGCTCCACTTTGCCCTTGCTTTAAAACATCTCGGACATGTGAAATACCAATCCTAGCTGCAGTAGGGGTGGATCCCAAAACAGACAGAATGCTTATTACAATGCAACTCTCCCCTGGACAGTACACACAGACCCTGGTGACTGATTCGGTCTGAGGTACTTCAACTTCAATTTACAATCTAGGAACAATTGTTCATATAAAAGTCTAGGAGCCTATAACATTAATAAATGCATTAGCTCACTGAGCATAGTATAGGCACTTCCCTCCCTTTTATGGCCTCAATGACTGCTTCTCTCGCTTTCATCAAACCTGGACATACAAATTACCCTCTTGGAGAGTACTGGTCTCTTCTTGGTCAATGGCAGAGACCCTTCTACCTGTCATCAAATCTCAGAGCACAAAAGTCAAAAAGTTCTGATTTGAGAAGATGTTAACCCCTTCGCTGCTAGGCCTTTCCCCCCCCCTGTGCTAAGCCTTTTTTTGGCTATTTGGGGTAGTTCGCGCTTAGGCCCCTGTAACTTTTTGACCACATGAGGTATCCACGCCAAATTTGCGTCCTTTTTTCCCAACATTATGGGGATTCTAAAGGTACCCAGGGTTTGTGGATTCCCCTGGAGGGGATCCAGAAATTAGCCGAAATACAGCTAAAATGTTTTTTTTTTTTTTAAATGGGAAAAAAGGGCTACAGATGAAAGCGTCTGGTTTTTTCCCTGCAAATGGTATCAAAAAAGGGGTTGTGGTGCTGAAATCACCATCTTCCCAGCTTTCAGGGACAAGCAGACTTTTGTCAGAAAACCAACATTTTTTACACAGTTTCGCATTTTTGTGGGACATAGCTTATTTTTGCAATTTTTTGTGCTTTCAACCTCCTTCCAGTTAATGGTAGAAATGGGTATGAAAGCAATAATGGATCCTGGAAAGATAAACATTTTAGAAAAGTAGACAAAATTCTGAATTCAGCAAGAGTCATTTGTGAGATCGTTCAAGGTTTCTTCATAGAAACTAACAGTTAAATATAGGAAAAATTGAAAATTAGTTGAAAAAAACAGCCATTTGTGTCAACGTTTTCAACTGTAACTTCTTCTAATTATGACAGCTGTTTGAAAGCAATATACCGTTACATTTGATGGACATTTCTGGTTGTGGGGATATATAGGAGTTGTAGGTTCACCAAGAACCAGACGAACCCAGAGCCAATAACTGAGCAGCATCTTGCAATGGTTTTTTATTATATACCAGGTATATAGCAATTATTTTGGGAAAATGTAGACATGGAAAAATCGGTATGAAAGACACCTATGTATTTCTGAAATGGGAACAAAATATAGAGTTTAGAAACAGTAGATATTTGCACATTTCCGAAATTGGGAGTACCCATACTAGCATGAGAATTATAGGTCATTTTTCAAAATGACTTCTTTTACACATTGTCTTTCATTTGGAAGGCAGAAATGCATCGAAAGTCAATAGGTAATAACAGTTGCTCTACAATTCTGTGTTACCCTATGTCTCCCGATAAAAATGGTACCTCACTTGTGTGGGTAGGCCTGGTGCCCGCAACAGAAAACGGCCCAAAACGCAACGTTGCCACACCACATTTTCACAGTGAAAATTGACCCTTTTTTTGAAAAGTGCCTAGCTGTAGTTTTTGAACCCTAGCTCTGCCAACACCTAGGGAAACCTAGAAAACCTATACATTTGTGAAAACTAGACACCCAGGGGAATCTAGGATGGGGTGACTTGACTGGCTCTCACCAGGTTCTGTTACCCAGAATCCCTTGCAAACCTGAAAAATTGTAAAAAAACCCACATTTTCCTCACATTTCTGTGGTGGAAAGTTCTGGAATCTGCGTGGATCCACAAAATTCTACCCACCCCGCGTTCCCCAAAGCCTTCCGAGAAAAATGGTACCTCACTTGTGTGGGTAGGCCTAGTGCCCGCGACAGGAAACGGCCCAAAACGCAAGGTGGACACACCACATTTTCACAGTGAAAAATGACCCTTTTTTTGCAAAGTGCCTAGCTGTAGATTTTGAACCCTAGCTCTGCCGGCACCTAGGAAAACCCAGCAAACCTATACATTTTTGTAAACTAGACACCCAGGGGAATCTAGGATGGGGTGACTTGTCTGGCTCTCATCAGGTTCTGTTACCCAGAATCCCTTGCAAACCTCAAAATGTGTATAAAAAACAAATTTTCCTCACATTTCTGTGGTGGAAAGTTCTGGATCCACGCAGATTCCAGAACTTTCCACCCCAAAAATGTGAGGAAAATGTGGGTTTTTAGACAAAGTTTGAGGTTTGCAAGGGATTCTGGGTAACAGAACCTGGTGAGAGGCACACAAGTCACCCCATCCTGGATTCCCCTTGGTGTCTAGTTTTCAAAAATGTACAGGTTTGCTAAGTTTCCCTATGTGCCGGCTGCGCTAGGGCCCAAAATCCACAGGTAGGCACATCCTGAAGAAAAATCAGTGCCTAGTGGGCTTTCTGCCGCCCTGTTGAGGGGGAAAATCGAGGGCTATTGCCCCGATATGCCCCCAAGGGGGGCAGAAAGACTGTGGCTATTCTTTTGGGGGGGTGGGGGCATTGGGATGCCCATTCTGGGAAGCCCCCACCCCTACTAATAGAAAAGCCAGCATAATCACTGGCACCTAGTGGACTTTCTGTCCCCCCGGGGGGCAGATCAGGGACTACTGCCCCATCTGCCTCCTGGGGGGGGGGCAGAAAGGCTGTGGCATCTTTTTTTGGGGGTTGGGGGCATTGGCATGCCCATTCTGGGCAACCCCCACCCCGAACTTTTGAAAAAAAAATCCCTGGTGGCTAGTGGGCTTTCTGTCCCACCCGGGGGGGGGGGCAGATAAGGGGCTATTGCCCCATCTGCCTCCCAGGGGGGGGCAGAAAGACTGTATCATTTTTTTTGGGGGTGGGGGCCTTGACATGCCCATTCTGGGCAACCCCCACCCCTACCTATATAAAAAAAAAATCCCTGGTGCTTAGTGGGCTTTCTGCCCTCCCCTGGGGGCAGATCAGGGGCTATTGCCCCCATCTTCCTCCTGGAGGGGCAGCAAGTCTTTAGTTTTCTTTGGGGAGGTAGGGTGGGGGCATTAGCATGCCCATTCTGGGCAGCCCCCACCCCGGGTCTATAAAAAAAAGAATCCCTGGTGTCTAGGGTGCTTTCTGCCCCCACGGGGGCAGAAAGACTGGAATTTTGTGGGGGGGAGGGGTGGGGGCATTGGCATGCCCATCTTTGGCAGCCCCCACCCCTAAATTAATCGTAAAAAAAAAAACCTGGCGTCTAGTGGGCTTTCTGCCCCCCTGGGGGGCAGATTGGGGGCTACCGCCCCCATCTGCACCCAGGGGGGGCAGAAAGACTGTTATTGTGCAGGGGGGGTTTGGGGGCTTTGGCATGCCCATAATGGGCAGCCCCCACCCCTAATTTACATAATAAAATAAATCCCTGGTTTCTAGTGGGCTTTCTGTCCCCCGGGGGGGCAGATTGGGGGCTACTGCTCCCATATGCCCCCCAGGGGGGGCAGAAAGACTGGAATTTTGTGGGGGGAGGGGTGGGGGCATTGCCATGCCCATATTGGGCAGCCCCCACCCCTAATTATAATTTTCAAAAAAATCCCTGGTATCTAGTGGGCTTTCTGCCCCCCAAGGGGGGCAGAAAGACTGTGTTTTTACGGCCGGGGGGGTGCGGGCATTGGCATGCCCATATTGGGCAGCCCCCACCCCTAAATAAAATGTAAACAAAAATCCCTGGTATCTAGTGGGCTTTCTGCCCCCCCGGGGGGGCAGATTGGGGGCTACTGCCCCATCTGCCCCCCAGGGGGAGCAGAAAGACTAAATTTGCCCAAAATAATATGGGGGGAGCAAAGGCCCTTGCCCAAGGGGCCGCTCCCCCCTCCCTGGTGCCTAGTGGGTGGATCCCTGCTTAGGGATCGCCTTCCTGGGGTGATCCCCAAGCAGGGATCCACTAGGGAGGGGTACCATTGGAAAGGGGAGATTCTCCCTTTCCAATGATACCTCTCCTGACTTTCTACGTGCTCAGGGGGCTGAGATAGCCCCTGAGCACGTAGAAAGTGAAACTGAAATAAGCCTCTTGGCTCATTTCAGTTTCATTTTCATTGCAATGACGTCAGCGCGCCATGCGCGCGATCGGCATTGCAATGAAAATGTAAATTGGCCTCGGGAGGTTGGGGAGTTGGCCTCGGGAGGTTGGGGAAGCTCTTCCCCAACCTCCCGAGGCCAATAAAAAAAAGGGAAATCCCTCTGCTGTCTGCAGCAGAGGGATTTAGTGCCCCTGTTCTCATGACGGAATGGTTCCGTCATGAGCACAGGAGCACCGGTGCTCATGACGGAACCATTCCGTCATGAGCGCCGAAGGGGTTAAGAAAGGGTGCTCATCCGGACATAAATTAAGCTGATACAAATGTTGAATAGGCCCATATATTGGGTATAACAACTCTCCATCACAGTCACAAGTGTTTAGGAATATGCCAGAAGACTCCTTGAAACAGAGACATAAAATTGGGCAGCCAAGTTCTAGCTCAAAGCAATGTGGTATGTTGAAGGCCTATAAAAAGTAAGTGTGGAGTAGATTTCAAGCAATCATGGAGACTATGAGACAGGGTTAAACTGTCCATTGCTGAAGTCAACAGGAAGCCTGTAAAGTCTGTATCTTTATACAAATACAAACATCTTCAAAGTCCGCCCATGTATGTTGCGCTAGAGGTTAACAGGTTGGGTCAACCTCTCAGAAATGGTCATGTTGTCCATAACAACTAGATGGGTGGATGTTGTAAAAGTGGGTGAAAGGGTTCAGTGTATCTGATCTGAACTACATCTACACACAACTATAGTGGTGAAATCGGATCATTAGAGATTGATTGGGGAGAATCATAGAACAAATAAAAATAGAGAATCTCAAGTGAAGCGGCATCTAATGGCAAATTCTGATGAGCCGAGAACAATCGAGGAGTTGTTAATTCAGCCATCAATGGAAAGAGAGATACTATGAGAACAAATATAAATCTTAGGGCTGAGAGAATTTTCATGTAGAAAAATCATGCAGTTGGGAGACTTCAGAAAATTGTTTGGTTTTTACTCCATTATACCTCAGTGGTTAGCAATGAATTAAATCACAGTAATCTTCTGCCACTATTAAAGGCATTTCCAGGAGAGGAGTGGCTAAAGTCAAAGACATCATGTCAGTCAACTTGGTTGTTGACAAGAGGGACCACGAAATGTCCCGAAAATGAAACTGTGTGCACCAGTATTGAGTGGAACTTCATTCTTTAATAGAGTAATATCAATAGGAATCAAGATAAGTGTTGAAATATGGGTTCCACCAGTGTATCCAGCTGGTTAAATAGGTAATTCAGGTGTTGAAAGTAAATATGCTGCCTGACCAATAGAAAGCCATCACCTTCAATAAAAACCTTGGGATACTACAGTAAAACGCAAGTGTCACGATTTGGTTCCTGTGCTCCTCTGCCTACCACCAGGGAGCCTACCTGTGGAACATTCATGTGTCCAAATAAGCTTCTGGACCTTCCCCTATACTGTTTCCTGACTTCCAGCCTCTTGGACACTTCTGAAATTCCAGTTCATTCGGGATCCATGCCGGGTTTTGTGGAAGCCAGTATGCTCTTGTTAAAACCTCCAATCTCTAGAATTCCCTGCTTACTGTTTCATCTCCACCACTGCAGGTCAAGGTTGGATGGAGGAATTCAGCACATCTGTGGCTGGCAGGCACTAGCCTGCTCACACCAAGGTTTGTGATCACAGTAAGCTTTTTAAGCCCTAGTTTCCTTCAGTCCAGCATTGGTCATTGCAGCAGTGTTTCGCTTTGACCAAATCATTGGTTCCAGAGTACCTGAGCTATTGTTAATCCTTGTTTCCTAAAGATTCTTGAAATGTACCGAATCCCTTGTTATTTAAACTAGCACTGCCTGCAGTGCTTCCTTGATTCCTGGGCTAGCACTATTTTAGTGCATTCTCTTTCCTTGAATGTGCACTGCCTGCAGGCCTACCTTGATTACTGATTCCCAAGCCTAGCACATTCTGGATCATTCTGGATCCTTGAAAATTCTCTCTTTCTATAGTTACCTATCCATGCCTATCTTTCTCTTTAACTTAGTTCCAGTTTCTAGTTTGCTAGCTTCCTGTTCCTGCTGTCTTAGCTATCATTTCCCTTGTGTGGTTTGTTACTTGCTTTCTGCCAAATGTGCCCTTCGTTTTCCCTTCATTCCTGTTAATTACTCGTCCTTGCTTGCTCCTTGTCTTCCATGGCTGTGTATTTTATTTCTACACCTAACCGTGGGGAAGAACAGGGTTTTCACTGAACATGTATGAAAATCCTCTTTCCAGAAAGAAAAATTCTTTTCTAGAGTCCCCTCGCCCACCGGGGTTTCCCCTAGGTGGCATGCTTCATCATTTGGGTCCTCTCAATCCGCTGCGGATTGAGGCGTGCTGCGACTTGCCGAACTACGTAGGAGCACTAAGTTGTGGAAAATGTGTAGTGCAGTGAAAGTGGAGTGGAAAAACAAAAAGTTAAAAATACCTAATTAGTGGGCTCATATTTTATTCCTGCCCCTAGTTGGTATGACTAAAATCAGGGGTTAATAATTGGAAAAGTCTAACTATAATGAGTATAGAGTCCCTAGTATTGGGTCGACATGTTTCGAGCTGTCCCCTCAAAGCTCTTCTTCAGGACCACACGAGGACCAGCCCCGTGCGTGCCACTCCTAAGCAAACCTATAATTAGGAATTAATGAGGTGCACACCTACTGTGTATACACCTAACACGTAATACATACGGTTAATCACTGACACGTAGTATCTGAGGAAATAAAGCAAAGAAAGAATTAAAAACGCGCCCGCCTCCCAGCCAGGCTGGTAGGTCCTTGACACATGCGGCGTCTTAACTTAATCAATGTACTCCTCTATAGTGGGTGGGTGTAATTAAAAGTAATAATTAGTGCGAACATCCAGCGTGGTAAGAAACTCACACTCGCGACGCCTGGTAATAAATAAGTGGTTAAATACATAACGAAAAGCACTCGTGTAGAGACACCACGTGGCATACAACATATAACACTTAATTGTCAGCATATTAGTGACACATACTTTAGTTTAGGCAGAATTTTGCCTCATGAGCTGCAGGGGTAGAGGGGCTTGTAGTCACACCCTAAGGAAATAATGGGGACACAGAGTGGTAATTAGCGAGGAAAAAACCGGAGGGGAATTCTCCCGGTGTCTCACATTGATCTACAATGGGATATTGAAAAATCATTAGTTCCTAGGAAAGGAACTTAAGGAGAAAAGGGTTAGCAAGCCTTACTTCGTCAAAGCGCACCTCTGGCAAATCACCTAATGGCACCCCCGGAAACCGCATCTTACCGCGTCTGTCTCCCGGAGTCCATTAAATACTGCCAGAACCGTCCAGTCATGATTGCCTTGGAAGCTAGACCGTAAACCTCCAAAATGGCCGCTCCATATGGCAATACCGGGGGCCATCTTGTGCGAGTGACTCAGATGCCTTTCGCTGAGACCTCCGAGTGGCATTTTTCATAAATGAAATGGGAACTGAAGATATGAAACCAACCCAAAAGCGAAATACTCAAGGGTCTGGTTCTTGAGTGCAAACAGAATGCTCGAAAGGAGAGGTCGGCTAGACTGGAGATAATATGGAAGGAAGCCATCTAAAATGTCTAAAAACGGCGGGGGCCATCTTGGAATGTCTAAGAATAATGTAATGGTACGGGGGCTCTAAACAAGTGGACCACCGCAACACAGGGGTTAGACATAGCTTATACATTCTTAATGTGGGATGTCGGTGGTGATCAGGTTGATGACAAGGAGACCACGAAAAATGGTATTACATAGTGCCAGTGTGGGTATCTTGAAGGGATTGATCATTCTCCTGAGTGATACTGGTAGCAAAGTATTATTCCTAGAACACTGTATCTAAATTGTAGATCGTGCGTACCAGAATCATTTTACAAATTGCCCCCACGGAATGTTGTCATTCAGCCCTTCAGTGTCCGTGTGTAATTTGTACACCCATCTTTGTTCTTTCTCTAATAACCTGTGTTCTAGATTGTCAGTGTGTTTGATGTGTTCTAACACCACCCAATGCAGATCATTTGGGGTATGTTGCATTTCTTTAAAATGTGATGTCATTTTTGTGGTGATCCTATTGCACCTGATGTTGCTTCGGTGCTCGCATATCCTGGTGCTGACCTTTCTAGTGGTCATACCTACATAATGCAGGTTGCATGTGCATGTGATCATGTACACCACCCCAGGGGTCTTGCAATTAGTGGAATTGCGTAGTTCCCAAACCATCTTGTTGTTAAAAGTCACTTTCTTTGTGGTGGAGGTAAGATGACACACGCTACAATTACCGCAGGGGTAGTGACCCATTGGTAGTGTGCTCAGCAATGGTTGTGTTTTATCGTTCCTAGTTTGGGGTTTGGGGCAGGTGTGTACCAAAATGTCCCTTAGGTTTCTCCCTTTCCTATGTGAGAACATGGGTTTAGGGATGTCAAGCGTTCCACTGTTGAGGGTACGCCAATGTTTTTTTACTATTTTGGTGACACAGTCCGATGCAATGTTGAAAGTTGTGATACATATTGGTCTTCTGTCTTTTTCTGTGTCTTGTTTCTGATGTGTTTCCAGAAGCGCTTCTCTGTGGTTGTTTGTGGCTTTCTTCTTAGCTTTTGATATCAAGTTCTTTGGGTATTCCCTAGTGAGTAATTTCTCAGATAGGTCTTTGGCTTGTGCTCTGAAGTCCTTAGTTTCAGAACAATTTCTTCTGAGCCTGGGAAACTGTCCAAAAGGGAGGTTCTCCTTCAGGTGTCTGGGATGAAAGCTGTCATAGAGTAGTAGACAGTTTTTTGCCGTGGGTTTAAAGTGTGTGGTTGTTTTCAATAGGCTATCTGTAGCATAGATATTGAGGTCCAGAAAGACCAGTTGTGATCTACTCATGGTATGTGTAAACTTGAGGAAAGGGTCCTGGTGGTCAAGCCACTCAATGAACTCGTTGGCGTCGGATTCGTCACCTTCCCAAATTAGTAGAACATCGTCGCTGTATCTATTCCAGAGTTGAATATTTTGGCGATGTGGGTTGGTGTTGGACAGGATGTTGTGCTTTTCCAGGTGGTGTACATATAGTCCTGCCACACTAGGGGCAAAGGTGCTGCCCATACTGGTCCCGTGCTGTTGCCGGAACAGGATGTCCTCAAAACGGAAGAAATTCTCCGTCAGGGCCCACTTGCAGCACTCCAGGACTAAGTGCCTTGGTGTATGATAGGTCCACTCTTCTTCGTATAGGATCTATCATACACCAAGGCACTTAGTCTCCATAAAGTCGCAAGTAGAAGTGCTCTGACCAAAACCCATAGTAAATAAATGAACCTGGTAATAGCACAAAATCTATATGTATTTACAAGAAACGTATATATGGTCCGTCGGAGCAATTCAGGCAAGAACAAACGACAATGTATTTGCCAAAGCTCTTCTAAATATATTGTAGATCTGTTCTCCAATGTTCTCCGATCAGCTCAGTTATTTTTTCAAGAGTCAGTCAGTGCCAGCGTCGTTAATGCAATTATCAGGCGAGACTGGTGCCAATGCAAGGCAATGACGGCAACAGTGTAGCTTATACAATCAGGAAATATCAATAAAAAATAACTACACCAGTGCATTCTATGTAAGAGCCTACTCACCACACTAGCACTGGTCCTCTTCACTGTCCCCGGTGCCTCCCGCTGGCCTCAGGCTCTGGCTCGCTCCAACAGACACACAGTCGCCCCGGGGCCACAGGTTTCCTATACAGAACACTCAGTCACTTGCAGAAATCAAGTGCAAGAGCTACCAAAACATGCCCAATAAAATCAGGAAAGGTAATAGGTGAAAAACATGTGCCGGTAAACTCCGCTATGTGTTGTAGGTGAAGTTTTTTGCCAAACTCCGCCCTCCAAGCAGAGTGCGGAGTGCCGAAAACTCTGTGAACTCCGCCGGCGGAGCGGAGTTTACCACCCACCTTTACTGATAACCTAAGTGGTATCCTCTGTGAGTATTGTCTTTCTGTTATTTTTATAATATCACCAAAGGTATTAGCTCCACAGACCTTGCCTTTACAATTATAACCTACATGTGGGTACTTGCAGTCAGTATCTGTAGCAGCAATTGTGGGTGAGGATCTTACTGAGCTTCAGTCTTACTGTGTGGTGCTCCCAAGTGCTTTACCTTGCATTTGCTTTATTTCCCTATGTAATCTTGTGCAGCTTTGTACCCAATCTTCTGCTTACTTTGTCTACCCTGCCACCAGTCCTTGCCAGAGTCCCTGACTGCAAGGAGATGTGAAAATGAATGCAGTGATAGGGAAAGTTCAAATCAGAATCAGGAGAGGGCCAGGGGGAAATAGATATTATCAGGAAATATATATGATACATTTAAGCCAGGCAGATAACCTGGGGTAACTGGTGGAGGAAACAATTGTTTATGTCAATTTGAATTCATATGTTTACTAGGTATATTGGTCCACAATCTTGTAAGTAAAATAGGTTTTACTCATTTGAACAATTTGCTGTTAATTCTTCCAGTGGGCAGGATCTTATCATTTAAAACGTGTCTAAAACATATCCAAGAGAGGGGAAATCTTTACTTTCCACCTGTCAAGGGCTGTGATGTGAGCACGGCACCAAGGAGCACTAATCATTGATTTTATTATTATTATTATTAAAATTTGTAAGGCGCAGGCGAATCATCCCCGAGGGGATCTCTCGGCGCCCGGGTAGCAGACAACATATTAAGAAGTGCTCATTAGAACAGCCAGGTTGTAAGCAGTTTCTTGAACTGTGCCAAATTGGAGCAGGCTCGAATATCATCTGGCAGTCTGTTCCAATGGGCGGGGGATAGGTGAGAAAAAGCCCGCCCGCCCGCCCATTTTGGTTCTCCTGATCCTCCGGGTGCAGAGCAGTTGTTGGCTGCTCGATCTCAGTTGGCGCACGGGAATATATGGTTTTAATTTCTTCATTAGATAGGCGGGACCCATCCCCTGAAGTGATTTAAACACTAGACACAGGATCTTAAAGACAGCTCTTTTCCTGATAGGGAGCCAGTGCAGTTGTCGCAAAAGGGGTGCTGACGGAGTTCGTGCAGGTTTGTTGAGGGCTAGACGCGCTGCTGTATTTTGGACAACTTGCAACCTAGACAATAAATCTTCCCTAATCCCTACCAGTAGCGAATTTCCATAGTCTAGTCTACTGACTAGAAGCGCCTGTATAAGGGCTTTTCTGGCCGAAAGGGGAATCCAAGGGAAAAAGTTTCTCAGCATTCACATCATACCGAAGCAGGTGCCCGAGATGGTTTTCACATGCTCCTCCATGGAAAGTCTGTCATCAATTATGATGCCCAGATTCTTCGCCCACTTTTTTGGTGTAGGAGCTTCCCCGAGTTCTACAGGCCACCTATCAGGGGCCCATAACTCCTCTGCTTTCCCGAACAGCAGAATCTCCGTTTTATTGGAGTTAAGCTGTAAGAAGTTCTTGCTCATCCATGTGGCTATTTTTAGCATACAGTTCTTAAACTTTGCTCTGGTCAAAGCGGGATCCGTCTCTATGGGGACTATCACTTGAGTGTCGTCCGCATACGAGATCGTGTCAGACCCACAAGATCTAATGATAGTGGCCAGAGAGGACACATAGATATTGAACAAGGTGGGGCTTAAAATGGATCCCTGAGGGACCCCCTTGTCCACTACCGTGGTCTGTGACACAAATGTGTCCAATTGGACACATTGTGTTCTGTCGGTCAGGAAGCTTTGCAGCCATTTTAAGGCCATTCCTCTGACACCAATCTCTCTTAGCTTATCCAAAAGGATTCTATGAGAGATGGTGTCGAAAGCTGCCGACAAGTCAAGAAGAACTAACATCGTGGGAGTCCCCTTGTCCAGGGCCATCCTTATCGTGTCTGTTACTTCAGTCAATGCGGACTCGGTGCTATAACATGCACGGAAACCTGACTGAGAAGGATCAAGTAGGTTATTTTGTTCCAAATAGCCCGAAAGTTGTTTATTATTCAGAGTCTCCATAATTTTAGAGCAACATGGGAGGAGAGAGATGGGTCTGTAATTTTGTAGATCAGAAGGATCGGCTAATGCTTTCTTTAGCAATGGCTTGATTTGCGCCTTCTTCCACTTAAAAGGAAACGTAGCCGTAGCTAATGATATGTTACAGACTTCCATGATCGAAAGGGACAGGGCCGGTGCGAGATCTGAGATAATGAAAGGAGGGGCCAGGTCTAACGGGGAGCCTGATTTAGTGTGCGCTAATAAGGACAGTACTTGCTCAGAGGTGATGACTGAGAAAGACTCTAAGCTGGGAGAAAGAGGGTCTTCCGGAGGCTGTACTACCACCCTAAGAGCCTCTTCCGAACCAAAGGAGCTATAGATTTTTATCAACCTTTTGTTTAAAATGATTAGCTAAGTCGTCACATAGCCTTTGCGTCGGCGGGAGGAAGGAATTATTTGCTTTGGGGGTGGTGAACTCCTTGAGGATCTTAAAGAGCTCTTTAGAAGAGCTCTTTGCTTCAGAGATTCGAGTGCCTAAATGCGATCTTCTGGCTATGTTACAGCTATTTAGATATGCTCTATGTGCTGTTCTATAGGCCAGTTTATCCCCCTCCAACTTTGTTTTTCTCCATTTTCTCTCACTGATTCTGCATATGGCTTTTTCTTTCTTAAGGCTCTCTGAATACCATGGGGCTGGGGCTGGCCTTTCCCAGATTTTAACTACCTTGAGCGGGGCGATGATATCGAGGGCCTCAGTTACAGAGGCCTCCAATATTTCCAATGCTGCGTCGCTGTCCGCACATTTTAATGGTAATTTTGTTACCCTGGCACTTAGGTGGACTAACCTTTGATTTTAATGGTTATCTGTTTGATAATTGTTTAAAGGATGTCATATTATAGGAACGTGACAGGTACTGAGGTATAGGAAAGGCTGAAAGCCCTAAACAAAGAGAATATATGTGCAACAGATAGATGGTTTTTATCATGAATGCATAAATATTGAAGAACCCATAGGGGAGATGTCCAAAGACAGGCCAGCTAGACCCACGCATGTGATCAAAAGGGGTACTCTAATTGTACTGGGCTACACATTTGAAGATTGTACCCACTTTAGATTGATTGTTGACTATTTTATCTATGTGAAAATCAACACTGACAACTATGTTCAACAGGAAACTATTGGCTTCTACAGTAGCGGGACCCCCCAAAGTGTTCCTGTCAGCCAGATTTCGGTTTTGCTCACTAGGAGGCAAATAAACCATTCTCTCCTTTAATAACAGCTCTTCTGACTGTCGTGACACGTGGGAGTCTGCATGTATTGTTCAGATAAACTTCTCTCTTTCATCACAATCACTTGCCCCCACTCTTTAGCCAGTTGCAATGCTCAGAAGGACTATTTGTTTTTGTTGTTGTCAGGCCTTTGAGAGTCATTCCTGGGACAGAGAAAGGTCTCTGCATGGCTGTGGAGGTCATGCCACCTGTCCTGTGATTGCCACAGCAAGAGACAGTGTTTTGACCCCACCTCAGTACACACTTGGATCACAAGAGTGTACTGATACCTGTTTTGACAAGGAATTAATCCAGAGCAGGGCTCTGACATAGAGGGGGCACTATATGCCCCTTACTTACATGTGTGACTACTGTCACCTTGCTAGGCTGTAGAGGACTGACAATAGTGGCAGCAACATGAATTTTAGTTAGTAGGGTAGGCTTTTTTGCCTGTCTTCTGCTGGGGAGAGGGCCTGCCGGCATCTCCTACTTTTTCTCAGTTGTATGGCAGTACCGACTACCAGGTCCTTCACAATTTTGCGTGCGAAAGAGTGGCAAATGTGTGAGTGAAGTATGTGTGCTTTATTGCTGTAGCCACACTCACTTCCATTTTGAGTGTGATCAAATCCAGTGGTACCTAAGAAGGAGGGGCAGAGAGCGAGCCCAGATAGCCGATGTGACTCAGACGGCCATTTTAGACATTCCATGGATCTTTGTAGTGGGTTAGATTGGAGAGTGTTTAGAAGAGGAGACAGTGGGTCCCTTCGAAGGCAGGTAGTTTTCCTCTCTTCTTTCCTGACACTTTGTTCTCTAGGAGTGCAACACTACCACTTGTTTTTTTTTGTAAAATCATTTTTATTGGCATTTCAAATTTACGCAGAGTACATACATTTTATACGGTTAGAGAATAAACACAGTACAAGGTTTAACATCATATCATCTGGTGCCATTGCATCGTCATCTGGTAATGACATATATTTTAGTTACCTAAGTGCCCCTGTTGTGAGACTTGTTGTTACAGTGCATGGGACCTTGAGGCAATGCCCGTTATATGTACTGTGGACTTTGCGTTTACCTGCTATGCTGGTGTGATAGCACACCCCTTATTATTTTTTAAGTGAGGAATTGAACTCTTTAACAGGGGGAACTGCAACTGGGGTACACTGTGTTCAAGATGTTGCCGTTTGATGCGGGCCGGGAGGCAGATGTGACCATTGGTCTGCTGGTTGCACAGGTTACGGTGAAGGGTAGGAATTTCAAGGCGGGAAATGTTTACTGTTTACTGTACATGCTTGGTTTAGAGCCGTGCCCTGCTGTGTGTCTACTCAAAAGGGGGGGCTATGCTGGGTCGTTTCGTGGCGCACCTCTACTGTGGAGGGTGGGGTGCCCTGTGACGCTGGCGCTGCTAGTAGTTCCTGCTTAAAGGAATGAAGTAATGTTGCCCATTGCAGGGATATGCAGTGTTTGCGGGTACCTTTGATTTCTTCTGAGCGAAGCGCCTCCTCCTCCGACGCTCCCCATTTGCTGACCGCCCCCTTCCAAGCCGCCAACGGTGGTCCGACGGGCGCCCTCCAGTGCATTGCTATGTTTCTTTTAGCTAGGAGGATCGCCAAGGATGCGAAATGTGTCTCTACTTTTTGGTGTTTGCGACGTTTGGTTATGCCCAATGCACAAGCCTCCCACGTGTTACTGTCTGTAAGTCCTGTGACTGTTAGGAGGGTGATGTGTATCTTGGTCCAGTAGGCTCAAAGCGCTGGGCAGTCCCAAAACATGTGGAGGAAGGACGCTTTGGTTTCTGGGCATCTTGGACAAGTGAAGGGAACACCACCACTTGTTAACAGGAAGCTGAGTGGGGCAGCTCTCATATCTTTAGTGCCGTCGTATTGGGTTTCTCCTGTGAAGAGACTTCCAGCTCCACCCCACCTCCCTGCTCACACTTTTGACAAAGATCATGACTAGGCCAATCTGTGTGGAAATCACAAAGCTACAGAACAGATCACAGAACTACAAAGAACTAAACTACTGGAATACACAAAATATGTCTGACGCTTGGGTATAAAAATGGAACAGAAACTTTCAGTCACTGTGCCAAGCTTTCCTTACCAGAGGCCTGTAGAGTCCCACACCAATAGTGACCAGGAGAATCCTGTGAACTCCAGGGCTGGGGTACTGACTGCCAGGTATGCTTGCCAGGTTTGGAACTAGAACCTGGGTAAGATCCAACGAACCAGCAGGGGGGATACCTGCATTGAACCTTGAAGGGAGAGGGCTGACTAACTGGAGGTGTTGATGGTGCCCTTGCACAAATACGATGCTGCTCAGAAGAAGCGAGGACTAAGGTGTTCAGGCATGATGAGCCAGTAGCACTACTGTGACACAGGGCACTACTCTTTCCAAGGTATAAGGCAGGAGGTCTGAGCTTGCACATTTCTACCCAACTGTAGCCACCCCAACCATCTTTGATCAAGGGTGTCCCAGAACTCAACCAGAGGTTAAATCCATTGTGAAGAGTAGTGCCAAGTAGTGCTGAAGCATTAGGATAAGCCATGGATACTGGATATTTTCAGACTCAAGAATCTGTAAGTGTCAAGAAAAAGTGAAGGCCAGCCTGAGAAGGGCCATTGTTGTCACCAAGGGTAGGCATGTGTTTGTTTGGGTGCGGCTCTTTTCCAAATGGTCTGAAGAAAACACAAGTGGCAAAATCCTTGTGACCACAAGCTCCACTGCCTTCAGTGCACCCTCAACAGACTAGTGCCATTGATGCTGCCTGGAAGGTTGCAGTCACCGGAGCTCAACAGATGCTTTAGTGTCTGGGCTGGAATTAGAGCCACACTGCAGGGTGTGCCATGCCATACCCACCACCGGTATCAGGATAGCTCCCGCAGGCAACAATGTAGTGCCACGGCCTACCGAAGAGACTGCATGAACTTACCTGCACATCAGGTACCGAATTCAGAAGGCAATAACCAGTGCCCGTGATCTAAACAGCAGGATTGGTTCCGCCACGCCTAATGTAGCTGAGATTCCCCTATGCAGGGCTACAGCCCACGACATTTTACCTTCAGAGATTGTCCCTGTAATCCCTGTGAGTACTTTTCTCATTAGTGTAAACAAATTCCCCTTTGTCTATTATGTGTTGGAATTCAGTGGTGTGTAGGATAGTGCAATAAAGTCATTTGTTTTGATAAACCAAATGATAGCTGGACAACAACTTATTAACTGTTATTTGCTGTGTTCTTAGTCTGTAGCCTCACACCTCCTCCCTGCGCAAGCTTTGAATGGCTCACCCATCCTCCACTCAGTCAACTGTTGTAGGGTGGACTTGGGGCTCAGGTTTGAGTCTAAAAGTACAGTTAAGCCTCTGGGACACGTCTGATAACCAGCCCTGATCTGGGATCTGCACCCCTGATTGCCCGGGGGCTCCTGAAAAGTTCCCACATCACTGTTGCTTTCTTGTGTGTTTAACTGTCTATAGAGTTCCTCATGGTGCAGCACGCTCTTCTATACATATTTACCAGTGACCATTGCTCCTCTAACACAGGAAAAAAACGGGTTTTAAACTATTAATTTGTATTCATTTCCAAATAAGTAGTCTTTTGGAAATTTGAATTTAAAGTAGTTGCAATTACACACAATCATCTTACATTTGTATATAAAAATCCACTGTCATATTATTTTTTTCCTAGAGTTGTGTTTTAATTATAATTGCATTTTCATTCTTTAAATGCTCTCTTGTAACATTTCTATCTATTTGATGAAGGCCCCATGAAAAAATGGTAGTGAATCACTCACAATTGTAGTTTCAATCATTGAGATTTAGGTGAGCCTAATGCCTCCACTTAATTTCCTTGTCAAGGGAATAACACCCTTCTTCCCAACCCCATTAAATTTGTTCATCGACTCAGGCAAGTAGTGAGACATAGATCTTTTTAAAACAGTGATGAACTATACAAGTTTTTCAGAATCCTCCCTACAGTGGGAAACTGCCAGTGAGCATTACAGACCATTCATCATATAAATAACCAATTGATACACCCACCACTGGGTGGGTGGGTATGATGGTATTTGAATGATGGCACCCCATTCAAATGAAACTGATAGTTGCTTGTGTATTTATGCTGCACAGAACACTGCAGTTTTTAAGGCTTGTTGGTCATGGATGTTGCTATTAATGAAGTTAACCATACGATCATGCCCTTGCCTTTGCTAGGTACTAATTTTGAACAAGCACCACATACCTCAGTGGTAGAAGGTCCAAAACTGCTTTTATTTGGACCAGCCTTTGAGATTTGCCTTTCGAGAGTAACAGTTCTAGTGGACCCTCATGCAGGAATCACTGCTGCCTTCTGCCCATTGGTGGACACCTAGCCAGTAGAACATATTTCTGATTAGTGCTCCAACGAAGAAATAGCTAGGTGGATCAAAAACTGTCTGCAACTCCCTTTTTCCCACCCAACATGATAACTGGTTACTTTGCATGAGGCCTTTCCATAATTGTTTTGCCACTCTTGTCAGCCTAAGCGGTAATCCTTCCGTAATGAGGGTGGAATGCATAAAAGTTCTTGGAACAATTGATAACATTTTCTTTCTTTAACCATTCACAAAATCAGCAAAGGATAAACGTGTGATTTCTTGCACATTTAAACCATTATAGAGATGTTTATGGATTGAGTTCTAAAACGGTCGAACTAGTCTAGATGTATACATGGTTGATCTTTGGACCAGGTCTATTGATAATCTCGTAATTCCTGTCACAAAGAGTGTTTGTAAACGTGCTGTATAAAGTAGAGTGTCAGCTGTACAAGTTTCTGGGAAATTTCAAGCTGTTATGATACCTATGCATCTAGCACTGGAACAAAAAAAAATGGTCTTGAGAGAGAAAGATCCTTAATAGGTAAAAAAGGACCCGGGGTTGTAGCAGACAGTCACAGTCTGGAGGTAACATCCTGGTGGGTACAGAAAGTGTAATCCAAAGGATATGTTATCAAGTAAGAAGGGCTTTTCTGAGGTCATAAGAATAGCACACATTGTGGCAAAATGTTCACCTTAATTATGTGAAAGCTAATCCCAGCTAAGATTACCTTTCTATTCCTTCTGCCTCTTATAGCCCAGGTGTTTCTCAAGATGAAGATGTTTCTCTTCTCATGCAACAATATGTAAGTGATATTATATCTTCCATGACATTTGTTCGCACTTGAATATCCGGAAAATGTTTGGAGAAGGGAGGTGGTGCTACTTTTATCCTGCATCAGTCATGTGAGAGACAGGTGTGAGGTGAGGAGTGACCAGTGGAATGACAGGTGATGGAAAAGACTGAAACGTGTAAAGATGAACAGGTAAACTGTTAGTTTGGACATTTCATAATTGTGTGTGTGAAAATGTACACATGGAAGCACATTTACTACTCTTACAACCAATGATCACTGTTCCTTTTAGCCAACTAACAGAAAGGTTACCAGTAGGTATATGAAATAGTATTCAACATTTGTGTGCTGCTTTATACTGTTCTTTCCATTTCAAATGGAAGACACAGAGCACAGGGAGGGGTCTGAGAGGAAGAGAGAGAGAGCACAGGAGGGGTCTGAGAGGAAGAGAGGAAGCACGGGGCTGAGAGCAAGAGAGCACAGGGAGGAGTCTGAGGGGAAGAATGACAGAGCACAGGGGGTCTGAGAGGAAGAGAGAGAGAGCACAGAGAGGTCTGAGGGGAAGAGAGAGAGCACAGGGAGGGGTCTGAGAGGAAGAGAGGAAGCACGGGGCTGAGAGCAAGAGAGCACAGGGCGGGGTCTGAGAGGAAGAGAGAGAGAGACAGAGAGAGAGCACAGAGAGGTCTGAGAGGAAGAGAGAGAGCACAGGGAGGGGTCTGAGAGGAAGAGAGGGAGCATGGGGCTGAGAGCAAGAGAGCACAGGGCGGGGTCTGAGAGGAAGAGAGAGAGAGACAGAGAGAGCACAGGAGGGGTCTGAGAGGAAGAGAGAGAGAGCACAGGAGGGGTCTGAGAGGAAGAGAGGAAGCACGGGGCTGAGAGCAAGAGAGCACAGGGAGGAGTCTGAGGGGAAGAGTGACAGAGCACAGGAGGGGTCTGAGAGGAAGAGAGAGAGAGCACAGGAGGGGTCTGAGAGGAAGAGAGGAAGCACGGGGCTGAGAGCAAGAGAGCACAGGGAGGAGTCTGAGGGGAAGAGTGACAGAGCACAGGAGGGGTCTGAGAGGAAGAGAGAGAGAGCACAGGAGGGGTCTGAGAGGAAGAGAGGAAGCACGGGGCTGAGAGCAAGAGAGCACAGGGAGGAGTCTGAGGGGAAGAGTGACAGAGCACAGGAGGGGTCTGAGAGGAAGAGAGAGAGAGCACAGGAGGGGTCTGAGAGGAAGAGAGGAAGCACGGGGCTGAGAGCAAGAGAGCACAGGGAGGAGTCTGAGGGGAAGAATGACAGAGCACAGGGGGTCTGAGAGGAAGAGAGAGAGAGCACAGGAGGGGTCTGAGAGGAAGAGAGGAAGCACGGGGCTGAGAGCAAGAGAGCACAGGGAGGAGTCTGAGGGGAAGAGTGACAGAGCACAGGAGGGGTCTGAGAGGAAGAGAGAGAGAGCACAGGAGGGGTCTGAGAGGAAGAGAGGAAGCACGGGGCTGAGAGCAAGAGAGCACAGGGAGGAGTCTGAGGGGAAGAATGACAGAGCACAGGGGGTCTGAGAGGAAGAGAGAGAGAGCACAGAGAGGTCTGAGGGGAAGAGAGAGAGCACAGGGAGGGGTCTGAGAGGAAGAGAGGAAGCACAGGGCTGAGAGCAAGAGAGCACAGGGCGGGGTCTGAGAGGAAGAGAGAGAGAGACAGAGAGAGAGCACAGAGAGGTCTGAGAGGAAGAGAGAGAGCACAGGGAGGGGTCTGAGAGGAAGAGAGGGACCTCGGGGCTGAGAGCAAGAGAGCACAGGGCGGGGTCTGAGAGGAAGAGAGAGAGAGACAGAGAGAGCACAGAAGGGGTCTGAGAGGAAGAGAGAGAGAGAGCACAGGGAATGGGTCTGAGAGGAAAAAGGAGCACAGGAGGGGTCTGAGAGAAAAAGAGAGAGCACAGGGAGGGGTCTGAGAGGAAGAGAGAGATACCACAGAGAGGAATCTGAGAAGAAGAAAGAGAGCACGGGGCTCTGAGAGAAAGAGTGTGCAAGGAGGGGTCTGAGCTGAAAAGAGAGAGAGAGAGAGAGAGTGAGAGAGAACAGGGAGGGGTCTAAAAGGAAGATATAGAGCACAAGGAGGGGTCTGAGAGGAAGAGAGAGAGTAAGAGAGAGCACAGGGAAGTGTTTCAGAGAAAGTGAGACAGCAAAGGTGAGAGCACAGGGAGGGGTCTGAGAGGAAAAGAGAGAGCAACAGAGAGTAAGACCAGCAGAGTTCGGAGTACCCCCACTTCCCTCCCCCTCAGCCAAGAGCCTTGGCGTTACAATCGATAGGGACCTTTCAATGAATACCCAGATTGGAACAGTGGTCTCCACCTGCTTCTTCCAACTCCGTAAAATTAGGAAAATCAGTAGATTCCTTACACCTGAAGCAGCCACCCAAGTCGTCATGTCCCTGGTAATCTCACATCTCAATTACGCCAACTCCACTTACTTTGGCCTTCCTGGGTACTTGATGAGAAGACTGCAACTAGTGCAAAATCAGGCAGCGAGACTTATCTATCACCAGCCAAGATGGCACCATGTCACCCCCCTCATGAGGAAACTGCACTGTCTTCCAGTAACGCAACGCTGCGCATTCAAGGTCGGATGCCTGATATTCAAATCATTCCATGGCACATGCCCGGAATTTATTTCCAATCTTATCCAGAGGTACGTCCCCGCCCGGGCCCTTCAGTCCTCCCATCTGTCACTGTGAGCCATTCCCTCCTATAAGCGGAAAAGAACTGGTGGATCCCGCTTTTCGGTATTAGCCCCCTCTTTCTGGAACGCACTCCCTCTCAACATTAGATCGTCTCCATGTTACTCCTACTTTAGGAGACAATTGGAAACCTGGCTGTTTTCTCAGGCCTATGAATGATTGATCTTATGAGCAGCAGTTCACTTCCTCTACAAGCGCCATGAAACCATGTGGTGTACGTGCGCTATACAAATTCTTTTTAACATAACATAAGACGAAGCACAGAGAGGGGTTTGAGAGGAAGACAAAACACGGGGAGGGGTCTGAGAGAAAGAGAGCACAAGGAGGGTCTGAGAGGAAGAAAGTGTGAGAAAGAGAGAGAGAGAGTAAGAGACAGAGCATAGGGAGGGGTCTGAGAATGAGAGAGAAAGAGCACAAGGAGGGGTCTAAGAACAAGAGAGAGGACAGGAGGGGCTGAGAGGAAGTGAGATAACAAGGGAGAGAGTAAGAGGGACAGCACAGGAACAGTCTGAGAAAAAGAGAAGAGCAAGAAAGAGAGAGAGCTCAGGAAGGGTTGCGAGAGCAAGAGAGAGCAAAGAGAGCACAGGGAGGGTTCTAGGAGGAAACGTGAGAGCACATGGATTGAGAGTAAGAAAGTAAGAAAGAGAGCACAGGGAGGGGTCTGAGAGAAAGAGAGAGAGTAAGATAGGGAGAGTAAGAAAGAGGGCACTTGAGGGGTCTTTGAGGAAGTGAGAAATCATTAGAGAGCACAGGGATGGGTTTGAACTGAAGAGAGAGCACAAAAGAGAGAGGAAGAGAGAGAGCAGTGGGAGGGGTCTGAAAGGACAAGAGAGCACAGGGAGAGGTCCTGAGAGTAAGAGAGAGTAAGAAAGAGTGCACAAGGAAGAGTCTGAGAGGAAGAGAGAGAGAGCAAGAGGGGCGAAAGTAATAAAGAGAGCACAGTGACTGTTCTGAGTGGAAGAAAGAGAACACATGGAGGGGTCTGTGAGCAAGAAAGAGCACTGGGGGTGTCTGTGAACAAGAGAGAGAGCACTGCGTGGTCTCAGAGCAAGAGAGAACACAGGGAGCAGTCTGTGAGCAAGAGAGAACACAGGAAGGGGTCTGACAGCAAGAGAGCGCACAGGGATGTGTCTGAGAGGATGAGAGAGAACACATGGAGCAGTCTGAGAGCAAGAGGGAGTCAAGGGAGGGGTCTGAGAGCAAGAATGAGAGCAGACAGTGATGGGTCTGAGCGAAGAGAGAGAGCACAGGGAGACGTCTGAGAGAGCACATGAAGGTGTCTGAGAGCAAGAGAGCGCAGAGGAAGGGGTGTCAGAGCAAGAAAGAGGGCACAGGGATGGGTCTGAGAGCAAGACAGAGAGCACGGGGGCTCTGAGAGCTGGAGAGAGCGCTGGAGAGAGTGCAAGAGAGAGAGAGCAAGAGAGAGGAAGGGACAGAGCACGGGGAGGCTCTGAGAGGATGAGAGAGAGGGTCAGCAAGAGAGAGAAAAGAGAGGGGTCACCGTCTGAGAGGAAGTGATTAAGAGACAGAGCAAGAGAGTGAGTGCAGGGAAGGGTCTGAGAAGAAGAGAGAAGGAGAGAGTGTGAGAGACAGAGCAAGAGAGAGAACAAGAGAGAGCACAGGGAGGGGTGTCAGAGGAAAATAGAGAGTTAGAGACCGAGGAAGAGAGAGAGCAATAGGAGTGTCCCTAGAGGACGAGAGAGTGCAAGAGAGCACAGCGAGGGGTCTGAGAGGAAGAGAGTGCAAGAGGGCATTAGAGAGAGAGCACAGGGAGGGGTCTGAGTGGAAGAGAGAGCGTAGGAAGGGGCTGAGAGAAAGAGAGAATGGTCAAGATTAGAGTGAATGAGACTATGGATGCAAGAGGGAGAGACTGATGGAGAGAAGGATGTAAGGGACTGGTGAATGCAGTGGGAGAGAGATGATAGTGATAGAATAAAAAAAGAATTCATAACAAAAAATGATTAAGAGAGATGCAAATGTGAGAGAGTGGAAATTAGAAAGCAATGCAGTGAAAAAGAGAAACATTGGAGGAAAAAAGGATCAATAGTGAGAAAAGGAGAAGGAGAGAAAAAGACAGGGGAGTAGAAAAGGCTGCATTCAGCAGACTCACCACAAATAGCCATGTGCTTACATCTAAACCCATAACAATTGAGTATCATGCTTATGTTATATAAATGTACAATCAATTGTAAGACCAGATAGTTGCTATGTACCTATTTAGTACATTTAGTAGTTGTTGTGAATGGTAATTTATGTAAATATTTCCGTTAAAATATTAAAACACATTTTTTGTAATTTTCTTAAGAAAGAGTACCCCTCTGAAATTACTTTTGGGTATTTGAGTCTCTTTCACTCGCATGTTACAGTTCAGGTCAGGATTAAACTCCACCATACAGTGGATACCTCCTGTCCTATAGAACAGCCATAGGAAACACAAGGACACTGATGGCTTTGAGCGGTAAGCATAAAGGCACTGGGTGCCCACTGGTAAACGTGGGTCTCACCAGGGTGAAAGTGGGCCTCACCAGCGATGGCAATGGGCAGTACTAGTTGTGGAAGTGAGCAGCACCTTCATTTACCAAATTGTGGGAGCCAGCCAAGCCTCCATTTTTTTACACAAATCAAGCAATGTGTGTCACAAGCGCACCCCCTTTGGTCAGTGAGCCACAAGATGGTGCAAGTTAACATGGAGTCTCCCCACGCACAAAGAGACTAGCTGACATGCCACCAGGCTGTGAAATGACATATAGGGGCTGGGAATGCTAGTCCTTTGGTGAGACCTTTTTTACTGTATCGTCCAAGTAAAAATACTCTCATATCAATAGGCCTATTTTCAATATGCCGACGAAACATATATATGGCGACACAGAATTATTGAAACATCCTAGTGATGCATGTCCTAAATGTAGAACTAGCAAAAAAAAATTCTTGGCAAAACTACCATGCAGCAACATGCTAAACCTCAGATGACAATATATGATAGGATAAAAGCTTCTCAGGAATAATTGTAACTGTGGCACGGTTCACCTCAATCAATACCAGCAACCCCCACATCTTCTCTCATATCATGGAATGAGTGTTTTACTTGTTCGAAGGCAAGATGTAGCACAGCAGATATATGTATTGTCCTGTTTTGTAAAAAACTGAGGAAAAGCTTTGGATGTTTTCAATTACATACTGATAATTCTATTATTCTAAGCCCAGTCTTCTTCATTTCAGTCATTACTACATGGGGAGAGCCACCCCCTTAGTTGTCCTTAAGTAAGTTGTCCTATTATAGACTTCTAGCTCGCTGTCGAGAGTTATACCGGTTGTTAAAGGCACTGACTATGAATTATAGGCCTGAGCCGTAGGCGAGGGCCTATAACGAGGGGGAGGGTTTTTAACAACATGTATAACCCGAGGCAGAAGGGCTATAGGGCTTTTAGAACATTCCACCTACTAAGGGTAGAATGTTCTAAATTAAAAAGGGAGAAACATGAAGACAGACATTGGAATGTTGGAGCTCTGGGCTTACATAAGCCGTTATAAGCCTGGAACCAATGGAGTTCTCAACATTCCTAATATAGCCTTAAAGGCTGCCGTATCGGACTCTACCAGCCATTAAATGCCCGCTCCTCGGCGAGGGCCTTAAACAAGGGAACAAGACTTTAATGGCCAGTAGAGCCTGCTTCGGAGGGCTCAAAGGCTATTAGAACATTCCACCCCTAGAGAGCATAAAGTACAAATTTGTAAAACAAAGGCCTCACGGAGCCTGAGGGGTTGAAAACCCCTCGGGCTCCGTGAGGCCTTTGTTCACAGCTGTTGCTGTGACCAAACATTGGAGTGTTGATGCTCCGGGCTTCTACCGGCCAAGAGAAGCCCGGAGCACACCATTGTTTTCAGTGGAGCTCCCAACATTCCAATGTTCTAACACCCTTTAACAAACAAAAGCCATTCTTCTCTGTAGCCTACAGCATACAAAAGCCTTGTCCATCCGGAGACATCATGTAACATCCCCACCTCCTTTCCCTTATGGCCTACAACTGCCAACCACCATACCAATGACTGGAATGAGGAAGAACAGATTCACTGGAATGGAGTTACTGGTAAGTAAACTAAACATTACCTCCTTGTCTACTTCCTTGCTCCAGTTGTTGGAGCGCAACTTTTGCTCTTTCATTTGTAGGGGTGCATTATAATCATGCGTAGTCCGCACCCACAAATAGTCCTTTATTGTATTAACCTGGGACATTACAATGTGAACTGTAGTAACATGAAAGGCGACATGATAGAGATATTTTCAATGTGGGTGTGAAGAAATTAACGTTGCAACTACATGTGTTTAGCTGAAAACATTAATGTGCACAATTCGTACATGTCGCTGACAAGTATTCACGTATTTTATGTGCTTATGTAATGTGGTAATTTAGAGATGCTTAGTGAATAATGTTCATTTTATGTGTAATTTCATGAGGCCTTTGTGCCATTTCTTATGATGACCGATTTCTTCAGGCCTGAATTGTATTTTTCCTCTGGAAGCTCTGCAATTAGATTTAACCGTGACATTTATGTGTATGTTGGATTTGTTCTTTCTCACGTTTCTGTTGCAGGTGGAGAATTCATCTTTGTTAGCTAGAATAATGTCTTTGTTTTAGGAGTTATGTTTCGGGAGGAGAGGATACATTGAATGTTGATACTGATAATAGAGAACTGGTGTACTTTCTCATCGGAGCAAGCCTGGGACTCAAGGTCATCTCGCCAAGGCCTGGGAGCATCACTGCCTAGTGGAAAATCACCTATGAGGAGGTGGCTTGACTGGATGGTGTGATGCTGAAATGCATCTTGGAATACTACCTGTGAAGTTGATGTATCGAAGTTAGGGACAGTGTTCGGGGACTTCTGCTTTGCCTTGTGAGAGAGAGCATCTTAGAACGAGCTCTGTAGCTTTATGCTACTTGACCCATCTAACGTGAAGAGCCTTCTTAGGAAGACTTCACACAATGACACCTTAATGGATCTTGTCTTGGGAAAATGCTAAGTAGGGATGTTGTAGTGTGGGAACAGACTAATGCTTTCTACCCACAAACTTCCAATGAAGGGGAATCTCGAAGTCTGTGCTGTCATTTTCTATATTCTGGTCCTCAAACTGATTATTCTGTGCATGCTGCACCGCCTTAACTTCACCCGTAGGTTTGGCTTTGTATTAGTTCCAATGTATTTCTACACCCTCATCTTGAGGTGCCTGTATGTCCAATTGTTTCTGGCTTTGTAATTAAATAACTACCTTGATCAGGAGTCTGTGATTCTTAGGGGTCATGGTAAATTGGAACTGCAATGTTTAATTGGCTAACGATTTCTCTCCCTCCACGCTTTCATGCTGATAAAAGAGCCATCAACCTGAGGTTCCAGAGCAGATCTAGAACGTGGAACCCGGCTCCTTCACAGTCATTACTTAATGAGGAATTCCCAAACATGTAAAAAGCAATTTAGGCCTACATGTGTATTAAGAATTATAAAAACAGAAACATACCTTCATTAATGACACCCATGACTCTCTATTTTGTATAAGTGAACAAAACAGAAACAATCTCCTTTTTAAGGCATAGCAGAAAGAACTATACACTTAAAATCACAATACCCCAAATCATTACTCTGGATACGAAATTGGTTTACAAAAGATGACGGTAGTGCCCAAGTAGCAACCTTGCAAAGTTCCAAAATGTATGCACCCTGATCCTCTACCCAGGAGGCTGGCATGGCTCTGGTTGATCACCTCTGAATCCTGCCAGGACAAGGCAATTCCCTTTTCCTGTAAGCAGTAGAAACAGTGGAGCAGTCCCAACAGCCCAAGGAGTGTAGAGGAGGTTTTAAGTCTTTTTGTACCAGGCTGAAGTTCATATATCAAGCTACCATCTTGAAGGAGGCCACTCTTTCCAAATAATTCAAAACAGCTCTTCTCACAGATAGAAAATGCTGTGTTTCTGGTATAGAAGGGGCAGGCATGAATTCAGATAGGATAAACAAAGGACCTAGTCTCAAAACCAGTACATCTTGAAAGATTCTTAAACATGAAGGTGTACAGGAAAGTGACCTCAGTTCATCCACTCTCTTAGCAGGTTTTATGGCCAGAAGAAAGAAGACTTTCCAGGTCAATAACTTAAAAGGGACTGTTGCAAATGCTGAAAAGGATTAGCAGATAAAACTGACAAGAAATCCTAATTAGGCATCAGATTAATCAACAAAGGATGAGAAAGATAAAATATCTTCAATAATCTCACAATGTAAGGTTCCAAGACACCAACTCCCCTTGAAGATTCTCTCAATGCTTTAATGGCTGCTTAATGGAGTGTTCTAGTAATGGCAGTCAACACTGAAGCAAACCCCATCCTCCAAAACAGTGATAGTGTCTTCTTCATTTCATGAAAACAGATCCACCCCACTTCTAACACCCCAATTCTGAAACGTTGGCCAGTGATAGGAGTACAATTTCAATGTAGAAGGTCTCCTAGAAGCTCCTAGATGCTTGTAGAGGTAGTCAAACTTGTAGACAATCCTTTCCCTACAGCCATGACCTCGCAATCTCCAGGCCTACAACAAAGACTTGATAACTTTTACTGGTTTAGAATAGATGATAGGAAAGGAGATAGAAGAACTGGTAAAACCCACACTGGGCACTCATTGTCTGCTAAAGAAGAGGAAACAAAGAAAAGTAGTCCCAAAGAACACAATCATGATCACCTGAGATTTCTCCATCTTGATCTTTGTCAGAACCCTTGGAGTTAGATAAATGCAAAGGGAAGGCCCTGTGGCCACACACATGTTAGAGCATCTATTGCTCACGCTCCCTCCTGTCTGCTTCTGGAGTAAAGTGCTTAGATAATAGTTCCGGGAGGAAGGAAAACTCTGCTGTGTTTGTCTGCTTAAATGTTGTCTATGCGGCTGGTATGAATTTCTGAGAGGGACAGTTGCTGCTTGGCCCATTAAAGATGAAGTATGCCCTACTCGCTCATCCCGGACTTTGTCCCATCTTGTATCTTTATTATTTTTTTTAAAAATATCTTTATTTGCATTTTTCAGATGTATACAGTAGAGGAAAGAAAGAAAGTAAACATAATACATGAGGGATAAGGGCGAGCCAATTACTGCAAAAATAATGGACATTCTTATGTGCGTTTAGCTATACATATCGGATTCAGAACACAATGTCGATCTCGTTCATTAAACCGTTATGCATTTATATTTAGCTGGTACGCGTACTTGCGGAGACATATTGCATATGAGCTGTAACCGATATACATTGAGTATTCTATAGTGTACACTGCCCTATCCCCAAGAGGGTCGTTTCTCCATTCGCCCATTCAATATGCACTGTGTAATCCTATATCATGCTTCTCTATACAATGATATAATTTAATGCAAATGTGATACAGTTTTTTCTTTAAACCAAATAATCAAACAAAGGTGGAAAAGAAAAGCCATCGTCAGTCCGCTGCGGCTGGGTCATAATGTTCTGGAAAGGTAGTCATATATGTTCTTTTAATCTACAATTTGCCCATCTCTTCCCTTTTTCCAGTATCTTGTGTGATGACCAGCTAGGTCTCTCACGTCTTTAGTACTTTGTGCTCCCTACCTAGTCTTTCATGGGCATGACAGAAGTTGGTTCATTGTGAGGCCAAGGTACGGGGTGCCTGACGATCATCATCTAAATCTCGCTCATTCACCGCATGTGGGGAGTTGGTCCCATCTTCCCTGTCTATGTACTTTACTTCCTTCAGCATGGTATCCCAATGCTGCGCAATGGGGTATTTGCGCGATCCTGCCAATTCCTCCCTGTGTAATGACGTGCTCTCTGCCTGAGCCCATACTGCAAGTGAGTTTTTCCAGCTGTTTAGGACGGGAGGTTCTGCGTGTTTCCATTGTTTTGTTATTAACCTTTTGGCCACTATAAGGCCTAGATCAGTGAACCTTGCTGTGACTTTGTGTTTCTTTGATCTGGGGTAAAAGCCTGGTATGCATTCTTCCCATGACTGTAAGGGTGGTCTTCCGGTGTACTTCGCTAGCGCTTCTGTAATTGCCTGCCAATACATGTTTAGGGAGGTGCACGACCACATCATATGAAGAAAGTCGGCATTGACCTGTAGACAACGGGGGCATGCCGAGGTGGTCATATTAAAATATTTGTTCAATTTGTCTGGTGAGAGGTATGCTCTATGTGTGATATATGTTTGTATTAGGCGGAATTTAGAATTTCGTGGTATGTATGTGGGGATAGCTAGTATAGTCTCCCACTCGCGGTCTGTCCATGGGCTTCCCCTGTCTTCCTCCCATTTCAGGTGTAATGCTGTCATAGGTTTTGTCGTGTGCGTGAGTAGTGCCTCCACCAACCAGTGTATTATGTGTGACCCATTGCCCATCACATGCAAATACTGTATCAAGAGAAGCATCTTTGGCTCTACATTGATGTCTCCCCAAACCGCTGTAAGCGATCTCTTAATGGAGTTGTACAGCAGGAATTGTCCCGCTGGTAGGCCGTATTCCTCTGCTAGGTTCTCGAATGGTATCAATTCCCCGTCAGCATGCAGGTCTCCCAATGTGTGTAACTAGGCTACATGCCATTGTGTAAGCGTCCCGTCATAGGTACCCACCTTTACTCTGGGAGTCCCCAAGAGTGGGAGCAGCGGGGCATAAGGCACCGTTTTTCTGGTATGGTATAGGCTTCTCCTATAGCAGCGATGAGCTAAGTCAAGGCAAGCCTACAAGGGGCTCGCGGGCCAAGCAATCGGGTGGAACAGGTGACATATCTGAGATTGGGACCATGATGGCTGCATCAAGGCCGTGTCTTCCAGGCCATGTCCAGCGAACCACTTTGTTACCCATTGTAGTTGTGCTGCTAGAAAATATAGTTCTAGGTCGGGCTCTGCCAGGCCTCCCTTATCAGTAGGGGCGTAGAGTTTCCATAGTGCTATCCTGGGACGGCCTGAATTCCAGATAAGCCCTCGGATCATCTGCTCTAGTTCTCTAAATACCTTGGCTGGGACATAAACTGGAAGGTTGGAGAAGTAATATAATAATTTGGGTAGTACTACCATCTTGCTCAAAGCTACTCTACCCATCACGTTCAATGGAAGCACCTTCCAGAATTTGATCTGCGCTCGTATGGCAGCTACGGCCCTGGTCAGGTTTCCCTCCAATATATCCGTGGGGTCCCGGTATATAAATATGCCCAGGTATCAGAAAGTGTTCGGCTGCCAATGGAGAAGCGAGTCGTCAATGTGGAAGTTCGGATCCGTGGTCTCTTCCCGGAAGGGGTATAGACATGATTTCGACCAGTTTACTCTATGCCCTGACACCTTCTCAAAGCTTCCAAGGGTGTCCGCTAAGGAGGGGGGTATATTATGTAGGTCTTTCAGATATATTAACAGATCGTCTGCATAAAGTGAGACAGCATGCAGACCATCTACCAGCCGAATGCCCCAGTCCGCACCCTCCCCACAGAGCCGTGCTGCCAGTGGCTCCATTGCCAGCGAAAAAAGGAGCGGCGGTAGAGGGCAGCCTTGCCTAGTCCCTCTATTGATCTCTATATTATCCGATATTAGCTGCCCTGTCCGGACCCTGACGGAGGGTTGCATATAAAGTAGTCTGATAATATGTAGGAATGAGTCTCCCAGACCATATCCACGTAATACCACAAACAAGTACGGCCACTCTAGGGAATCAAAGGCCTTTTCTAAATCCAACACCAGTTATCCCGAACGAGGCCAGGCATCTGTAGCATAGTTCTGTACCCTAAAGAGCCTGCGGATATTAAGTGACATGCTTCTAGTGGGAACTAACCCATTTTGGTCGGTATGTACCAAAGACCGTACCAGTGGTGCCAACCTTGCAGCTATAATAGACGCTAGGATCTTGTAATCAGTGTTAAGTAACGCCAGCGGCCTGTACGATCCTAACATTAATGGGTCTCTGCCTGGCTTGGGAAGAGAAATCAGTAGTGCTTCTTTTTGCGTAGCTGAGAGCATAGAATCGGTTAATGAGGTATCATAGGCTTTCTTAAGCTGAGGTGCCAGTGTTCCTACATAGGCCTTTTAGAACTCTGCCGGTAGGCCATCCGGACCAGGTGTTTTGCCAGTTGCTAGTGCACTGATACTTGCCCTTACTTCATCTAGGAGAATAGGTTCATCTAATTCCAGCTTTTGTTCGGGCGTGATCTGTGGTAGTCTAATGTCTGCTAAATACTCTTGAATGTTTTCGGGTGTAGCTATGATCGCAGACTTATAGAGTGTGGTGTAATGAGTCGTAAATTCCCTATGTATGTCCCTTTGGGAATAAAGTGTGGTGCCTTGCGCGGAGCGGATTGAGGTAACCGGGGAAGCGGTGTCTTCTGCCCGGATCAACCATGCAAGGCTTTTTCCCCTGAGTGATGTGTGCGCGCAGAATGTGCTGCATAATTAAGGCAACGAAGCCTTTCCAACAATCGTGCGTGTGTCTCCTTACTGTCAGCTAAACGCTTAAAAGTCCTGCAATTGCGTCGTGTTCTTGTGTTGCCAGTGCTTTCTCTAAGGCAGTAAGTTCTTTTTCCAGTTGCTTGCGCATGCCAGCTTGTGTGCAAATACAGTGCCCTCTAATAACTGTATTGAATGTGTCCCATTCTATCAACGGTGACGATGTTGAGTCTGCATTTACCTCAAAATATTGTTCTATCGCCTCCCCCACCAAATCCCGATACATCGCATCCATTAATGTGTCTGGCTGTAACCTCCATCTTGGAATTGGTGATGTGTCTACGCACCAGTCTAGTTGTAGAGTATGTGGATTATGGTCCGAATGGGCTCTCCCCAAATATTGGGGGTCCGTGAACGCTGGTAGGAGTTCCCCAGACACGCTTATCCGATCAAGTCGGACGTGTAATCCATGTGCCACGGAGTAGAATGAGTATACCTTATCATACGGATTCCTGTGCCGCCATGCATCTTCTAGGTGCCATTGGGAGACACATCCGTTTAGTGCCTTCATAGCAGCCATTGTAGGCGCGCCAGGCAGGGGGGGAAAGGAGCGACCAAGTGTGGCATCTAATACACTATTATAGTCCCCACCAAGGATCATGGGAATTCCATGCCAAACAGCTCATTTATTCGACAGGGTATCCAGAAATGCTGCCTGTTCAGTGTTGGGTGCATAGATCGATGCAATGATGATTGGTTGGCCATCTGGTCTGCCTCGTATTATAACATATCTACCTTCTATGTCAATCAGTGTTTCCTCTATGTGAAGAGGAGTGCCTGGTCGGACCCAAATTAGCACGCCCCTGGGGTACGCCGAGTAACTTGTGGCATGTAGCTGTCCCCTTCATCTCCTCTGTAAGTTCCTGACCTCGGTCCCTGCTAAATGTGTCTCCTAGAGAAGTGCGACCTGAACGTGATGTCTCTTGAGATATGAATAGATTAAGTATCTACGGGAGGGGCTATGTATTCCTCTCACATTCCACATACATATTTTGGTTGGGGCCATGGTGTCGTTCCGTAGGGGTGTTTACGGCATGTACGCTGCACAGGGATCTTGCTTGTGGATGAGGAAGAAACTCTAGATAATGACTGTTGCTGATCTGCCTTGTGTTCAATGAGATAATTGTGGTGACCCAGCACGCATTGGATGGCATAACTGTATCGAACTAGAACATATAATACCAAAAGGGTGAGAATGCAACTAGCAATCGTCCAAACTATAGATTTATCAAACGACATTCCAACAATGTCAAGGGGGGTTGCTGCACAGGCGGAGTATGCTTACAATACAATATCGACAGGTTCATGTTACCCCTTAAAATTCCGACATTAAAGGCATAAACCGGGGCTAACACTGCAAATGTAGGTTGGGCCCGTATGTCTAACTATGTACCTGTTTGCGGATAAACACAAGTCTTTAAGTCCCATCCTCTCTACACCACTTCTCACAGCACTTAGCGGCACCTATGAATAATCTTTACAGAACATTGTTACATGGTATTCTTATACTAGGCCATTTGTACTTGCGTGTATGCCGGCTTCTTCACGATCGGCGCGTTCTGGAAGTATTAAGTCAAAGATTAATGCACATCGTCCGCTGTTTGTGGGGCGATCTTTGGGAGGTCTTCTGAGCCTTGTGAATAAAGGGTCTCGTCGGATAGTTCCTCTTCACGGTCTCTCTCCTGTACACTGGATTCAGAAGACATCTCCCCTTGTGTCCCTCCGATTTCCGCTGCTGCCTGTAGGGCACTTCGTTGGTCTTGCTTCATCTGTTCTTCGTTTGGTCCAAGGGGCTGCGAGCTTAGGGTCTTGATGCGTTTCCTATCTCTCCTACTCTTTCCGGTCTGGCCGCCGGGATGTGTTTCTTTTGATGCAGTTGAGACTGATGTGCTCCCTGTAGATTTCCATGTGTCCAACCATTCGCCTGCTGCCTCAGGGGAGTTGAAAAATTGTGATTTGCCTTGCACTATCACCCTTAGTCTAGCTGGAAACAACAAGGGGTATTTAAGGTCTTGCTGCCGGAGCCGACGTTTCACAGCCATGAAGGAGTATCTTTGTTTTTGGACCATTGCCATGAAGGCTGGAAAAAACATAATGGTGCTGTTACCCATTTGCACTTTTTGCAGTTTTCTGGTTTCCTGGAGGATGGCATCTCTGTCTCTGTAGTTCAACACGCGGATCAGGAGTGGCCGAGGGTTCACACCTTGAGGCGGAGGTTTAGCCGGCACCCTATGTGCTCTCTCGACGACAAAATGGGGGGAGAGTGTCTCTGTTGGTATCAGGTCACGGAGCCAGGACTCAACATATGCCACTGCGTCTCTTCCTTCCTCTCCCTCCGGAAGGCCCACTACGCGCACATTATTGCGCCTCGATCGTCCTTCAGCATCCTCAGCGCAATTTTCTAGGTAATCAACACGGGTCTCGAGGTCTTTAATGCGTTTGTCCATGGCCGTTGTTTGCGGAAGAATCTCTGCTACTGTAGCCTCATTCGCAGACGTTCTATCCACCAGTTTACGATGATCTGCACACAGTAGGTTCAAATCAATTGCCACCTTGTCGATTTTACCTTCTAGTGAGGCGCGAGTGTGATCCACGATTTTATTCAGTCTCTCTACCGCTGTTAGGACTGCGTCCAGCTTGGCAGTCATTTGTTCTGTTGGCCCTTCTCCAGCCATCTTGTCTGTCTGTGAGCGGGTTAAGGGGGTCTGGGCAGAGTGGCCCCCAGTTCCTGTCCGTGGCCGTCCTCTTTGTGACATAGGGTCACTACGAGCTAATAGTGATAGTCTGCTGGGCATGTTAACAGGCGGTATATTGTGTCGTATGATCGTAGTTGGGTTTGGATGCAGTCGTTGCTGTGACCCCACGAATCACAATAGTCTTTGCAGCCCTTGCCGTTACAACAACCTGTATGCTGCACAGGGCTCCCCAAACAGCGCGGCTTATGTATCTTGTGAGCCGTCATTGAGGTCCAGAGGCCTCTTAAGGGCAAAGTCAGGGTACCAGCAGCCCCAGGTCGGCCCACAGGTGCTCACCACAGTGCCCGCAAAGTACGCGTTGTCTGCCCCGTGAGCCCTTGTGGTAAAGGCAGGTATCTCTGATCTATTTCCCCCTTAAACCCGGAGAAAAAAGTCTTGCCTTTTACTTCGCCAGGATCTTCAGGGTTGCCATGCCACTTCTGGAGCCCCTGCGTGCATGGCAACAATCACTGCTGGTCCAGCAAGGCTGCGGCCGCGGGCCTGTTTTTTCAATTCCTTATAGGTTGTCAGTCTCCTTGGAAAATGCGCGTTCAGGGCTCCTGCTGCCGTACACGCGTTTATTGGCCGGCCGCAGTCTTTCTGATATAAATGCGGATCGGGTGGGGCTGCTGTACCTGCGTGCCGAAGGCTCCGGTGCCTCTCGGCCTACTGGGCATGTCTCATCCTCGATGCTGCCTTGAGGTTGTAGCCGGGTTCCCTCCACTTCCACCTGGACTTTTCTGCCGCTCCATGGCCTCGGTCGCTGCTTGCGGCAATTCCGATTCCGGGAATTCTCCTGGCGCTTTCTGGACCCGACCACGGTCCTATGCAGGTATTCTTTAGCCCCGGTAGAGCGCTAAATCGGATGCATTTAGCGGATGTCGGGGAAGTCGGGACAGAGCTCTAACAGAGCACGTCCGATGCCATTGCCCACTTGGCCATGCCCCGTCCCATCTTGTATCTTTATGTAGACCTTTGCTGTCATGCTGTCTATCCTTAGTACTGCAGAACCTTGAATTTGAGAAGTAAACACTACAAAAGGCCTCCTGATCACCTCCAACTATTCTCAGTTTGAAGACTACAGCACATACTGGTAGGGCTACCTCCTCTGCAGAGAACAAGAGTCCATCAAGCATCCCTGACTATATCCACTAGCATATATTGTGAGGGTCTTTAGAACTGACATGCAGAGAGGGGCCCCTGATCTCAGATGCATTCGATCTAGCCATCACTGAAGTTCCAGCGTTATTCCTTGAGTCATATTGAGCTAGACTTTGTGATTCATAAATGCTGCAGACCAGAAGGTCTGTCGATGACATCCAAAAATCCCTAAGTGGAATTTTGCACAGGGTACAATCATTATTGCTGCTACCATGTCTCCCTGGATATGATGCAAAGAACTGGCTTTTGGATGCTGGTCTAGCAAGATGTGTCTCAATATTTACAAACTGTTCTCTTGAAGAACCACCTTTTGCTCGACTTCTTCCAGTTGATTGGAAAACCATGTATCTGAAGAAGCGAGATGACCTTCTCAAGACTCTTCAATCGTGAGTGAATTAGCCAATTGTCTAGGTAAGGGTTCAGTGAAATTAATTGAGTGTGTAGTAGGCCCAAGAGAGAAACCCTTACTTTCGTAAACATATTTGGCGCTGACTTCAGACCAAATGGCAGAACACAAACATAGAAATGTTGCTTCTGAACAGCAGATACTTGTGATGCTCCTTGTTAATTGGGATTCTGAGATAAGTATCTTGGGTATCCAGTGTGACCATGAATTCCTCTGTCTTGACTAATGGAATTATCTTTGAAAACAATCCATTTTTAAATGGATTGTTGTCACCCAAGTGTTTACCTACATCAGATCTAGAAATGGATGGAACCTCCCTGAAGCCGTTTCCACCAGAAAAACAGTGGAGTAAATTCATTGGCCTTCTGCTCTATGGAGGCACGAGCTATTGCTTTCATGAAGATTAATCTCTTTATTCCTCCCCATAAAACATCTAATTTTTCTTTGCATATGGATACAAAAATTAGGATAAAAACTGACTTTGGATACGAGAAGTTAATAGGATAACTGGGCCAAGGTATATTCAGCACTCAAAGATCCAAAACATCTGACTTCCCAGTGCCCAGTTATTTCAGCACAATCCATATGACATCCTTAAAATTATTGTAGAGCATAGTGAAAGAAATGCATGGGCCAAGAAAATGCAGAAGGAGAAAACCTCTAAAATGGAGGCCCTCGCAGACAAATATGGATGCAACAGAAACAAAACTCGCAGAATCTATGCCTCAGCAGTGTCACATGAAAGTTAATTTTTACACAGGAACAGAGGCTCCATAGTTTACATCCTAAAAAAGCCTTACATTTTTATATTTATCATACCAAGGAACGTTGTGTGGATGATAAGCTCTTTTTCCGATGGAAACTTCTAACTGCAGATTTCTCACCTTGGGAATATCCCCAGATCCCAGACTGAATCCGTAAATTTTTTCTAGCAAACTCCCTTGTGCATCTGAAGATGGTATTGTACAGCTCCACGCTGGGTCTATCCCACCCCAGAAGGGACGTTGCAGACAATACAAAGCTGCTATCTACATGCTCTGACGTCAATTCCTTTCTTTCCACACCTTCCAACATGGATCTCGATCTCATTCCCTCAGATTTTGTCAGGCCTGACAGAAATTTGTATCTAAAATTTTTCAGTGTGCAAAGGACATATTCACTCTATAAACTACAGGGTTCAACCCATGTAAGGACTTCTACAAACAGATATCGGTGATGGACCCCCACAAAGTCTGTCTCTGGTGCCTGGACTCCAAGCAGGACTCGATGTCATGTGACAAATACACAAAGATGAACCCGAAGGCCAGCCATGACTATGAAGCTAAACTCTAAATCACAGAGCACTAAGAGAAGACCAAGAAGACCCGGAATTTGTCATATTGAGGGCACTAATGTGCTCCCAATTACGCTCGTGTAAATGATCGTCGTCAAGGTCGGCAGGAAAGTCGAAGAAGCATAAAAATTGAAACATGGCTCCCGTTTGTCACCCTGTTCCCTCCATGTTAGAAAAGGAGTCATTAGTTGTGTGGCCTGCACAAGTAATGGGTCTACATTTGTTACTGGGAACCAAACATCCCATTTTAGCACTTAACTCTCATAGAGTAGCGAAGCAGAGCAGTCCAAGGCCTACTCAAGGGAGGTGGTGTGGGCTAGTAATCACCATTCACAGAAACACAATAATAGCACTCAATAAATGATTGTCCAGTCTGGGCTTTTTCTTTTGTTAAAGGAAAAGTACATTTATTACACACAACTACTCAATACTACTAAGTAATTTACAAATATACACAAGCTGATGGAAATACTTCTTGATGACATTGCATAATCATTCTTACCCCTCCCAGAGGGGTTTAGTACCACAACTCACATGTCTAAACATTGTCTTGTCCCCAAATGCAAGGATTGAACAGAATTTGGAGTAAGAGCACTTAATACTGGCAATAAAGCAAGTGGCTGTTAATCTCATTATCTCAATAAGCATTGCATCGTAGGAATAAATGCAATAATTACATATAACCCTGACTGAGGCCACTTAATACTGGCAATAAAGCATGCAAACTTTGATCATGAGTGGCTGTCAGTCTCATTATTCAATTAAAGCATTCAAGAGGAAATGTCTTTGCATGAATGGGCTGTGTACTCATCACAATTGTGAGCATGAAAAAGACAATTTAACCATCACCTTTATAATTACATCACTATTTAATTAAAGACATTCACCCCTAAGGGGTGTTTGCAGCACACACATTTAAAGAAAATACTGCACTTTAAACATTGCCCCTAAAGGATATCACTTTTATAATTACACTAATGTGCACTTACCACCTTCCACCCATAGAGGGTATTTGCCAACATGCTAACTCATATTGAACCACTTTCAGGCCACAATGCCTTGTAGCCATAGCCTCTGTTCCTACAGGGAGCAGCACTCCAGGCTGTAGAGCAAATGCTCCAGCCCAGGAAGTACTTGAAAACATTTCAAAACCCTTGAGAGGTTATCCTTTTTGAGTCCCACTCAGCTTAGGGGGGGAATCTAGAAATCTTTGGGGAGAGGCTGCGCTGCTCCAGCAGCTCCCACTGCACTTTTTCTGCCTTTCTGTGGTGACCCCATTCTCCAGGGGCCACCATGAGTGTTGAACACAATTGCAGCCAAGCCCCACAGAGCGTTATAGGGCACTCCTCGCGCTTTTCCTTAGAATTTTAGAGAAGTGTCTCTCCCGCTGCGCCGAGGAGAGCTATGTCTTCCCTTCTTTTCTTTTAGCAGCCTTGTACTGAGTTTTACTTTTCTCAGGGTGCCACGTCCCACCTGGGCACCCTGTGTGTATTCGCAACCATTGGAGAGCACCTCGGGAGCCCACCCCCAGCTGCTCTCGCCAGCTCCCCGCACGGCCAGCAAAATCATGTGCTGTTGTGGGAGCTGGCACTTCACTCTGGTCTGCCCACTCCTGTAGGCAGATGGGCGCTGTGTTGCCAGACTGCCCCGGGTCATTGGGCCACATGGGGGAATGCGGTGGCACTCCCCCTCCTCTTCAGGTGCCGCCAGGGCCCAGAGATGGGATGCTAGGCCCCTTTGCAGGATCGAGGGGAGCACTGCGACGCTCCCCGCATTTATCTTTTCGGCGGTGCCCAAGAAAGGGGTCCTGGGCCCCCTCTTGCCCTTTTCCTCACAGGGCCCAGAGGTGGGGTCCTGAGCCCCTTCTACTCATCTGCATGGGGTACAACGGTGCTCCCTCACCTGGTAACTTCTCGGGACACAAGGATGGGGTCCCAGGTAAGGGTAGGCGAAGGATTCCGCTCCGCCAGTGGAGTTCGCAGACTTTTGCCTACTCAGTGCTCCACGTGGAATTCTGAAAAACTCCTTGCGAAGTGATGCGGAGCGGGGTTTTTTCCTTAGAGCGGCACACCATCGGTAAGTTCATGCACTAAACCTATTCCTGGTGAGATTTCTCAGGGCGGGCGGTTGCAGCAGGTCGCGATCGCTCACGTTGAAAAATATGCCATTCCCATTGAGGAAGCTGCCACTCGAGTAGAATGTGTACTGGAGCGGCAGAAAGCAGCAGCGCCCACTGGCGCGACGCGTAGTGCCGCTCATGCTGATTTTAAAGCGTGGGACAAACTCCAGGCGATAAAAATCAGTGTGAGCAGCGCGACTTAACAGACTCCGCTGCTGGCAAAACTCAGCGGAGCGCGGTGGAGTTTTACTGGCACTTCGCGGAGTTCCGCAGAGTAAAACTCAACGATCTCCTCCCAGGCCTAATCATGGGCCCCTCATCTTGTCGGGGAAAAGCGCGACGGCGCTTCCCTTTACAATTTGATTCTTGGGGGTAGCCCCTGGGCCCTGACCCAACGCTGGGGCCGAGATGAGAATGGCGGCTGAGTCCCACGCACTTCCTTGCCGGAAATAGGTCAAAGGTCACCAAACGTCCCCAGGTTGTATCTTAGGCCCAGTTGGGCCGATTTTCGTGATCTTGGTCTCCTTTTGCCCCTAGTGGCAAGCCCTAACCACTTGGAGCACTTTCTTCAGCCCTTCTGGACTCAAAGGGTGATGAACTTTGCAGGGAGCTGGTTTTACTCCCTACCCTAGCCTTTCACTTTGCTCTTCCTTTGGGCTTCTCTCCTTCCTGAGCCGAAGCCCAGTCTTTCCCACAACTGGTCCTCAGGGGGTGTAAGGGGACCAGCGTCCTGGGGGAGTACGATGACCCCGGACCTGTCGAACTTTCTCGAGATGGTCACTAATGGTGATTTTTTAATGTTTAATCTTTTGACTGTAAATGACTGTTGGATGTGAATTATTACCCTTGGAACTAAAATAAGTGTGTTTAAAGTCATTTTCCTGCCTGAAATTGGTCAAAATTGAAGATTCTGAGTAGGAGGAAAAGTCTGTAAGAATGTCAATTTTGGTCACTGTGAGGCTTTAAAAATTGGTTATTCAACATGAGGCACAATCCAATAGACATTTTGAATCATTTTTTGTACAGTCTGAAAAATCAATTTTCTGATGAAAAACGATGACCCCGAACCTGTCGAACTTTTCCCAGATGGTCAGTAATGGTGATTTTTTTATGTTTAATCTTTTGACTGTAAATGACTGTTGGATCTGAATTATTACCCTTGGAACTAAAATAAGTGTGTTTAGAGTCATTTTCCTGCCTGAAATAGGTCATAATAGATGCTTCTGAGTAGGAGGGAAAGTCTGTAAAAATGGCAATTTTGGTCACTGTGAGGCTTTAAAAAGTGGTTATTCAACATGAGGCACGATCCAATTGACATTTTGAATCATTTTTTGTACAGTCCAAAAAAATCAATTTTCTGATGAAAGACGATGACCCAGGACCTGTCGAACTTTCCCCAGATGGTTAGTAATGGTGATTTTTTAATGTTTAATCTTTTGACTGTAAATGACTGTTGGATGTGAATTATTACCCTTGGAACTAAAATATATGTGTTTAGAGTCATTTTCCTGCCTGAAATTGGTCAAAAAAGAAGCTTCTCAATAGGAGGAAAAGTCTGTATAAATGGCAATTTTGGTCACTGTGAGGCTTTAAAAAGTGGTTATTCAACATGAGGCACGATCCAATTGACATTTTGAATCATTTTTTGTACAGTCCAAAAAATCAATTTTCTGATGAAAAACGATGACCCCGGACCTGTTGAACTTTCCCAGATGGTCAGTAATGGTGATTTTTTAATGTTTAATCTATTGAATGTAAATGATTGTTGGATGTGAATTTCTTTTTCAACTAAAATAAGTGTGTTGG